>CM042142.1:125453910-125473910 GCA_023376005.1 Doryteuthis pealeii | reverse complement strand
GATAAGAACTTTGGTGGAATAATCCACAGATTCCATCCAAATGAAAAAATGTTCGAGAAAGCTCGAAAAGATCGTTAATAAACTTGTTAAACAGGAGACGAGCCTTTTGTTTAATTCTACATGTATAAGTGAAAGAATGCTGCCCAAATACACACACACACACACACACACACACACACACATATATATATACATATATATATATATATATATATATATATATATATATATACCACCCACACCACAAGAGTAGAATGTGAAACAAGGTCAATTTCTTAAGTGGTGTTTAACAGAGTTCAGAGTTTCTCTTCTTCTAAACATTACCTAGCCAAAGTTAAAGACCCCAGTCTGCCCTATTATCTACCCATAGCCAGAGAGAGAGAGAGAGAGAGAGAGAGAGAGAGAGAGAGAGAGAGAGAGAGAGAGAGAGAGAGAGAGAGAGAGTAGTTGGATACATACCTTTACCAAAGATATTAGAGGTATGTGAAGGGCAAACAGCCTCGTCCAGGGTCTGAACCTTCTCGCAGTGTCCAACGGTTTAAATGCCGTTAAAATATATCAGTTCATCAATCAATCATTATCAACGCCTAATTTCACATTGGTGAATTCCTGTCTGCTTTTGTCTTTCTTGCGAACAGAAACGTTTTGTTGTTTCTATTAGTCGTCTAACAGTCTCGACACCAACGTCGACCTAAATGAGTTGAACGACCAATTCTAAGATCTCACAAACATCGTGGATTGTATCGTTACAACCCACACGGATATTCTCACGCACTCTTGTAACGTTTTTCCGGTGTCATGTCTGACAGTCGACCAAAAACGCTCATTATCTTCGACAGACGTCCTTCCGTCTTTGAATTCTTCAAGACAAAACGTTGCCCCCCCCCCGGCTCATAAGATTATCTCAAAACGCTTCCTTAGGCATTCGGTGCATTTCTGCAACATTTTCTTAGATTAAAACAAAACCCGATGCAGTTTGTTTTTCCGTTCCTCAAGATTATATGGTACTAGAAGCAGCTACCCGGCGTTATCTGGATAGAGGGAGGGGGGGGGTATAATAAAAAGTTAGTCTCGCAGATCCATTGATTGTTTGGTCTTAAATAATTGATTTATTTTTAATCTTGAACGCAACCAATGTCTTTCCCTTCTCTTACAATTCAAATCCTGATTGTTAAACAACTTCCAAATATAAATAAAATCTTCATTATTTTTGCACAAAAAGCAAGCTCTGGTGATAGTGAATGTGTATATAAATTTACTTTTCTTTTCAGATTAAAACAAAACCTGATGCAGTTTGTTTTTTGGCTCCTCAAGATTATATATATTTACCAATCCCTCCGCACGGGCAGTATGCGACACAATGTCAATTTCTTAAGCAGAGTTCAGCAGGTTTGAATTCAGAGATTTCCTTCTCTAGACCGGTTGCCTAACCAAGGTTAAAGAGCCCAGTTGCCGTACTATTTACCCATAACTGGAGGGAGAGTAGGATTCATACCTTTCCCAAGGATATTAGCGCTAAGTGAAATGCAATTACCACGTCGAGGATTTGAACTCGGGGCGACGAGTCCATTTCCCATGACTTTAACCATTACACCACGCGCTCCTCAAGATTATATGGTACTAGAAGCAGCTACCCGACGTTACCTAGGTAGAGCGGGATATAATAAAAAGTTAGTCTCGCAGATCCATTGATATTTTGGTCTAATATAATTGTTTTATGTTTTAATCTTGAATGCAACCAATGTATTTTCCTTTTCTTACTATTCAAATCCTGATTTTTAAATATCTTCCCAGATATAAATAAAATATTCATTATCTTTGCACAAAAAGCAAGCTTTGGTGATAGTGAATGTGTATATATATTTACTTTTTTTCTTTTAGATTAAAACAAAACCTGATGCAGTTTATTTTTCTGTTCCTTAAGATTATTATGTTCAGCACTTTTTCTAAAGATAATTCGATCATATATATATATATATATATATATATATATATATATATATATATATATATATATATATATATATATATATATGAGGAAAAAGTATTGGAATGAATCCGACAGAATGTGGTAGAGATATGAAGAACATAAGAACAAAACTCAGACAAAAGTGTGTAGGAAATATTTCGCTGAGCATTGAGCTCGGTATCATCAGTCACTTTATGCATGTATAAAGCGACTGATGATGCCGAGCTCAATGCTCTAGCGAAATATATCCTACATACGTTTGTCTGAGTTTTGTTCTTGTGTGCCTCATATCTCTACCACACACACACACACACACAACACACACATATATATATAATATATATATATATATATATATATATAATATATATATATATATATATATATATATATATATAAAGTGTTTGTTATGGGTCCAACGGGAGAAAATTAAATATTTCATAAAAAGAAATTCCGCAAACTGGATTATGTTTTTTTAAAACAAATTTTTATTATTTTTTTTTTTAATTTACAAAATTTTTTATTATTATTTTATTATTAAATTAGATTTAGATTATTATTTTATTATCCTTTTATTAGAATAATATCAATTTAAAAAAAAAGACATAATCCATTAACGGAGATTCTTTTTTATAATATTATATATATATATATATATATAATATATTTTGAGATATATATTTCCAAAAGATAAGTGGTTCAAAGTCAAATGACCTGAAAAGATGTAAAAGTTTTTTTTTTTTTTAAATAGAATAACTAGTTCATTATATATTTTATTCATTGATATATCAGCACTCAAAATTTCATTAAATTCGGGTAATTCACTCGAATTTTCTTCTTTCGGCGGGGTGAGATACAATGGTTGAATTTAGGTCCGTTAAGTTCGATTTAACCGGGTTTTCTTTATAGAGAAAACATATATGATTATGCTTCAGTGTGTAAGTTTTCATGTGTGCTCTAATAGGTGTCCAAGTGTGCACATACATGCATTTGCCCATATGAATGTATTCCCATAAAAAGGCTAATTTATTTATGAATATATATATATATATATATATATATATATATATATATAATAAATAAGTAATCCACAGACACGTATTTCGAGGTTTCACCTTTCATCAGTGTGGCTATACCGTAACAGCTACCCCTGGCCGGGTTTGAGACCCGAATGAACTTTCGTTCGCCAAGCCTTTAACCCGTACGGCCAGAAGCAGCTGTCAAATATAGGAGAATATTTAATCGCTACATTTATAAGGGGAAATGAATTCACTAGAGTCCTCAAACATTTGTATACAAAGCGAGGGTTTTATCTATCTATCTATCTATCTATCTATTTCTCTCTCTCTCTCTCTCTCTCTCTCTCTCTCTCTATATATATATATATATATATAATATATATATATGTGTGTGTGTGTGTGTGTGTGTGTGTCTGTTGAAAGGAAAATAAAGGAAAGAAAATGCTGAATGGATAAAATAGATTTTATTTCATTTTACTAACACGTGTTTCGGCCAGGAGTTTATCCATGTACATATGCACTCTATATATTATTATTTTTAATACAAAATAAAATAACAATAATAGAAAACTAAACATTTTTTTTAGTATACAAGGAATAACGATTTATTCTCCGTATTTTTAACCACTTTGATTTAAAACACCAAAGAATTTATTCTGACGAAGGCCGTTATTTCTTCTATACTAAAAAAAATTGTAGTTTTCTACTAATGTTATTTTATTATCCTGGCCGAAACACGTGTCAGTAATATAAAATAAAATCAATTTTATCCATTCAACATTTTCTTTTCTTTATTTTTCCTTTCAACATACCGACGGATTTGCTTCCATTTTCATCTTACACGCGCACACACACACACACACACACACACACATATATATATATATATATATATATATATATATATATATATATATATGAAACATACAAAACCTTGATTGACTGCATATAAACCCTTCAGTGTAACACATAGTGGAATGACTTATACTCATAAGTATTCTTGGAGCAGCATATTCTTCATCTTGCTTAAGATGGATTATGTTAAGCTTAGGGATTACAACTATATGCAGAAGTTTGCAGAATCTTACTAGCTGGATAAAACAACAACAAAAAAAAATTCCCAACAATTAAAGATGGCTACTTTTTTGCTTTCTCTTTCTTCCCAGTGATGTAGATGAACAGAAGGATGTTTGCAGAGACTAACAGGCACTCAGACGCGCGCGCCTATCAGGAAATATTACCCGCCATTCGATTTCGTTATTGTGTTGATTGAAGAGATGAAGCTTCCAGTTCAGAAATACAGAAGAAGAAGGTAAGTACACCGGCCGAAATGTTGTACAGATACCAATAAAGATAAGGAAATAGTCCGAATAATCCAAATGATACGAAAATCACAAATCTAACACCACTGTCAGGTTGCCGACATAATTGAAGATATTTTATTAGCTAAATGTAATTGATAGTCTTCGAGATTGTACCCCTTTCCAGAGAAATATTTACAGGCTGATCTTTGTTTGTTCATTGAAAGAATAATTCTAATTTTATATCCCCACAAATCTTACGTAAGCCTTCCCGGATACGTCTATTGTGTACACAGATAAATCTGTTTATTTGAGATCAAGTAGCTCTCTAGTATGGAAACCAGAAAGATACGCTGTAGTGATATCAACATACTTCCGGAGGAGAGATTCCTCCCTTCACGAAAGGTATCTGGTTCTATGTTTCGTCTCCAGAACGTTGCTTTGGAGATGGAGATATGAGCGGGGTTTGGGGTTGGGCAAGACCATCGGGGGAAAAGTTTTTTTAAGAATTTCTATTAAATAAGGGCGGGGGCAGTCGTAAAAGAAACGAGTAGCTTTGAGTCGTATACAATAGCTCTAAATGAGGAAAANATCCTCATGGCAAGTGGTTGAGCTTTCCTATTTAGTTGCGAGTAAAGATTTATGGCGCAAATTATTAATCAAAATCATTGTAAAACTGAAAAAACGGCCATTCCATTCGACGATAGACTTGCTTCTTTAGTCAGTTCTCGGTAATACCTAATCTCATTGGGACAAATCTTATAAGCTCAATGTACTACTGAAGAAGTCCTCATGCAGTGGTTTGAGCATTGTTCCTATTTAGTTGCGAAGTAGAGATTATGCGCAGAATTGGTAATTAGAATCATTGTAAAAGACCGCAAAAACGGCCATTCCGTTTCGACCATAGACTTGCTTCTTGAGTCAATTTCCTGGTAAGACCTAACTCATTGGGACAAATCTATAGCTCAATGTACTACTGAAGAAGTCGCATGGCTGTGGTGTGAGCATTGTTCCTTATTTAGTTGCAAGTAGAGATTTACTCATTCTAATGACATAAAATAAACTACTTGATATTTACTATTTTGATTTTTCGGACTGTTGTTCTCATTTCTATCGTGATACATAGAAACACAACGTTTCGGCCGTTGGAATCTCTGGCCTTCTTCAGGCGTATCTTCTCCGTCAACTATAGCAATGATCCAGCCTGAGCAAAACATTTTGAATAGTTTGTCTGTTTGACAAAACACGCATTGAATAACTTACGAAATCTCATTCAAATAATGACGTCAATGTTTTGAACGCCCGTCAATCTGAGAAGCGTCACAAAGAAGGCGTCGTTCATTAAAAAGAGAAAAGAGTTGTTTATTGACGTTCCTTGAAATTTGAAAGCGTAAATCCAATGGCATCAGTTGTTCACCGAATAGAATTTTAATTTTAACAAGACTATCAGTCATTTGGAAATCAGATCTCACGAGAGAGAGAGAGAGAGAGAGAGAGAGAGAGAGAGAGAGAGAGAGAGACGTCGAAAGCAGTAGTAGAAAAGGAGAGAAAGAAACTACAAGAAAGGGAAGGAAGTAAAGAGGATAACAAAGAGAGAGAGAGAGAGAGAAGAGAGAGAAGAGAGAGAGAGAGAGAGAGAAGAAAGAGAGAGAGAGAGAGAGAGAGAGAGAGAGAGAGAGAGAGAGAGAGAGAGAGACGTCGAAAGGCAGTAGGGAAAAGAGAGATAGAACTACAAGAAAGAGGAGGAAAAAAAAGAAGGTAAAAAAAGCAAGAAAGAGAGAGAGAGAGGAGAGAGAGAGAGAGAAGAGAGAGAGAGAGAGAGAGAGAGAGAGAGAGAGAGAGAGAAGAGAATGCGATCAGCTAATGATGAACCAAGTGTGTTGTTTCGTAAGTTTTCCAGCTGCGTCCACTCAATAAACAGGCAGTAAAACCTTCAAGTTTATTGGGCCACAAATCAGCCCAACTTTTTTCTTGGCCCTCCGAAAACAGTTGTTGTCCTCGGACAGAACGTTTCTCGTGAAGATCAGGATAAGAAAAAAAAAAGAAACAGAATCAATAAAAAATAAAGCAAATTCTTTCGGTCTAAGTGGATTGACGGCGGAAACTCCATAATGAACGGACAAGTTTCGCCGAGCGGCAATTTACAATCTTTACAGCAGTTTAATTAGCACCATCAAAGTTTATTTGTTTTTCTTTCTTTCTTTCTTTCTTTCTTTCTTTCTCAGGGTATTAATTTTCTGTCTGTCTGTCTGTCGATCTATCTATCTATCTATCTATCTATCTATCTATCTATCTATCTATCTCAGGGTGTTAATTTTCTTTCTTTCTTTCTTTCTTTCTTTCTTTCTTTCTTTCTTTCTCAGGGTATTAATTCTGTCTGTCGATTCTATCTATCTATCTATCTATCTATCTATCTCAGGGTGTTAATTTTCTTTCTTTCTTTCTTTCGTTCTCAGCGTATTAATTTTCTGTCTGTCTGTCTGTCTGTCTGTCTGTCTGTCTGTCGATCTATCTATGTATCTATGTATCTATCTATCTATCTATCTATCTCAGGGTGCTAATTTTCTTTCTTTCTTTCTTTCTTTCTTTCTTTCTTTCTTTCTTTCTCAGGGTATTAATTCTGTCTGCGATCTATCTATCTATCTCAGGGTGTTAATTTCCTTTCTTCTTTCTTTCTTTCGTTCTCAGCGTATTAATTTCTGTCTGTCTGTCTGTCTGTCGATCTATCTATCTATCTATCTATCTATCTATCTTATCTATCTATCTATCTATCTCAGGATGTTCATTTTTCTATCTATCTATCTATCTATCTCAGGTGTTAATTTTTTTTTCTTTCTTTCTTTCTTTCTTTCTTCTTCTTTCTTTCTCAGGGTATTAATTTCTGTCTATCTATCTATCTCAGGTGTTCATTTCTATCTATCTATCTATCTATCTATCTATCTATCTATCTATCTTCTATCTATCTCAAGGTGTTAATTATCTTTCTTTCTTCTTCCTTTCTTCTCAGGGTATTAATTTTCTGTCTGTCTGTCTGTCTGTCGATCTATCTATCTATCTATCTATCTATCTATCTTTCTATCTATCTCAAGGTGTTAATATCTTTCTTTATTTCTTTCTTCCTTTCTTTCTCAGGGTATTAATTTTCTGTCTGTCTGTCTGTCTGTCGATCTATCTATCTATCTATCTATCTATCTATCTCAAGGTGTTAATTTTCTTTCTTTCTTTCTTTCTTTCTTTCTTTCTTTCTATTTCTCTCAGTATGTTCATTTTCTATCTATCTATCTATCTATCTATCTATCTATCTATCTATCTATCTATCTATCTATCTATCTATCCCAGGGGTTTAGTTTTCTTTTTATCTTTCTATCTATCTATCTATCTATCTATCTATCTATCTATCTCAGGTGTCCTGGGTATGATACTGAACTGCATCTAGTGGAGAGGCTCCAGTTTTGGAGATCCGGGATGTATGAAGTACCCCTTCCTTGCCATTACTCCCAGGTCAACTGAATCAAAGTGGTAGTACCTGTTTGGGTCCCATTTATGGGTCAAGTAGATATGCTTGTATTAGATAGAGCCGTTTTAGCTCTGTCGGTAGAGCACTTGCCTAGGAATCGCAATGTTCCTGGTTCAATACCGACCCTCGCCAACTCAGCGTATGAGTAGCACAGGGATCTGTGCGATAAAGAGAGAAGCTGATGGTAGGCGTGGCACTCCACCTCAGACGCCAAAACAATCTCATTGGTCTAGCGCTAGTGAAGAGGGGATAGACTCCCTTACTGTCTGGCTGATACCGACCGATATTAGATAGGAATTTTTGATAATATTTAACAGTAAATTATGTTGAAGCGCGTGGTGTAATGGTTACCGTTGTAGGAAATGGACACGTCGAAACGAGTTCAAATCCTGGACAAGGCTCTTTGTATTTCACATAGCGCTAATATCCTTGGGAAAGGTATGAATCAAACTATTCTCCGTATAGTATGGGTAAATAGTAGGCAGACTTGGTTCTTTAAACTTGGTTAGGAAACTAGCCTTGGAGAAGGCAAACTCTGAATTAAAACCTGTTAAACTCCGCTTAAGAAATTGACCTTGTGTCACATCCTACTCGTGCAGAGGGGGTGTGTGTGTTAGTAAATATGTATAACTGTAAATTATTTGTATTAAGAATAGTTACTTGAAGCTAAAATTGTTTACTAAGAATTATTATTAATTACTTGAAAGCATAAACTATGTTAAAAAAATGCTTATTCAATAGAAATAATTATTTGAAACCATATATTTGTGTATAAATTATTAGTACTAGTACAAAATAAAAAACGCACCCGGGCGATGTAAAAATAGATTTTAAACATATTGCCTGAGGGGTGGGAGTAAAAAATTCAACGTCAGCGAGTTTGTACCCTAAGTAAATAAAATCATCAAATTCATTAAAGGATTAAAAAATAAAACAATTTCAAATTTAAACTTTAAATATGTATTAAAATAAAACAAACTATATATAGATATATAATACCAGTCACGTATTTATTAAAACTTGTTTTAAAAAACAATGAGGACTGTCTAATGCTGCATGTTCAAATTTTGAGTGTATTTATTCTATGTTATGACGATTTTGGGTAATGTGATGTAAGCAGTGACGTAATTTTTGTTACAGACAAAAACCGGAAGCGAATCTTCATTAATAGATTAGATAGGAATTCTTGAAACAACACAAACCGCGCAAAATAATTTGTATTGGGCAGGAATATTTGATAGTATATAAGTAAAGTCGTCGGGGTGGCCTATAGTCGGTATCAGTCAATTAGCGAGGGTGCTAGACCAAGGAGATGGTTTTACGTCTGAGGTGGAGCGCCACACCTACCATCAGCTCCCTACTTTACCACACACATCCCTGTGTTACTCATACGCTGAGTTGGCGAGGGCCGGTTTCGAACTAGGAAACTTGTGGTTTCTAGCCGAACGCTCTACCGACTGAGCTAACCCAACCCTTTGATAGTATATAAGTATATGCAAAAATTCATCGAAGAAAAAGAAATACACAAAAATGTATAATAAATACGATTCCTTAAACTCTGGGCATAAAATAACCCTAGATTGTCTGACCTGCCGTTAAAATCAATCAATACAAAGGGTAAATATGAACTATTAATATGAAATATTAAAGGCTCCTTAGTTGTTTTGTTTTTATGGCATATCAACTCTTTTTGGGTCATTTAATGCCTAATCAAATCATTTTGATATCAGGTTTACTCGCAGTACCTGCTGTTGTTTAAATGGTCAACCATCTAAGTATTGAACAGGCTCATCGCCGCTTAACTTTGGTAAGAAATATTAAAGGTTTGGTTTGATTGATTGGGTTTTACGGCATGTCAACCCCTTGGGTTATTTTATGCCGAATACTTCTATTGGTAAAAAAATGTTTAATGCCAACAAAGTTGTGAAATAAATTCAATTCTTAATGCATAATACAATTTTGTTTATCAACTCATGTTTTTCTATTTAACCCATAGATGGGACCTAACAGGTACTACCACTCCGGGTCAGAGTGGACCAGGGAGCAGTGGTGATGAAGGGGTGCTCCACATTCCCCAAACCTCCAAAACTGGAACCTCACCATCAGATAGAGTTTAACGTCATTCCCAGGACATGTAGACCCGCAGCCACCGCCTTCTAGCACCCATATGATAAAAAGGGGTTAGGGCTTGCCATAAGGGCAATAGGGTTGGGAAAATCATATAGGTGCTAGGGCTTGACATGACCAGCCGATTGATCGGAGTGGGCCTCTCCGACCGCCCGTCTAGCTTAAGATAGGGCCAAAGTGGAGTATTGCAAGTCATGAACTGCTCATCCACCTTGGCTATATCCTTAAGCATCACGGGTCGCAACCCACGGCCAACAGATGGCCCCATTGGAGGAGTTTACCCCTCTGCAGAGGTGCAGTCGGCGCATTCTAACGCCTCAGCCGACAGGGCGGAAGAAATATTAAAGTTTCTATATCTGGAATATAGTATAAATATAGAAATCCCTTTCCTGGGGTTCCTTCTCCTGGATAGCTATTCCCTATTGTACCAAAAGCGAGTAAGATCAGGGGACAGACCGATGGAACTCAGGGAATCCTGGATATAACCATAATGCTCATGTGTGTCTGGGACCCCACACGAAAGAAGAACTTTTATCACATTCTACTCTCTTGAGGGGTCAAATAAATACCCCTACTCCTAACAGAAAATTTGGAATTAGTACACATAGACTCGGTTTTATATTCAGCAGTAGTAATGTAAATAAAATCTGTGGACTTGCCTTTAGTCGGTATCAGCTGAAAGCGAGGAAGTCTATCCCCTTTTCACTTGCGCTAGTCTAGCGAGATTGTTTTGTTGAGGCGGATGGGCACACCTATCATCTGCTCCCAGATGCTTTACCGCATAAATCAGATTACCTGAACTGCAAGTACCGGTACCATTATTCCAGATTATTCGGACTATTGTCCTCATCTTTATTGTTATCTGCACTATTTCTCTGAATTTTGGGATGAGGCTTGATATTGGTATTATTTGGATTATTCGTTTACCCATGATATAAGAGAGAGAGAGAGAGAGAGAGAGAGAGAGAGAGAGAGAGAGAGAGAGAGAGAGAGAGAGAGTGTGTTCTTTGGAGAACAATGAGAAAGGTGGTTGGCATTAGTATAATGCTCCCACATTTTAAAGTCTTTATCTTTTTACTTACTTGCTTGAATAGTTGAGTATCTGGCTCGTTCTTAATCTGTCTCTTGCATAGCTCGGACATTTCTAAAGATGCTGGTCTGACTTTATTTCTTCTTCTTGGTTCTGTAAAAGCTGGTTCGCCATTATTCACAAAGGCGACATAAGGCTTATATTTTGAGTGATCACATTTAAAAATTTTTAAACCAGACTTCTTAACCGCGGCCTGAGTGAAGCAAAAGACAATGTCTACATCATAGTGTCTTCTATTAAACTGCTTACTAACCTAAGCTAAACTTACTTCCGTTCTCACGTTTCCCAATGGTCGAAGCGGTGGGGTCAACTTGATGTTACCGAGTGTCAATCATTTCGAATCGAATCAAGAACCTCGAAGTTCCCACTGAGCTAAGCCGATCTAAACTAATAGCACTGAAAATACGAATTTGTTCGAATCAATACAACTGCATGTTTTAACACGAAAATATCATAAAATGTGTTCTTAATTGTGCTTGCGCATTATTTGAAACGAACCTAATTGTTATTAAGAACACATTTTATCATATTCTTGTGTTAAAGTTATATTGATTTACGGTGAATTGAAAATGGCCGACCAAAACATAAGGCCTCCTCAAAGGGAAAGAAACAAGGGGAGGTTACTCTCATTTATGTAGCTAATGTTCTGATTACCATTGACAGTGGTCACCTTTCCCACCCAGTCGTGCTAGTCTTGATTTTGTGCCGCTCCTTGTGAGTTTTTCATCCCCGCTTTAGCTGGTGGTCTTTCATCATATGCTGAGTGACAGCAAGTCTCCACAATATTTTAAGTATTCTAGCCGATCTTAACAATGCTGTTCTTTAGATGGTATCGATTCTTCTTCTGATTTCCAATTCATCCAGACTCCTTTCCAAACCCTTGGGTTCCGTTCTAACTACAATTGGTACCACATTAATCATGATATTCCACAGTTTTTCTTCTTGTTAATTAACGCTGTGTCTCCTAGTCGGGTTGAGGTGTTCTGTCTGTATCTCAAAGTCCCTTAGAAATTTCTCAAAGTCCGAGATTATTATTATTATTATTATTATTATTATTATTATTATTTCACTCCTTGTGAGTTTTTCACACCAGCGTTAGCTGATGGTATTTCACTGGAGTCTGAGTGACAATAAGTCTCCTCAGGTCTCCAGGACTCTTCTGATTATTTTAGCCGATTGCAGCAATGCAGTAGTCTGGATGGTCTCAATTCTTCCTCTGATTTCCAGTTCATCCAGTCTTTTTTCCAAGCTTTTTGGACTGTTCTAAGTGCACCAACTACAATTGGTATCACTTTCACACTCATATTCCACAGCCTTTTCAATTCTCTGGCAAGGTCCAGGTATTTGTCCATCTTCTCGCTTTCCTTCATCTTCACCTGTGATCTGCTGGAACTGCGAAATCTACCAATTGACAAGCTCTTTTTTTTTTTGTTAATCAATACTAGGTCTAGTCTTCTTGCCGGGGTAGGGGATCCGTCTTTATTTTAAAGTCCCAGAGGAATTTTATGCATTTCCTTCTCAAGAACAGGTTCTGGTTTATGCATAACCATTTTGTTGTATGGTCAAACTTTAAGTTTTTGCATAATTCCCAGTGGATCCCTTCCCAACCCAGTCGTGCCTGGCTTTGTATTTCCGTTGTGCTAGTTTGCAAGTTCACTTAATACATGGTTTACAGTCTCTTCTCTGTTACCACTCAATCTACATTTACTGTTTTGTTGTGTCCTATCAATTTTTGCTTTGATATAATTTGTTCTTATGACATTATTATTATTATTATTATTATTATACGTATTTAACTTTATTTTTGTGTACTCTGTTGCGCATGCGTGTACAAGCGGCCAGGAAGCGACAGACAGGAACTATTTATAGTCATAAGAAGAAAAGTAAACACATTAATAATGAAAAGATCTCAAATAAAAACCGCCATCAAAATTCCGACTGGTAAAATCCAGTTCGTTTAAACCGGAAGCCCAAGTCTGAAGTTGCTTAGAAGACTTCAAGGAATGTAGCATCTTATCATAGCACGGAATAATCGACCAATCAAAACGATTAAATACGATCACGTGGTCACGAATAAGAGAGTCGAAAACGAGGCCGATTGACGTTTTACCGACCGAAACAAAAGCATAAAATATTTAAAAAAAACCCTCATTAACAGGGCGTTTTCCGGTGCCTCATAACCACCATTTTTTCTTTCTTTCAGTAGTCCTCGAGTCTGTGCATAGTTTGTGCCAGTTTGTTTTCTATCTATCTATCTATCTATCTATCCAAGTCTCTTCATATCTATATATGCCAAGTTGTGTGTTTATATATATATATATATATATATATATATATAAGTAAGTAAAGTCTTCGGGGCAGCCTAAAGTCGGTATCAGCCAATCAGCGAGGGAGTCTATCCCCTTTTCAATATCGCTAGACCAAGGAGATTGTTTTTGACATATGAGGTGGAGCGCCACACCTACCATCAGCTCCTTACTTTACCGCACAGATCCCTGTGCTCCTCATACGCTGAGTTGGCGAGGACCGGTATCGAACTATGAACCTTGTGGTTTCTAGCCAAACGCTCTACCGACTGAGCTAACAGGGATTGACTTGACATTTTCTCGATTTGTTTAGCCTTACATTTGAACATATATGCCCGCCTAAATTCATTAATTATTAACTAATTAATTTTCAAAATTAGGTATGACTTCAATAAAGTACATATCCTCCAAAAATTGTCGGCTAAAAGGCCATATAAAAAATAAACACATTGTTTGTTTACTTACTTTCATATATATATATATATATATATATATATATGTATATATAAATTAATATATAAAGTGTCGGTTTAGTTCAGCCGATAGAGCGTCCGCCTGGGAATAACAAGGCTCATGGTTCAATACCGGCCCTCGCGAACTCAGCGTATGAGTAGCACAGGGATATGTGCGGTAAAGTCAGGAGCTGATGGTTGGCGTGACGCTCCACCTAAGACACTAAAAGATAACATCCTTGTCTAGCACTAGTAAAATGGGGATAGACTCCCTCGTTTTGTGGCTGATACTGAATTTGGGCCACCCCTACGACCTTATATATATATATATATATATATATATATAATGAATAGAGAATGAATGAGAAAAGTATTGGCATATAAAGGTGCTCAATGCTAAAATAGCAGAGTAGGTTTACAATCAAATATTAGATATCATGGATTTAATATCTTGTTACTATTAGTTTCATGCTTACTGCAATCATCAGACGAGACGGTCAAAATGTTAAGATTTTAAGATTAAAAAAAACGGTGGTTTGTTTAGCGTTTATATAAACGTGAAGCGTATTCACGCGATGGAATGGTATGCCGCTAACGCGGCAAAAATTCATGACTTTGAGAACCACTTGGTCAATCCTCAGAGCCATGAAAGTCAATTGTGAATTTATCATAATGTTGAAACTCTCGCCCCGAGTTCAAATCCTCGACGAGGTAATTGCATTTCACTTAGCGCTAATACCCTTGGGAAAGGTATGAATCCTACTCTCTCTCCAGCTATGGGTGTATAGTAGGGCAGACTGGGCTCTTTAACCTTAGTTAGGCAACCAATCTAGGAGAAAAAATACTAAATTCAAATCTGTTAAACTTTGCTTAATAAATTGACCTTGTGTCAGATCCTACTCGTGCGGAGGGGTTGGTATATATATATATAATTGGAAGGAAAACTTGGAAGGAAAACAGCTATGAAGTTGGTACTGAAAACTAAGCAACACGCATTTTGGACCATCTGTCTTTCGTGAAAGAAAGTAAATAATAGTGTTACCTTGATTACGAGTGAGCCAGCTTACGAGTTTTCCCGGTTACGAGCTGTCACACTTTTTTGCTTTGAGTTGAGAGTTAAAATTTAAGATACGAGCGAGCTTTGGATACTCTCATGCCAATAAATTCACTAAAACATTTAAGTTTCCAAATTTATTACACCAAAGAAAATATTTTATTAGTGCTTGAGATACGACTATGCTACTAAACTGCGCTGGGTGGTGTCGTCAGTTATGTTATTATTAACTGGTTCATTAGAGGGGTCTCGGGACTTTCAACATAATACTCCCTCGCCAGTTAGACCCCATTAGAGATGGTCAAAATCTAATGCGCCACCCGCTTTGTACAACGCTAGCAGAAAAAAAAACTGATTTTAAATAGAGTTTTACCAACGCATACCTCGGCTTTTGAACACCTGGTTGGTTAATGCTAAAGCCAATCAACGTTCAGAGTAGGTGTTGAAAACAGGCTCGAGTGGCTCAGATATCTTTTAAAAATAATTCATGGCATGGCTGGGCCTACCGGTAAATAGACCACTTCTTTTTAATATGAAGAATAAATAAACAAAAAATAATTAAATTAGCTGAGGCACAAAAAATCATTGATTAAAAATACGTAATTATCTAAGCATACACAGATTAAGTGAATAATAAACTAAAACCTATTTACAGCTGTAACATATACGCCTATCTAATACACGGGTACCTTGACTTACGAGTGAGCCAACTTAAGAGTTTTCCGGGTTAATTAAACTCGTAAGTCAAGGTACCACTATAGATATATCTATTGAATCAGTCCTTGAGGGTCCCCTGTTTCGCCAACAGATATTAGTTACAAAAATAAGGAAACGATAGTTTGGAAATTTAAGCTATTATTTTACTCACCAGAATATGCACCATCTGAGCGCAAGTATTTTAAGTTCTAATGGAATGAAATATATTAAATTAGAAAGACTAATGAAACTAAATAAGAATGCAGATAAAATGATTTGAAACTGAGGGGTTATAATAAAAAAATAGAACAATTTGAAACTAACTCTTCCATCATTTTCCATTATTTCCGTCTTTCATTGCTAATTCTTCTTAATTTAACTATCTAGTTAAAATAGGAAGTAAAGAATAAAATTACAGTTATTTCTTCTTGTTAATGGATTTCTTTTAAGATTTATCTCTGAAATTTTTGCTCATATTCATTAAGATAAAACCAAACAATTAGAAATCAATAATTCCAAGCCCATATTTATTAAAACCAATTTTTTAAGGTCAATATGCAAATTAGCCTTCCGGTTCACACTGTAAACTGCTATTTTGTTGTATATATAAATACAATTGCATATTAGTAGTATGTAGATAAGACCAACAGTATTAATAATGTAAAACAATTTTATTAATAATTAAAATTTAAATAAAAATACAATCATCGAGAATGTGATGTAGATAACTAAGGGAATTGTGACTTGGGTACTGATATAGTTTCGGTTATAGACAGACTAAACACACAATCTCCATTATAATAAGATTTGTTTGTGAATGCATTTTAAAAAAATCATCTTTTCAAAAATTCTTTGTGAGTCGGAAGCCAATCTTTTCTATCATCTGAGACTGTTTTTCAATGTTGTTAAATTCCCTTTCATATTGAGCCAGTGTCTGTTTACTAAATTCCCAACCAAAAGCTGAAAATGTCGGCGCATCACGTGGCTCGGCACCTGTCGTTTCCTGTTTAGATCTAGCCATGTCTTTTTTCCCCCCGTCCGTTTGCCTTTCTCAGCTATTTCAAATTGGTATGGCACGACGAGGAGTCAATGGTCGCGTCAGTAATGTCTGCTAGAATTCATCTCTTTCTTCCTGTCGATTCATTCATTCTTTTTCGGTTTTCTTCTTTTTTTCTTTCATGCCATTCATTCGTTTCCTTCCTTCTCTTGAAATTATCTCTTCTCTTCCTTCCCCAGGATTTCGGTTTGTTTATCACTTTGTTTGTTCAGATTCTTTCTTTCTTTCTCTCTCTCTTTCTTTTTCTTGTTTACTGTAATGCTTTTCTTTCTTTCTTTCTTTCTTTCTTTCTTTCTTTCTTTTCTTTTCTTGTTTACTGTAATGCTTTTCTTTCTTTCTTTCTTTCTTTCTTTCTTTCTTTCTTTGTAATTCATCTTTTTCTTTTTCTTTTGTATTATATTTTTTCCTTTCTTTCTTTCTTTCTTTCTTTCTTTCTTTCTTGTTTACTGTAATGCTTTTTCTTTCTTTCTTTCTTTTTCTTGTTTACTGTTCTTCTTTCTTTCTTTCTTTCTTTCTTTCTTTCTTTCTTTGTAATTCATATTTTTCTTTTTCTTTTGTATTATATTTTTTCCTTTCTTTCTTCTTTCTTTTTCTTCTTTCTTTCTTTTTCTCTCTCTCTTTCTTTCTTTCTTTTTTGTTTACTGTAATGCTTTTCTTTCTTCTTTCTTTCTATCTTTCTTTCTTTGTAATTCATCTTTTTCTTTTTCTTTTGTATTATATTTTTTCCTTTCTTGTAATTCACCTTTTCTTTTGTATTTTTTCTTTCTTTCTTTCTTTCTTTCTTTCTATGTAATTCGTCTTTTTGTTCTTTTTGCATCATATTCTTTCTTTCTTTCTTTTTATCTTTTTTGTTTGTTTGTTTGTTTCTTTCTTTTTATGTAATTCATCTTTTTCTTTTTCTTTTTACCTTATATTATTTCTTTCTTTCTTTTTCAATCTTATCAATACGAATACGTACTTTCAGGACCCAAGATGATTTCCAAAAACAAAGAGGCGGCAGGAGAGGAAGGATAAAAGGAGGGAAATAGATTATAACGGTGATAAAGAGTGAGAAGAAGAAGAAGAAGAAGAAGAAGAAGAAGAAGAGAAGAAGAAGAAGACGAAGAAGAAGAAGAAACAATAATATGACTGATAAACATTTATGTACTTACTGTTTATGTTTATTACCTATCTATTGGAACAACCCATTTTGACGGGAAGGGGAAAAGAAACAATAATCAGAATTGTATTTTAAGTACTGACTACATTGAAATTTGGTAAGATTTCATCTTTTGTTATTGCGGCCCATTGTCTATACCACTTCTCCTTTACTTCCTTCCGCTTAGATTTACTGATTCTCGGCACAAAAACTAAGTCATTTTTACCAATGGCCAAACGCATGTTTGCCACCCCTAATGCGTTTTTTGAAATCAATTATTTTAAAAAGTGAACTGCCTAATACAGAATTTGAACTTGAATCGCCGAGTCCAATTTTTAGGATGAGGGGCATTATGCCACTGATGATTAATCTTGTTTCTTAATCTTCCGATCGTCATCATCTTGCAACCCCCTTCTGTTTAAAAATGAAACCGTCCAAGATAAAATGCAAAAATGTAAATCCTGATTATCTGGTGTTGCCTATCCACCGAATTCTTATTTTTTATGAGTGCCATTATCTATCTCAGCTAAATAATGAACCATTACGTTTTTGTCATAAAGAAAGACAGGGAAGAAAAAGAACATGCTACAGACAAATATAAGAAAGAAAGAAAGAAAGAAAGAAAGAAAGAAAGAAAGAAAGAGAGTAGGGGGGAGATAGAGAGACGGTGGCGATAACGATAATCTGTTTCAATCGAACATAATGAAAAGAACGAAAGAAAGAAAAAAGTGAGATTATTTATTCATTTTTTGAATTCATTAAAATTCAGATCATGTCAAAACATTCTGATCGCGTCATAATCTCATCGTGTCACAATCTGACTG
Organism: Doryteuthis pealeii; assembly: GCA_023376005.1. Classification (NCBI taxonomy): domain Eukaryota; kingdom Metazoa; phylum Mollusca; class Cephalopoda; order Myopsida; family Loliginidae; genus Doryteuthis; species Doryteuthis pealeii. The sequence goes on along the minus strand of CM042142.1, from coordinate 125,455,360 downwards.
TGTCACAATCTGATCGCGTCACAATCTGATCACATCACAATTTGATCGTGTCACAATCTGATCACGTCAGAATCTGATCGTGTCACAATCTGATCGCGTCATAATCTGATCGTGTCGCAATCGGATCGCGTCACAATCTGTCGCGTCACAATCGGATCGCGTCACAATTTGGTCGTGTCACAATCTGTTAGTGTCACAACTGTCCTCAGTCTCTTTGATAACATTCACTTAGACAAGTTTCAAAATCACAATACCAATAAACCCTACAAAGATTAACCATCGGCAGTGCTGACTGTGCTCCCCTGCAGAAAAGTAATACCCCCTCACCAAAAAAGTGGTGTCCTAGACAAGATACTAAACTGCATCTGGTGGTGAGGCTCCAATGCTGGAGATCTGGGGTATGTAGTCATTCATTGCAATTATTACCAGATTCACCCTGCCCCTGAATGGTAGTATTTGTTTGTTTTTAGAAAGTTTAAAAAATTAAAAGAATTTTTAATGTGTTTGACAAGACACTATAATTCGGGCAGAGAATGGTATTGGAAGTGACAAGTCCATCTGTCCAGTGAAAAAAAATACTTCTTTGAGTTAAATTCGTTTTAAATGTTCTTATATATATATATATATATTATATATATATATATATATATTATAAATTTGATAGAGGAATTATATATATAATTGATATATATATATATATATATATATATATATCAATTATATATATAATTCCTCTATCAAATTTAATATATATATATATATATATATATATATATATTAAATTTGATAGAGGAATTATATATTAATTGATATATATATATATATATATATATATATATATATATATATATGCGTATGTGTGTGTGTGAGGAAGGTTATATATATGTGATTTTTAAAAAAAATTACTTCATGGGTATTAATAGTTGGAAGCGTGTGGTATAATGGTTAGAGTCGTAGGAAATGGAGTCGTCGACCCGAGTTCAAATCCTGGCCAGGGCCGTTAGCCACGATCACAGCCTCAATCCTGCTCTGGAACCTAGAGCAAGCTGATGTTACAGTTTCACCTTATTTCTGTCGATTAACTGGGCTTTTGTAGTACTGGCACGGTAATTGGCATCTTTCTCAACAGCGCCACATACATAATAATCCATGGGGTTAAAATCTGGGGAGATCGGAGGCTGAACATTTGGACTAGTGTAGTTGTAAAAATTCGCCAACAACCATTTTTGACTTTTCAGGGGGTCGAATTCTTCTGACATACATATGGCCTACCATTGGATACTCTTGTTATCCAGAGCTTGACTCCACGTAGAGGCCTCCAACACTTTTTCTGTAGATTTTCGAGGAATTCTGCTGTACGAACGCAATCAGATCGTCTGTTATGTTGCTTTCTTCTAGCCACATCCTCGTAGTCGCCATTGCAATTCTCCAGTTCATGCTTGATTGTTTT
>CM042142.1:125438910-125448910 GCA_023376005.1 Doryteuthis pealeii | reverse complement strand
ATCGTCTAATGTTGCATGCTCAAATTTTGAGTGTATTTATTCTATGTTATGATGATTTGGAATCATGTGACGTAAGCAGTGAGGTAGTTTTTGTTACAGACAAATAAAGAGCAAATCTCCATTATAAATAGATTAGTTGGACTTTGTTGTTGGCATCCTTCCGTCTACGAGAGACGATAGAGTAGTGTCCAAATTTTGTTTTTCAGAACTACGTAGCCTGGGGGGTTCATATGGAGGATGAGCTGTTGCCTAAGTAGCAAATCCCCCATCTCTAGACTGCCGCTGGATAGGATAGATAGGAAACCAATGCAGTTTGGCAACGGTAGTGTCGCAGGAGTTGCTGGGTAATACTGGATTTCAGCATCACATCACCTTTAAGGACTCCGGCTCCTGGTTTGTTTTCTACTACCATGACCAATAACAACTTTTCGACTTCTAGTATTTTTTTCTATTGAAAAATATTGAAAATATTGAAAATATGCCTTCTTCTAATTCAAGTCTCACTTTCATGTACATTAGTTAAGACAACTGAAAATATCACTTTTTGTTGGTTCATGCTGTGTGCTTGTTGTAACGCACTTAGTGAAATAATAACACGGGTAGTCCAGCTAACGTTAAACCCCGAGAAGTGATCACTTCCGCCTTTTATTCACAACTCAACAAAATGGCTGAAACGGTGCTTCCGTTTCTTAGTATACCACAGAGCTTGATAATCATTTTTCACTGTTGAAGTTTTTCTATATACTTATTTACTAGTCTTATCTTAGATGTGGCACAAATCCAGATTATGGGGCAACCAGTGAGAATCAAACTCACTAACAATGGAAGCTTTTGTATATATATATTTACCAACCACTCCGCACGAGCAGGATGTGACACAATGTCAATTTTTTAAGCAGAGTTTACCAGGTTTGAATTCAGAGTTTTCCTTCTCCTAGACTGGCTGCCTAACCAAGGTTAAAGAGCCCAGTCTGCCCTACTATTTATCCATAGCTGGAGGGAAAGTAGGATTCATACCTTTCCCAAGGGTATTAGCACCAAGTGAAATGCAATTACCACGTCCAGGATTTGAACTAGCAGTGACGAGTCCATTTCCCATGACTTTAAACATTACACCACGCGCTTCCATAAAAAAACTAAGCACAGTTTAGGTTTAGCACAAGGCCGCAAGTATGGAGCATCCAGTGAGGAAGTTTTTGTATATAAGGCGTGTTGTAATTCACCGCTTAAACTTATAGACCCAGCGAGATCACGTGGTTTAAACCCCAGCCAATCAACAGTCCGAATACGTGGTTAGTTAACTATTTAATCGCTGATATTGACAGCCGTTTATTTGCACGTTATTCGACATTGACGAACGGACCTACAACGAGGGACTCTGCTGAACGCATGGATCATACCCAACACTAAAGGACACCAAGGAACAACCAAAGGATCATACCCAACACTGATGAACACCAAGGAGCAACCGATGGTTTCTTCACTTAGGATCGCGCTCTGCTTAACACAAAGGATCTCCACTGGAGAGTGTTCTTGCTTGAAGCCTAAGGATGGTCACAAAAATCGTCACAAGATCTGGCCCCAAATAGACAGGCGTCTCTATTAACTGTTGGCCCAATTATGCAGATTTTATTTTATTTTTATTCCCTGCCCCTGCACAATGCATCTGGGAGCCGACGGTAGATGTAGCGCTTCACCTCAGTAAAATCAATCTACCTGGTCTAACGTTAGTGAAAAGGGAATAGACTCCCTCGCTGCTCGGCTGATAGCGACAATACGCCATTATGTCGACTTTACTTATTTTTTATTCCCTGCACAATGCATTGAGAGCTAACGGTAGGTGTGCCGCTTCACACAGCAAAAACAATATCCTTGGTAGATGTGGCGTTCCAACTTAGACGCAAAAAACAATCTTCCTGATTTAGCGCTTGCGAAAAGGGGATAGACTCCCTCGCTGTCTGGATGATACTGACAATAAGCCACTCCGCCGCCTTTAGTTACTTTTTTATTTCCTGCACAATGCATCTGGGAGCTGACGGTAGGTGTGACGCTCCACCTCAGCAAAAACAATCTCCTTGGACTAGCGCTAGTGAAAAGTGGATAGACCTCCTCGCCGTCTGGCTGGTACCGACTAGAGAAAAAAGTACATCTGCAATGGTAGCTTGTTTAATTTTGATCATGTGGCCCGGAAATTACGTGTAGGGGAACAACGGTCTGGGTGTCCAATTTGCCCCAAGCAACTCTTCATTTTAATTATACAATTCTGTTTTAATATCCACATTTTATCCGTAACTATTTGCAATACTTCTTAAATAAACATATCAGACGTTGTAATAATTGAATTATCACACTATGATATATCCACAGGTCCTGGTAGTTTTACTATTATTCATCATTTCTGCCGCCCTGTCGCCTGGGGCGTTAGAATGCACCGACTGCACCTCTGCAGAGGGGTAAGACTCCCCCAATGGGGCCACCTGTTGGTCGTGGGTGGCGACCCGTGATGCTTGAGGATAGAGCCCAGGTGGATGAGCAGTTCATGACATGCAATACTCCACTTTGGCCCTATCTTGAGCTAGACGGGCGGTCGGAGACGCTCCCCGATCAATCGGCTGGTCACGTCAAGCCCTAGCACCTATATGATTTCCCAACCCTATTGCCTTTATGGCAAGCCCCAACCCTTTTTATCATATGGGTGCTAGAAGCGTGGCTGCGGGTCTACATGTCCTGGGAATGACATTAAACTCTATCTGATGGTGAGGTTCCAGTTTTGGAGTTTGGGGAATGTTGGAGCACCCCCCTTCATCACCATTGCTCCCTGGTCCACTCTGACCCGGAGTGGTAGTACCTGTTTAGGGTCCCATCTATGGGTTAAATAGAAAAATGTATTTATAAAAAATTGTATTATCCATTAATTGATTTATTTCAAAACTTTATCGGCATTAAATGACCCACTGAGGTTGATATGCCGTAAAACAAATCAAACAAACAAACAAACAATCACCATTTCTGTGATTTTCGATGTAATCTTTTCACACCTACCGTCAGCTCCCAGAAGCGGAGAGACTTCTAATCAAATGTTTTATGAACGCTGCACAGAAAGCTAAGGATAGCCACAAAAATCGTCACAAGATCTGGCCCAAATACACAGGCGTCTCTATTAAGTGTTGGCCCAATTATGCGGAATCCACGGCATGCGTGTAAGATTATACCCTTTTTCCGGACACGTATATACCGGTATATTGATAATAGCACGTTACTCTATATAGAAATAATGTCCACATTTGTGAATATATGTCTATGTAAACATATGTGTCTGCCGGCATTTCCCTATAAATATAAATGTAGAATTTTATTTACACATGCATAGATATCTGCTACTGTGTAAAGAGCGAGTGTGTGTGTGTGTGGCGGGGAGGGGGGGGAGGGGAGAGGAATGTTCGGGCATGCGCATATCTGCATGTGTACGATAGCAGCTGTTATTGAGAATTAACGAGGTTTGGGAATATAAATGTCAGATTTCATGTTAAATGTAAATAATATTTGTCATTTACATATGTTGCTCGTCATAAAACATTTGATTAGAAGTCTCTCCTCTTCTGGGAGCTGACGGTAGGTGTGGCGCCCAGACCGTTGTTCCCCATCACGTAATTTCCGGGCCACATGATCAAAATTAAACAAGCTACCATTGCAGATGTACTATTTTCTGTAGTCGGTACCAGCCAGACGACGAGGGAGTCTATCCCCTTTTCACTAGCGATGGACCAAGGAGATTGTTTTGGCTGAGGTGGGGCGTCACACCTACCGTAAGCTCCCAGATGCATTGTGCAGGAAATAAAAAAAAGTAACTAAAGGCGGCGGAGTGGCTTATTGTCAGTATCATCCAGACAGCGAGGGAGTCTATCCCCTTTTCACAAGCGCTAAATCAGGAAGATTGTTTTTTTGCGTCTAAGCTGGAACGCCACATCTACCAAGGATATTGTTTTTGCTGTGTGGAGCGCCACACATACAATCAGCTCACATATACATTATGCAGGGAATAAAAAGTAAGCAAAGTCGACAGTGGCGTATTGTCGCTATCAGCCGGACAACAAGGGAGTCTATCCCCTTTTCACTAGCGCTATACCAGGGAGATTGATTTTACCGAGGTTAAGCGCCACACCCACTGTCGGCTCCCAGATGCATTGTACAGGGGATAAAAATTAAATAAAGTCGGCGGAATGGCGTGTTCTCGGTCTCAGCTGCACAGCGAAGGTGTATATCCTCTATTCACTAGCTCTAGATCAGGGAGATTGTTTTTGCTGAGGTGGAGTGACACACCTCGCTACAGCTTTCAGATGCATTGTCTGGGGAGGATAAAAAGTAAGTAAAGTTGGTGAAATTGCCTATTGTTGGTATCAGCTGGACAGCGAGAGAGTCTAGCACTAGACCAGAAAGATGTTTTTTTTTGCATTTAAGATGGAGCACCACATCTACCATCAGCTCTCCACTTTTCCGCATAGATTTAGGCTGTGCTACTCGTGCACTGAGTTGGCGAGAACCGGTACCAAACCTGGGACCTTGTGGTTCCTAGGCAGATGCTCTTACGTATTTTGATTTTACTGATATATGGAGTATTAGTTCAAAGCTAACACTCGTATCCTTATAATGCATGAAGCTATAAACTGATAACCTAACATTGAATATTTCGGTATGGAAAAGACAAAGTCATATAAACAAAGGATAGTAAAATTCATTCGTATATATCTAAGAAAACAAAACATGATGTATGTCCCAAACCATAAAAGGCACAATTATGTTGTCATGAATACAAAGTATTGTGATATAAAAAGGATAACCAACAGTTCTTCTATGGTTGTTTTATGAGTTGCCTATCAATTCTGCTCTAAGAACAAATGTTACATATTCATAGGCAGCTTATGAATTATGTACGTACCTGTAGTAAGAATATGTTGAATAAGAGTCGTTATTCAAAATCGGAGGGAGTTAAGTGGAAATTTCCATAACCGTTAGTATTATTAGTGATTTGTGATGACCCTGACTTGAACCCTCCGATAGCGCGCGATTACATGCGTTTTCGTTTCAGATGCGGCGAAAAATTCAGAGTGAGCGGATGCATAGGTTCGCTCGCTCTGATAGTCGTTCTCCATGAAATGGGCTGGGTTGTTTTAAATAAAAGGCTTATACGAAAAACAAGTCTTGTTACTTAGTTAATTAAAGCAAGAGATGACCAGCCTGAATAAGAAAGAAGAAATCAGCCCGAGAAATAGGCCCAACAAGAGAAGATGGCCGACGATGTAGACGAATTAGCAGCAGATAGTAAGCCCCCTCATCCCATCTCTATTCTGTATGTCCGTCTGTCTCTCCCATTATATACCCGAGATATGTTAGTGGGTATATAATACAAAGCTGGAATTGCTCAAACAACGTCTTGTCCCTTCAAAATCAAGTCACTAAGAAATGAAGAGTTAAGGGACTGAATAGTCATGTGACTAAGAGACACGTGACGTGCAAAGCCACGCCTTTAATACAAAGGTGGAAAATTACGAGGGTGAGTAAAAAAGTAATGCTATTTCCTTTATTAATATTGAATTAAATACTTAAGATTAATTAGGATAAACCGGTCCTCGCCAGGGATCTGTGCGGTAAAGTGAAAAGCTGATGTTAGGTGTGGCGCTCCATCTCAAACGCCCAAGCAATCTCCTTGGTCTAGCGCAAGTGAAAAGGGGATAGACTTCCTCGTTATCTGGCTGATACCGACTTTAGGCCGACTTTTCTTACTTACTTATTAAAAGTTAGTTTTAATCCTTTGGTGAGGTAGTGTACCCCCCCCCCACAAAAATATTAAAATCTGCACCATGTATTTTCTCTTCAGCCTAGCGTACAAAACATATTCCTCTCCGTTATGTATCATAATAAAACCGTTGTTATTGTTAACGGTGTTTTGTCTCGTTCTTAGAGTTGCCAGCAACTACGGCAGCACATTTCCACTGATCTTCAGACCCATCACAAAGACGCTCCGACCAATTTGCATCAATCCCAGTTCTGTGGATCAAAGGAACACGGCGGGGGCGCAGACATCGACTGAGCAACTAGCCGGAGACACATGTGGTAGTACACAGAGTCATCTTATCAAATATCGTGATTGGCATAGGACCACAACACACATAAATACAGTTTGATTGATAGGAACGAATTAACATTATCCATTGCTACCAAATATTAGCCTTAGCATTAAAATACTATGATAGAAAGTGGTAGAAATTATAAAGACGTGTAATCTGAACATTAGCTACACAAATGAGAGTAACCTCCCCTTGTTTCTTTCACTTTGAGGAAACCGTCTGTTTTGGTCAGCCATTTTCATTTCACCGTAATCTTCACTGAAAATACGAATTTTTCGAATCAATACAACTGAATGTTTTAAACACGAAAATATATAAAATGTGTTCTTAATTGTGCTTATGCATTATTTCAAATGAACTTAATTGTTATTAAGAACACATTTTATGATATTTTCGTGTTAAAACATGCAGTTGTATTGATTTACAGTGAATGAAAATGGCCAACCAAAACAGACGGCTTCTTCAAAGTCAAAGAAATAAGGGGGTTACTCTCATTTATGTAGCTAATGTTCAGATTACTGTGACGGAGAACGAGAAAGGAAAAAGAGCAAGACATTGTCTTGACCTGCCGGGATCGAACTCGCGTCCCGCATGCAAAAACAAATGCGTTTTGGCACTGGACGGACGCGAGGTTCGACTGATGTGCCGGATGTTTGGCTAATATCCCCATAAAATAACAAGTGAGTCGAGCGCTGGGGTCAGCAGCAGCAGTCGACGACGAAGCGCTTTTCAGTAAAGAAATGGATTTTAGTCGAACAGAAACAAAACTAAATAGGAAATGTGATTTTGAACTGCTAAAGATTATTCGACTACGACGACGGATTTTCCAGCTGCTAGACGAAGAATGTGTTGACCAACAGAGGGTCTGGCTTGTGAGAAGACGGAGAACTCGCTTGTTTTTGGTTCCCCCTCGGCGGAGCTTGTTGATTCAAGGTCTATTTCGCCCCATATATTTCCCCCCTTCTATAATTACCTAAAAACGTTAATCTCAGGCATATTCGGAGAAAAAACAAACAAGCCAAAAACAAACAAAAAGAACAAAAATAAAACAAACGAAAATATTTTATCTCATAAACTTAAATCTAAAAAAAGTAATCCTGTTTTTTTTAACGTCATGGGTTTGTCTATCTTAAAATCAGTAACAAACTGAAGAAGAAAAAAAAGAAGAAATAAATAATATAGCCTAAAAATCTTAGATTTTAAAACGAGGCTCATTTGTAAGTTTTCTGATGACGTCAGCGGCACATCAATCTTTTTTTTTCTTTCTAATTTACTCATTTGTTTATGATTTGCGTATATTTTCGTTGATAAATTCGCGTCAGATGTAATCGCAATGATTTTTTCTTATAGCCACCACCTGGAATATTGAGATGTTTGCCTTTCACGTCATCTAAGAAGAAAAAAAAACGGACAGTGTTTGTGTCTGCGGGTTTTTAACATACTCATTAGAAAGATGAGTCAATAAATCAGATTTGGTACGTTTAGTTATTAGATATTACGCTTTATCTATCTATCTCAGTCTGTTCATATCTATCTATCTATCTATCTATCTCAGTCTGTTCATATCTATCTATCTATCTATCTATCTATCTATCTATCTATCTGCTATCTATCTCAGTCTGTTCTATCTATCTATCTATCTATCTGTCTGTATCTATCTTCTATCTATTCTATCTTCTATCTATCTATCTATCCAATCTGTCATCTTCATCTTCTAATCATTATCTATCTATTATCTAAGTCTGTTTCATATCTATAATTATCTATAAGTCTGTTCATATCTATCTATCTATCTATCTATCTGTCTGTCTATATCTGCTGTCTGTCTGTCCTCTAATCTATCTCGAGTCTGTTAATCTTCTATCTATTATAATCTATCTATCGTCGATTATATCTATCTATCTATCCTATCTATCTATCTATTCTCAGTCTATTCATATCTATTATCTACCTATCTATTATATCAGTCTGTTCATATCTATCTTCTATCTATCTATCTATCTATCTGTCTGTCTGTCCTCTATCTATCTCAGTCTGTTAATATCTATTATCTACTTATCAATCTATCTATTGTCTGTTTATATTATCTATCTATCTATCAATCTATCTATATGAGTGTTTATATCTATCTATCTATCTCAGTCTGTTTATATGCTATCTATCTCTCGCCCTCCCCCCTCTCTCTCTCACACACAGTCATTCTGTTCAATCTATCTATCATTATCTATCTCAGTCTGTTTCATATCTATCTATCATTTAATTTATCTCAGTCTGTTCATATCTATCTATCTATCCTATCTATCTATCTATCTTAGTCCTGTTCTATCTATCTATCTATCTATCTATCTATTATCTATCTATTCTCAGTCTGTTCATATCTATCTATCTATCTATCTATCTATCATCATCTCGTCTTGTTTCATCATCTTTCTATTCTTATCTATTTATCTCAGTCTATTCATATCTATCTATCTATCTATCTATCTATCTAAGTCTGTCATATCTACTATTTATCTACTACCTCAGTCTATTCATATCAATCTATCTTCTCTCTCTTTCTCTCTCTCTCTCTCTCTCTCTCTCTCTCTCTCTCTCTGTGTATGTCTGTCTGTCAGAAGGTTATAATACAAGGACGTGTAGAATCCTTGTGTTCCTGAGTGTTAGGCAGAATCCTTGGCTGTTCCTAAGAGATGAATCCTTGATTGTTCCTTAGTGAAGAATCCTTGGTTGTTCCTTAGTGAAGAATCCTTGTGTTAAGCAGAGTCCTTGGTTATTGATCCGTTCATCCGTGTCGAATACCAGAAAGACCTGCGATTAAATACTTGACTAAGTATTCGAGCGTATTGATTGGCTGATTTTAATCCACGCGCCCACACAAAGTCAATACGTTTAAATGGTGGGCAAAAGCACACCTTATATGCCGAAATAATGCAACATGTTTTTATATTAATTTTCATACTTCACTCTGTGAATTCATCGTGACACAATCAAAGGGATTGCCATGGGCCATTTGATAGTTTAGGTATTAGTTTTTCTTGTAGGAATACAAAACGCCTTTTCTTTTATGAAATCGTTTGGTTCGAAGAAAAAACATGAAACGTTGTAAATGTTAACGAGTAAAGTGTACATTTACTCTTCGTAATTTGAATATATATATATATTATATATATATGAGTACGCAAACAGTTTGTTTGATATGGCGATAGCCGACAAAAAAAGTCATACCTAATTTGAAAATTAATTAGTTGATAATTAATGAATTAGGGCGATATATCTGTAAGCAGAAACAAATCGAGCAAAATCAATCTCTGTATATACATTTCGGCTATTATCCGGCCTCATGATTATGGACAGGGGCGCTTTGTGGTGTGATTCGAACCCTACTGCCAGGCTGACAGCGGATTGACTTCAATTAAGCACATACACTCTAATATATACATTTATATATTTATATATTATATATATATTTATATATATATATATTATATAATAATATATGTGTGTGTGTGTGTGTGTGTGTGTGATCAAAAGTATCGAGATTGATCCTGTATTAACAAGATGAGTGAACAATGATAGAAGTTGTTTTTTTTTAGAATACAAAGGTGTATCATAAAGTGTCGAAGTTTCAAGCTTGTATTTACCAAGATACGAAATGACAATGAATGGACGTAAGTTTTTCAGATCAGCTGTGTCAAAAAGTGCCGAGTTTGAGCGTATTACCAAGATACGAAATTGAAAGAAACGGTAACGTTTAATTTTTAGATACAATACCGCTTCAATTCACTAACAAAGCCGAATTCAATGCCAGGGTCTCACATTTTGTTCTGCGATTTCGAGGAATCTGCTGTACGAATGCAATCAGATTGTCTGTTACG
>CM042142.1:125424274-125438810 GCA_023376005.1 Doryteuthis pealeii | reverse complement strand
CGCATAAGTAACACTATAATAGCCATACATTAATAATGTAATCATAAAGATAGCCATATAACCAACATAAAACGCACTCGTTTGTTCGTATATCTACGTTTTTATTTATGTTTAGCCGTTTGTGCCAGTCGTGAGTGGTGTTGGACATGAGAACAATTTGTATATCTAGTATGTCATTTACCAACGTAAATTTGTAGGATTACTTTTAAGAAAATAACAGAGTCGACATGATAGTAGGAGTAAAATAAAAATAACACACATGTGTGCTATGAGCAGTATATAATATATATATATATAATATATATATATTATATATAATATATAATAATATCTTATATATATTACATATATACGCACACACATACATACACAGGCACATTATAAATACATACATACACACACACACACACACAATAATATATATATAAGAGAGGGAGAGAGAGAGAGAGAAGAGAGAGAGAGAGAGAGAGAGAGAGAGTGAGGGGGGGGGGTCAGTGAATTGGGAGATTTAGGGATATAAAGGAGACAACATATTCATACATACATTTTCTCACCACCCACTCAAACACTCATACATATATCTATACACACATGCATATATATATGTATGATAAATATATATATTACATGGATATATATATACACACATTGCACATACATAATACACAATATATTATACACATATACACATATACATATAACACATATTTATACACATACATACATAATATATATATATATTATATACATTACAATGTATTATACATATACACACATACATATATATACATATACAATACACAATATATATATACACACATACATACATATATTATATAACACATACATATATAATATATATACACAACACATACAAATATATATACACAACACATACATATATACATATATATATACACGCACACACAACATATATAATACATACATACATAATGATACATAATATATACACACATTACACACATTATATATATACACATATACACATTAATCTATACGCACCATACACACATATACATTATAATATACACACATACACATACACATATAATATCATATACACACATATAGATTAATATTACACCACATACATACACATGCACACAAAGAGAGAGAGAGAGAGAGATGAGAAGGTAAGAAGAGAGAGAGGAGAGAGAGGGGGGGAGAGATTAGGGGAATAAGAGACACACCAGAATGACATAAGGCACAATGTTACACTAATGTAAGTATATGCTTTCTATCTATTTATTTCTACCCAAGTTAATGTATCTACTTCGTTTGGTCTTGTTTTACTTTTCTAAATTATTTGGAATGCATTGTTATTCTGTTGATTTCCTTTTTTCTCTCCGCTTTGTAAGACTCTCCTTTCCACTGAGTTTACTCTCGCAATAATTCAATCCTCTTTTGCCTTTTTTTCATTCTGCTCCTATTAATCACTCATTTTCTTTTATTCTTTCTTCTTATTCATTTATTTGTCTCTTCTTGCCTTCCATTCCACGTGTTTAGCGTTTTCCTTCTTATCCTTAGCGACTCCCTACATTCATTCCGATTTAACCCTCCTGCATTAGACCGCTGATCTGTGATTTAGGTTTTGTGATCACAGAAAATAGATAGCGTCACTAGACTGTGCTAAAACTATGGAATCTCCTATTATAGGAGTCAATACCTAAATATAACCTGAATGATTTCTCATCTTTTTTGAGAACTCAAATTCAATCAAATATCAACTGATTTTCTTTTCAACCTCTGGTGCACAAACAAAGCACATTTTTTTTAAAATGGGTTTCGTTTTTATATCCATCTGTTTCCCATTTGCTGGTTTGGATATCAAAACATTGGCTTCACAAAATGTTTGGATGATAGGTTGTTTATTTTCTATACTGCATATCCTTCCTCGGATCATTTAATGTCGAATCAAATCTCATTATAATAGAGATTGTGTGTTTGTTTTTTCTGTCTGTTACTGACACTATTATCAGTATCAGAGTCATCAATTCCTTAGTTATTAATCACATTCTCCATGATTTTATTTCATCATCCTCGGATCATTTAATGTCGAATTAAATCTTATTATAATTAGAGATTATGTGTAACCCGACACAATATCAGTCTCAAGTCACAATTCCCTTAGTTATTACATCATATTCTCCATGATTTTATTTTTATTTTTAACCTCAATTATTCATAAATTTTTTTTAACATTATCAATACTGTTGGCCATATCTGCACACTAATAACCATGCAATTGTATTTCTATATAACAAACAAAATTAGCGGTTTTTTTCAGTGTGAACAAGAAGGCTAATTTGCATACTGATATTATTAAATGATTTTAATAAATATGTGCTTTTATTATGATTTCAATAGTTTGTTTCATCTTAATGAATATAAGCAAAAGCCTCGTGGATATATCTTTATAAATCCATTTAACGAATCAGATAGATGACTGTAGTTTATATTCTTTATTTCCTATTTTAATAGTTAAATTAGGAAAATTTAGCAACGAAAGAGTGTAGTTTCAGTGGTTTCTATTTTTTTCGATTACATTAATTCTTATTTAGTTTCATATAGCCTTTCTTAATTTTATAGAATATCTTATTACTTTTAAACTTAATACTTGCACTCAGAGGGTGCAAATATTGCTAGTCATTCTAATAACAAATGCCTCCGGGTGGTTACATACTAGTTAAGTATGAAGAGGATTCTCACTGTTTAAATTCGGTGATTCTAGTGGGAACCGGTGCTTTAGCGCGACTTGACCGTAACAATAATCAAACGATTGGTTGTGTTGTTAAGTTGTTTTGTTTTACAGTATATCAACCCTTTCCCGGTCGTTAATGTCGAATCAAGTCCTTATAAACAAATGATTCCGAGTTGTTTACACAACCATAGCGTTTAACTGAACATTAGCTACTTAAATGAATAGTAACCACCCGCTTTTTTATTTCACTTTGAGGAAGCCATGTGTTTTGGTCGGGCCATTTTCATATCACCATAATCAATACAACTGCATGTTTTAACAGGAAAATATCATAAAATGTGTTCTTAATTCTGCTTGCGCATTATTTGAAATGAACTTAATTGTTACTTTTCCTTAACTATTTATTGTTTTTAAAATGAGTATAAAGTGTAACCGAAAGTACGACAATGCTTACATCACAATTGCGTAAGTTTAGTAATTAGTGTTTAATTCATATCCAATATCATTAATACATAGAATAGAATTAATCTTATTTTTACCGATGTCTCTATGAAAATCTGAATTAGATTTGCCTCTAAACAGCACATGTTATCAATACATTTAAATACCTGTAATGTGTTATATATTACTAAAATATAAAGATTTACAAAATATATGGTGTGCTTAATTTGCATGCTGGATTTAACAAACTACATTTAATAAATAACTACTTAGTATTTATTGATCTCTAATTTTATTGTTTTTTTTCCCTACATATCAAAAAATCAATTCTGTGAATGATTTTATATAGAAGCCAATAAAAATATAATATAAATAAGTGTAATCTTTTTATTATACGTTCTTATTTTAATTTTGTTAGTCTTTCTAATGTGAATATACAAAAATAAATAGAATTTGAGTTCTGGTAGTCTGCATTAGGAATAGTATATATTACTGAGTTACTCCAACCTCCCCAAAAAAGAATTTGTGTTTGTGTTTTTTTTTTTTTTTTTTTTGGCTGGGGTCACCCCTATATTTCATTACACCAAAACTTATATTTACACGCGGAAGGCGCATATTCTTGCTAGTGTATATAAAACACGTTAGCATGAGTTTCCCCCAACCCCCCACACCCCAAAAAGAATTTGGCTTCTGTTTTTTTTTTTTTGGGAGGGGGTCACCCTGTGTTTCATTAAGTCAAAACTTAAATATTTACACGCGGAAGGCGCATATTCTTGCTAGTGTTATTAAACACGTACTATGAATATCGACACTAAGCATTAAAGAGAGAGGGTAAACATTTCTTTTTACACTAGGCGCGAGTCTTGATATTGATCCGAACTTTTTGATACACTATTGTGTCTGAACACCTGATTAAAACTGCTCCAATAAATATGCACGTTTCTTTATGTTGGAATAATAAGATTAAATATTTCTTTGTCAGCTTGAAGTTTGGAATCTGGTTAAAGGGGAAAATCACAATACCAACTTGCGTAATTGACATCTGTACGGATGAACGAAAGCGGGAAAAAAAGCCATAAATAAATTCACGCTTTTTTATTTGTTTCCTGTTTATCCTGTTTCTGTTTGGTTTTCTTTTGTTGTTCTTAATGTTATTCCATCTTTTTTTGTTAAGAAGCAAGTGTTTCTTTATTTTCTTTCATCTTTCTTTCTTCTTGACTTTGTATATACATTTTCTCTCACATTTGATGCAGTTTCTCCTCTTCCGTTTCACTTATTTTTCCTCATTACTTGCCCGCCTGTCGGCTGGGGCGTTAGAATGCACCGACTGTACCTCTGCAGAGGGGTAAGACTCCCCCAATGGGGCCACCTGTTTGCCGTGGGTGGCGACCCGTGATGCTTAAGGATAGAGCCCAGGTGGATGAGCAGTTCATGACATGAAATTCTCCACTTTGGACCTATCTTGGACTAGACGGGCGGTCGGAGAGACCCCCACCGATCAATCGGCTGGTCACGTCAAGCCCTAGTACCTATATGATTTTTCTCACCCTATTGCCCTCATGGCAAGCCCCAACATCTTTTTATCATATGAGTGCTAGAAGGTGGTGGCTGCGGGTCTACATGTCCTGGGAATGACGTTACACTCTATCTGATGGTGAGGTTCCAGTTTTAGAGGTTTGGGGAATGTGGAGCACCCCATTCATCACCAGTGCTCCCTGGTCCACTCTGACCCGGAGTGGTAGTACCTGTTAGGGTCCCATCTATGGGTTAAATAGAACAAATGTATTATAAAAAATTGTATTATCCATTAAGAATTGATTTATTTATCAAAACTTTATCGGCATTAAATGACCCACTGAGGTTGATATGCCGTAAAACAAAACAAACACAACAAACTTAAATAAATTCACGCTTTTTATTTGTTTCTGTTTTTCCTGTTCTATTAGTTTAGTTTTCTTCTGATGATTTTTTTGTTTCTTTTTTCTTTTTCTTTTTTAAAGAGCAAGTATTTCTTTATTTTTTTTATTTTTCTTTCTTCTTTCTTGTGTTATTACATTTTCTCTCACATTTGACCGGTTTCTCCTCTTCCGTTTCACTTATTTTTCCTCATTACTTTTCTCTTGTTTGTAACTTCATCATTTGCTTTATTTTCCCTCTCTTTTTTTATCCTCTAATGCAAATCTTTATACATTGTTACTTTTTACTTTTCTTTGTCACATCCGTTTGAAAAGGTGGTGTATAATTCTGAAAACACACTTAACTCGATTACCTGTAGGTCTGACGGCATAAATAGCTCTCTTCTCTTCCTACCAATTTTTCACCCAATGTGTGAGTGTATCAAAATTTCTAGTCTTTTTCTCTTACTTTTTATGACAGATTCAATTAAGGCAGTTTTTCTTTTTGTATTTATTCTAAACCCCTGCCTATTTTACAATTCCTCTCGTTGGCATTATTTAAAATTCTTTTCTTAGACATTATTCCTTCTAGTACTGATGTTCTTTCTGATGTTGACATTAGACCAAAATGAGCAAACTGTTTGTTTTCTGTCTAGCCTGCAGTTTTGTAACGAAGACAAATTCAGTCTAAATCAGCCAGGTGTAAAAAACTTACAATTTATATAATCCAGGTAACAAAACCAGTGTTACTGTCTGTATAGGTACAAACAAATCTTATTATAATGGAGATTGTGTGTTTTTCTGTCTGTAACCGAAACTATATTACTACTCAAGTCACAATTCCCTTAGTTATTAACGTCACATTCTCCATGATTTTATTTCTATTTAAACCTCAATTATTAATAAAATTGTTTTACATTATTAATACTGTTGGCCCATATCTACATACTAACAACATGCAATTATATTTATATATATACAACAAAATAGCGGTTTACAGTGTGAACGGAAAGGCTCATTTGCGTATTGATATTAAAAATGTGATTTTAATAAATATGTGCTTAGTATTATTGATTTCTAACTGTTTAGTTTTATTTTAATGAATATTAGCAAAAATCTCTTTAATGAATATTAAAGGAAATCATTAACAAGAAGAAATAACTGTCATTTTATTCGTTACTTCCTCTTTTAACTAAAACTTAAATTAGAAAATAAACAATGAAAGACGAGAGTGAGGAAGAGTAAGTTTCAGTAGTTCTATTTTTTTTATACTCCCTCTGTTTCAAATCTTTTTATCTGCATTCTTATTTAGTTTCATTTAATACTATATTTTATTACATTAAAACTTAAATACTTGCACCTGGAGGGTGCATATATTTGCTAGTAAAAATAAAGAATTCTTTAAATAAAAATAAAAATGTTTCATATAAAAGTAAAACAAAACAATTATAAGAAAAAGAAATATAGATATTTGGTTTAGTTTATTTGTTTAATGGCATATCATCTTTTGTGGGTTATTTGATGCCAAAACGATCCTTGTAGAAGAATAGTTGTAGTACTATGTAATACATAGTTGGTAGATGAGCGGTTCATACTTTTTCCAAGGGTATTAGAAGAGAAAATAAGATAAGAGAGATTTGGTACAATAATGTTCTTTTTTGTTTTAACATTAGACAAAATGAGCAAACTGTTTGTTTTTCTGTCTAGCCTGCAGTTTTGTAACGAAGATAAAATTCAGTCTAAATCAGCCAGGTTTAAAAAAAAAAACTTACAATGTATATAATCCAGGTAACAAAACCAGTGTAACTGTCTGTATATGTACATTCTTCGTGGTTGTACGTCAAGCTAATGCGGAAATAAATAAATGAGAAAAGGGAAAATTTAAATCTCTGTGTCTTCGAACGTATTGTTTCCATTAAATAGATCAACAGGCAAACATTGTTATGACATTAATTCTTAGCCCACCAGTTCTGTTCCGTGGTGGCCGACAGTATAAATAGCTCTTCTCTTTCCAGCACCTGTCCCAGCCAACCGTTCATCAACATCCGGGTGCTGATACAATACAGCAGTATTGATATTTCTTTAGCAATTATTTTTATTTATATTTCTCGGATTTTTTTTTGATGAGGCTGATAATTAGTATAAAGCTTATCACCTGTACCCCAGCTATGGTTAGCGGTATGAAACAGTACCCCCGTGGACTGAATAGAGGGTTATGTTCAAAGTTCCGTGATGGCTCCCGATTACGACAAGAAGGTTCCGAGTCCGAGAAGATTCCCGAGCCCGAGAATGTTCCCAAGCCCGAGAAGAAATACCTGAAGTAGGCCGGAGGGCACATCGGCCGAAACGTTGTACAGATGAAGATGAGGACAATAGTCCGAATAATACAAATAATACTATTTTTTGTTTGAGTCCATAAAATTCCATTAGACATCAAAATAAAACATGCATATATCAAATTCAACTACCAGACGTGTCCAAATTGATACATTCTAGCACATAACTATTTAATAGAGATTAACTACATTATCTTCGTAATCTACAAATTCGTTTTGATTTTTTCTTAGTTTTACTTACGCGCAGGATTTTGAACCAGGACTGCAGTTTCCATTTTCTATGGAAATAAACCGTTACGCAAACGTGCATACAATACAATGATGGACATATGGAATATACACTTTGTTGTATCACG
Organism: Doryteuthis pealeii; assembly: GCA_023376005.1. NCBI lineage: Eukaryota > Metazoa > Mollusca > Cephalopoda > Myopsida > Loliginidae > Doryteuthis > Doryteuthis pealeii. The sequence goes on along the minus strand of CM042142.1, from coordinate 125,431,060 downwards.
AGGTGGAAAAATACACAGAAGAATAGTGTACTTAAAACATATATTCTAGCACCAGCATCCGTTGCTAAACGAATACACAAAACACAGAACAAATAAGTACAAACAATTAACTAGGCAAAACTAACTCTAAATAGAGGAGGGTCAGTTCGTTATAGCCAACGCAGCAAAGTCAGTCTGAATATTATCCAGCTAGTTAATTCACTTTAATCGTAGACTATTTTAAGGCTATGAGCCAGTACATCTGGTAGAGTTCTGAACGGGCGCTAGCTTCTCAACGGTAGTTTGAAACATTCACCCCAGTTCTCTTTCTAAACATTGCTCATCGACAGGTGCCTTACTATATACTATAGATCTCCCTTATCTGTCTGTCTCTCAAAATTACAGTGACATCAAGTGTGGGGCGAATTAAGTTCTCAAGTGTAATTTATTTTCGAGACAAACTTACCAACACGACGACGGGTAAGGCAACCATGGTAATAGATTTTTTCATTGATTAGTCAAATTCCATTTTCTGTGTCGTCAACATTGTAATCAAAAGTTCACCTTTCTTTAAGTTCATGGAGAACATTCTAAACAATTATCATAACACGTCTACAACTAATTCAGAATGTCTTTGCACATGACTATGTTGTGGTATAAGGATAGGAATGTCCGTAACTTTATGGAGTAATGCGAGACTAGAACTCACCCGTAATATATATATATATATATATATATATAAGAAATTTGAAAAAAAACCCCCCAAAAAACCCCCAAAAAACAAGTGTTCCAAAATTAGATAAATTTATTAATCGACGCTTAAACGTATCGGTTTCTTTAAACCTTCATCAGGATTTATTAAGGGGTGAAGAAATTGATGGATGTTTTATAGATGACAGGAGATAAACAATCTTTATAACATTTTTTTGTTGTCACAACAAAAAATTTTTTTATAAAGATTGTTTATCTCCTGTCATCTATAAAACATCCATTAATTTCTTCACCCCTTAATACATCCTGATGAAGGTTTAAAGAAACCGAAACGTTTAAGCGTCGATGAATAAATTCATCTAATTTTTGAACATTTGTTTTTTTTTCAAATTTCATAATATTGTCGGATTTATTTCCATATTTACTCCCATATATATATATATATATATATATATATATATATATTAGCATAGCTTGGTAGCCATTATCCAAATTGTATGTAAAGTGAAGTGTTTTCTAATTGGTTGGCACGTTTACTTTTTTTTAGATTACAGGTTACATATAAAAAAACCCATTTCGTTTAATTTGGTTGTTTATATTGATATCGAATGATATCTGTTCGAATATTTCTTTAAACCGTTTTCTAAGTTTATCTGTTTTTATTCCATTTAGTTACTACATAATATTAGACCATCATCCCGGTATAGACCAGTGTTGTTTTTGTTTATTCTTTCCGCTAATGTCGTTAAAATGTACGTTCCTAGCAGCTCACAGCTTTTACCTCCGTTACAGCTATCAACTGTTCCGTCGAAGATGCCTTTATGGCTTTTTCTTTGCCCACGTTACTTCGTTGTGGAATAATAGGAATTTTCGGTTTAATTTAATGATTTTAATTGGTTTTTAGTTCTTTTTTCTATGTAAGAAAAAAGTCAAGGATTATCCAGAAATCTGTATGGGATTAAAGATAGAGATACGTGATGTGTAGTTGTATAAATGCAGTTTTTGATGTTTTATATTACCGAACCATTCAAACCAGATTAGGTATTTTTCGGTTGGTTTATTTCTAGTGTACCTTTTTTTTTATATCGGTATAAATTTCGTGTATAATTTTCCCTATCACTAGAACTGTAGATACGAGGATGAAACATCCGTTAACTGTGCGCGTCGACCCATGATGGTTAAGCGCGGAATCCTGGAGACTGAACAGTCCAGGTCTTACAACAGTCCACTTCAACCTTTATTTGGTCTAGACGTTCGGTCGGAAAAGTCCTCTTCCTCCTTGGCTGGTCACATCAAGCCCAAACACCTATATGATTGTCCCGATCGTATTGCTCTTACGGCAACCCCGAACCCTTTTCTCTAATGTGCTATAAGGTGGTGGCTAAGAGTCTTAGTTTCCTGGGCATGACACTAAACTGCATCTAGGTTCCAATTCTGGAGCTCTGGGGAATCACGAGTGTCCCTTCGTCATTACTCCCAGTTCCACTCTGGCTTAAATAGGGAGTACCTGTTAAAACCAAACAACCAACCAACCAATTTTACTTATCTTACACATAATGTTTTATTTATGATATTTTAGTTTTACGAAAACTTGTGATTTTACAAAGTGTATCTTTGATATGGTATCATGTCTCAAGTACGAGACACTTACCATGGAACAAACTCGTTTTCCACAGTCATCGAACTTGAAAGAGGCGCTAGATCTACCATTAAGTCACAAAGAAAGTCTCAATAGACAGCCGAAGATAAACAACAATCTGTATTTTCCGTGCGTAAATAAGTGTCCACCTAAGAAAAGTGGGTACTGCTAGGACGAAACATTGTAAATAAAAGATGCAAGACTAGATTGAATGTATTTACCCAACCACTCAACCAAGGGTTAATTTAAGTTTTCCTTATTCTATGCTTGTTGCCTTACTAAAACTAGAAAACCCAGAACTGTAGATACGAGGAGGAAACACCGGTTAACTAGGGGCGTCCAGCCATGATGGTTAAGCGCGGAATACTGGAGACTGAGCAGTCCATGACATACAACAGTCCACTTCAACTCTTATTTGTTCTAGACAGTCAGTCGGAAAAGTCCTCTTCCTCCTCAGCTGGTCACATCAAGCCCAAACACCTATATGATTGTCCCGATCGTACCGGCGAGGGCCGGTATCGAACAAGTCGGCCATACTATTTACCAATACTTGTGAGCAGAACAGATGCATTCAGGAATTTGTAATGGAGATTTGCACGATTTGAAACGCAAACAAATTCGTCCAGGATTTGAACACGACGACTCCATTTTTTTGGTGAGTTTTGGTTTCTTTGTTTAATGGTATATCAAGTTTCGAGGGTTATTTAATACCAAAATCAATCCATGTAAATAAAAGTAAAGTTGGTTACGTGGCCTATTGTCAGTATCAACCGGACAGCGGAATTCTTTCCCGCAAGGCCAGCGAGATGGATTTTTGAATTTGAGGCGAGAGCGTCACACCTAAAATCAGCTCCTAACTTTACCACACTGCGCTACTCCTATGGCGATTTGGCGAAGGCCGGTATCGAACAAGTTTCCGTGGAAGAATTACTGATAGATAGGGAGATGAGAGGTTTCATAACTTTCCCAAGGCTATTATTCCGGGAAATATCAATTAAATAAATATAATGAATACAAGTCAACTTAACTGAGTATGATACATGATCCTGTGTTGGTAATTATCATCATGCTCATGATCATGTCGCGCAATTTGCACGGATATCCATGACGATCTCTCACCAGCCTTCCCTATCATTCATCGACTCTGGAAGCCTCTCCGCGCAGCAGCCCGCATCCCTACATAGGTGGTCAATGTAGGTCCTAGCTGGGCGGCCCACATTAGCGTGCCCATGTGCTGGCTTCCACATTAGTATGTCACTTACGAGCTCGTCCTTGCTTCTCCAGCAGTATCCTGCATGTCTAGCCCGTCTTACTCGTATGGTTTGTTGAGATGGGGGGGGGGAGGGCATACAGTTTCTTTTGGTGGTGGTACTGCTTCCACGACTTATTCAGAACCGCTCGCAGCATTCTCGTGCAGCTCCCATCTAGCTTATTCTCAAGGCGCTTCGTTAGGGTCCAGGTGGTACAGCTATACAGCAGTACCAACACAACCACAGCCTGGAAGAATCGTCTCTTTAGTTTGTCGGGGAGATCGAAAAAAATGGCATTATTTTAAAACTTTTTATTTACATATATGTTACGCCTATATGCATATATACATAGACATCGTACAGGCATTAAAAAATAGTTGTAAGAGTAGTTTGTTTAACATTAGAACATGCCGAGGTACATAAATCTATTAATGATGGAGATTTGCTTGCGGTTTTTGTCTGTAACAAAAATTACGTAACTGATTACGTCACACTACCTAAAACGTCATAACGTAGAATAAATACATTCAAAATTTGAGCATGCAATGTTAGACAGTCCTCATTGATTTCTTTAAACAAGTTTTAATAAATACATACCCGGTATTATCTATCTATATATAATTTGTTTTATTTTAATATATAACCAAAGTTATCAGAACTAAATTTCCATTTAAATTTTTAAAATATTTTTAACTCCTTAAATAAATTTATTTTATTTTTTACACCTTTAATAAATTTGATGATTTTACTTTACTTGTGATAAAAACTCACTGATATTAAATTTTGAACTCCCATCCCCTCAGGCAATATTTATTTTACGTCGCCCAGGGGGCGTTTTTTATTTTGCTAGTATTAATAATGGAGGTGCATTTTGTAATGGTTACCCATCGTCGGAAAAGAACGTGACGAGACGAGTTAAAATCTTGGACAAGACTTTTTGCTAATACCCTTGGGAAATGTACGAATCAAAGTCTTCTCCCAACAGTTATGGGCAGATAGTAGGGAGGATTGGGCTCTTTAAACTTGGTTAGGCAACCACTCTAGGAGAAGCAAAATCCGAATTAAACTCCGCTTAAGAAATTGACCTCGTGTTACATCCTACTCCTGCAGAGGGGTTGGTAAATATATATATCTTCTTATTATAATGGAGATTGTGTGTTTTTCTGTTTGTAACCGAAACTATATTACTAATCGAGTCACAATTCCCTTAGTTATTTTCATCACATTCTTCATGATTTTATTTATATTTAAACCTCAATTATTAATAAAATTGGTTCACCTTTTTATTAGTGTTGTCCATATCTACTTACAAATAACATGCCTATTGTATTATATATTACAAAAAATAGTGGTTTGCAGTGTGAACGGGAAGGCTAATTTGCATATTGATATTAAAAATGTGATTTTATTAAATATGTGCTTAGTATTATTGATTTCTAACTGTTTGGTTTATTTTTAATGAATATAAGCAAAAACTCTCCAATGAATCTTAAAATGAAATCCATTAACAAGAAAAAATAAGTGTAATTTTATCTTTATTTCCTAATTTAACTAAATAGTTAAATAAGTAAAATTCAGCAATGAAAGACGCAGTGATGGAAGAGTAAGTTTCATTTCTATTTTTCTATTATACCCCCACTCTGTTTCAAATCTTTTTATCTGCATTCTTATTAGACTTTCTAATTTAATACGATATTTTATTACATTAAAACTTAAATACTTGCACCCGGAGTGTGCATATATTTGCTAGTGTTAATAATTGATTTTTTCTATGTGAATCGGGTATTCGAAATCGATATTTCTTTAGTTGCGGAATTCTAATCAATCTACGTTTTATATGGTTATTTTCTTACTGCCTACGTAACTATTATAGTTTGGTTACACAAGTAAAAAAAAACAAAAAACAACCAAACTAACACGTCACCCCCGCCTTACCGACCAATCTAGAATCTATTTCTACCCTATTACAGCCAGATCTCTCATGTTTTTTCTTCTTCTCTTTGTTGTCCATACTTCATTTCAAGGAGACCAATAATGCAACAAATTAGAAAGGAATACATTTCGAAAAGTCTGTAGTTTCATTTTTGAATATTTCTTATTCCATCATTCTCTCCCCCCCCCCAACACAAGAGGCTGATTGCTGTGGGCGATTCAACGTGATAATACGCCTTAGCATCTGCAAGGAGAGTAATTGACGATGACATCACTAATTAAATCGAAGCCGCCTAAAAACTATCTCTACGAAACGTCTGCAAATATATAATATATTCTTATTATAATGGAGATTGGTGTTTTTCTGTCTGTAACCGAAACTATATTCCTACTCAAGTCACAACTCTCTTAGTTATTGACATCACATTCTCCATGATTTTATTTTTATTAACCTCAATTATTAATAAAATTGTCTTACATTATTAATACTGTTAACTATGTCTACATACTGACAACATGTAATTATATTTATATATATACAACAAAATAGCGGTTTACAGTGTGAACGGGAAGGCTAATTTGCATATTAATATTAAAAATCGAATTTAATAAATATGTGCTTAGTATTATTGATTTCTAACTGTTTGGATTTATTTTAATGAATATAAGCAAAAGTCTCTTCAATGAATCTTAAATGAAATCCATTAACAAGATAAAAATAACTGTCATTTTATTCTTTACTTCCTCTTTATAACTAAATACTTAAATTAGAAAAAATAACAATGAAAGACGAGAGTGATGGAAGAGTAAGTTTCAGTTGTTCCATTTTTTATTATACTCCCTCTGTTTCAAATCTTTTATCATACTCCCTTTGTTTCAAATCTTTTTATCTGTATTCTTATTTAGTTCATTAGCCTTTCTAATTTAATACAATATTTTATTACATTAAAACTTAAATACTTGCACCCGGAGGGTGCATAATTTTGCTAGTATATATATATATATATAAATATATATATATATATATATATATATATATATATATATATATACTAGCTGATGTACCCATCTATTACAAGTAAGAGGTCAAAACTCGGATTTCAGCTCCTAATACTAAGTCTTACGACATTTTGATACGTGCTAGTTTCTGGCACGTATTTCACATGACCATAACACTTCAAACTACGATTGTTATTCGTACTAGCTGATGTACCCATCTATTACGGATAAGAGACTTAGATAACATTCTGCTAATACTCTATATACATTTGCTAA
>CM042142.1:125399274-125419274 GCA_023376005.1 Doryteuthis pealeii | reverse complement strand
TCGGAAGAGAAGACAACCGAGAATCAGCGACAGATGTAGAGCAGAGAGCCAATTTAGACAAATTGTTGTTATTTCAATATCGGAAGGTTGCTCCTCGTGAAAAGAACGGCTCGGATAGCAGTATCGAGATACGAGGAGATGACCGTAGAGGAGGATAGTACGAGAAGAGACCAAGATTGAGGCAATAAGTGTCTCACCAGAGAGTTGAAACAGATGTCAGCAGAGTAGAGAGATGAGAGATACGAGTTAGAGAGAGATGAGGCGGAGAGTTAAGAAAGAGAGGGCACAAGTAAAAGCAGTTAGAGAAGAGAGTGAATGGGAGAGTCAGAGAGTAAATATAGAAGTATAAAACAGAGTAGAGAGAGTATTTAAGGAGTAAAGTAGAGAAATGTAAGGGGTAGTGGTCAGAGAGAGATAGGAGAGAGAGTGAAAGAGGAAATAGAGGAGAGAGGAGTGGATGAGGAGTGAGTATGAGTCCACGGAGTAGAGAGCAGAGTAGCTCACGAGAGAGAGTTCACAATACACATACCATTTGATTAATATATTACATAGTAAGTAATATATAATATATTATTATTAATATTAAATATATATATTAAATATAATATATATTATTAATTTATTTATATATTAGAAAAAGGTAAAATGATAAAATAGTAAAATTATATGAAAGTAAACTAACATTATGTGTATATAAAAATAGATGAACAACATAATTACATTAATAATTTTATCTTTTATTTAAATCTCCCAGCAAATTGCCGGTGTGGTACGCTATTGAGTGATCTAGCTACTCAAGTACATGCTACATGCGACATGAACTATAACACATAAGCCATACGACGAGCCGATGAGCAAAGCAGAAGAATTGCGTCTCCAGCGATCACATCTATACAAACACTAGTAATACTACTTCACATATAGATTATACTAATTCTTCAAGTATTTTGGCGGACTCCACTTTTACCGGCAGTGAATGCGATTTGAGGTACATTATCTTTTTTTTATCTACCATTTTTCGGATAGAACGTGACAAAAGGCGAAATGGGTCTCCTCAGGGATTCTACTTTATAGGAGTACATTCTCGGATTGTAATAGTTAATGGTTGGAGGATATTAGATATAGCCTGATGTGGAATTTTGGAGAGATATTTAGTCGAGGAATCTTTTGTTGAACTGTGGGGTTGTCCAAATAGGCATCGCCTGTGAACATTTAAAGAAAGAATCATGCATTCCGATTCGTTAGAATGGTGCATGAAGAAATGCAGACTGTGCGGTTTAGTTCCAGTCGGTATTAGAATGCTGCCTACGAATCGCAGGTTCGTTTTTGATAACCAAATCCTCACAACCCGCGCATGAGTAAACCTTTGGGTTTATCTGATCTGCGTATAGTTAAGCATCTGGGATTTGAATTGTAGGTGTGTTTTGCTTCACCATCAACAATTCATTTTTCTGGTCAAGTGCTATTCAAATAAAGGATAGCTCTCGTTATCCTCTGATACCGGCAATAGAAACACTCGCCAACTTTACTACTATAAGAGAAGAAGCTGGCCTATATAATTTTATCTATATACAATACAGCATTCCAGTCTTTTATCAACGTTGAAATGAACCCAAACGAAGTTCAATCCTGTCCGAGGCAGTTTGCATTTCACATAGTATACTTTTATGAAAGATATGATTAACATCCCACCTATACCATTGGTTTACGTAGTATAAAGCACGAAAGACGTGTCGATGTTGTGCAAGATGTTAAAGAGTACAATGTTGTAATGATTTTGTCTGTATATATATAGTGTGATATTGTTTGTTTACGAGGTTTTAAGGGTCAAATAAGAACAAAACGACGCGGTAACAGAAATATTGAAAATAGTATTAACTTGAAGTATAGAACAATACGTTATTAAAGAGGAGATTTGTTGTAGCAATTTACGATACAGACGACAGGTCTTATTCTGAATCACCGCAGACAGTGCTATACCTGGCAGCGGACAGAGGTGTTATCCCTATGTTCTTATAAGTAACACTGTAGCGGGGCCAAAATCCTCCATTTAAGTGCGTATAATTGAGGAGTTGTAATGTATCACTCTATTTAACATTGTTCAAGGGCAGATATTATGCCTATTAGGACTTACAACAAAGAGAGAATTGACTACAACCTATTCACCTACTTAACTTACAGTACACGTAAGGATAGCTACTCTGGACTTCCTATTTCACTTTGGTATGGAGAACAAGATCTAGGTGAAGAAAACTAGAACTAGTTGACATCTCTCTCTCTAAAACTTTACCCTCGTTGATGCATTAGCTGTCGCTCTTCTGGCGTTAGCAGAGGTTCTGGGTCTTACACCCTTCTTTTTTTCGTGATCATTTTCGACATAAGAATCTTTAAAGGTAATTTATAATTATTATACTAGTTTTTACTATTATGTTTTATTATACTTATCTTTATTAATTAAATTGAGAATATTAGTTAGTTTTTTTCTGAGTCTGAGTACATCCGGGAGAACTAGTAGTTACTTGCATAACTTTAGTTCATAGTTTCGAGCGAATTACCCTTTAAATTATATTATCAGTTGCATATTATACTCCATGTTTCATTCATTTGTACATATCATAGTTAGACTAAAATAGTTAGTTTTACATTTTGACAATATGGATACATAGGGTTTTGAAAACCATGGATGAGTGAGCGAGTAACGTTATAAAATTAAAAATACTATGAATTGGATATATTATTATTAGCCTGACAATTTAGCGGTTTGTGACAGTTTAACCGAGAAGTGCTTTGTGCCTAATTTGAATATTTTAGATAATTTTATTATTAATATTATTGTTGTGACTTGGTTTATTGATAATTCTAAGTATTTTGGTTTTATCTTAAAATTATGAGTATTTAAATCTCGGTGGATATATATTCTTAAAGATATATTTTTTACTTAGAAGAATTAACTGTAATAGATTATTCCTGTTATCTTTCCTATACATTATTATAAATATTAGTAAATAACAGGAAATATCTACCACCAATGATATTATTTAGAGGGAGTAATGGTAATATGAATATGAATAGTTAAGATGTTCAAGTTGATTTCTTATTTTTCGATTATACTCCTCATCTTGTTCAAATTTCATTTTTAATCTGCATATCTGTCAATATCAAAGTTTACATTGCTTCTGTAATTCTTAATATGCATGAGGGAACTCGTGGACCTTTTATATTCTATTTGATATCTTAAAATACATTTTGCACCCGAGGGTACATATAATTTATGCTATGTTGCCATGGATTTATAGAATATGTTTGGTAGGATTGAAATGACTATGGCAAGACCAGGCTTGTGTTTGTATTAATTATCAATGGTATTATGTACAAATATTTTTAATCTATCTAGGACTTAAGAAGATAAGAAGTGCTTTAAATTACTCACTAACAATACGAACTTAAACCAGATATCAAGAACGTCTGAACATATCTACCAAATATTCATAACACAGACGCCAAAGTACATTGAGCTGAAGCTTTGGGAGAGGGGGAGCGACCTTACTTCTGAGCTGTTGACTAGTGTGGCAGATCATTATTCTAGAGTTATATTCAACAGAACTATGAAGGAAGACTGATTCTTCCACATTTCCTCGAATTAGGAACATACAGAAGTCTTAATATGGTAGTAAATAGAAAGATACTTAGTTGATACACTCCTTAAACTTCAGCCTCGTGAATGCAATATAGTGTCTTCATATGGCGTAGTAAAGGTTGTAGGTTTTATTAATACTAACCTCATAATTTTTTGTGATAAGAAAATTTAAAGAATTACGAATAAATTGAGGTTTAAAACTATAATTAGTGCATAAAGCACATATGGAATTATTTAGTATCTTTAGGATTATTAATAGATTTAGTTATGACTATTTATCCTAGATCATAATGTATCAATTAATTTATAAACCTTTCATAATCAGGTTTAGATTTATTTTTTGGGACGTGTACTTCACCTTCATCACTAAGTTCTTTAAGATAATTATATAATTAAGCTTTGCTCATTTATATATTGAATTGATTATTTTATATTTTTGTCTAATATAGTCATGCGAATCTAAATTTTATATACACATATATTCAAGCATAATTACCATCTTAATTCATTTATTAGCGCTAGTACCAGGGTATATTTCGTTTTATTTTTATATGTGTCATTGTGGGGAGCGTCAATTTATTCCTACATCTACCTATATCATCAACTTTACACTCACATTATTATCAATATTCTAAGCTGTGCTACAACATGTGCTGAGTTGCTGAGGATAATTTGTATACGAAACCTGGGAACTTTGAGGTTTCCTTAGCGAGATGTCATTATTAGTCGAGACTAGATAGATAAACCTACGCCTATTTTTTATACGTCAGTTCCATTTTATTAATCATCAATTATTCATTTCTATCATCATTCTCATTACATACTAATTCATAAATCATTCTATTAGTCAACGCTATGATCTGTTGTGACACGGATTTATCTACATGTTACAATATAATTCATTTATCTCTATTAACTCTATCCGTCCATATCGCTATTTATTCTCGGAGAGGGCCTTCTGATGCAGCTCCTAATTTAATCAGCTACAGAAGCTGAATCATATGTACGTCTTCCGCTGGTCGGTCCACACACTTTGAGAACTATTGATTCACCATAGGTGCTGTTGCATTCCAAACGGTATGGTATCTGATCGAGACTTGATAGATTACGTAATCCTTGCTTTATTCTACCATAGTATTAAGTGTCCCGCGTTATGTAAATATATATTTCTTATATATATAAAGTGTGAATATTAATAATTAGGTATTCTGCTCTATTCGCATTTATTAATGTAAATAATTTAGAATTCACATTACGTGTTTTTATCAAGACTAACTTCAATCCTTGTATGAAGAACAGTTAAGGATTACTTGATTTCATACCATTAACTTTAATCAAATTTAAGAAATGAAGCTTTACTATTGTATTATTTATTATACTGCCCTCCCATAGATATATATGTATTTTCGATAATAGGATGTACTGATTCTCTTCATTGGCGCTTATTATTTCTAAGGTGATCAAGACCAGTTGCTTAAAGTTTCTGACTAGTCATAAGACTAAAGTTGAATTTTTGTTGGCCAGAGGCTAGAGTTCGACCATGAGGTATGTAGTGAGAGAGTTATAGGAGAAGTACGCATCGGAATTAGAGAGAGATAAGTGAGAGAGGTAGCATAATCGTATTGGTGAGTTAGTTTTGAAATCTCTAATAGTATCATAGAAGATTCACAACGCAGCATGAGGTAGTGCTGAAGAGAAGAGCACTTGTGTTAGGTAAAACCCAGTACAGAACGCCATTGTTCGACAGAAAAATAACAAGTAAGTACATATGGTCCTAATTTGCCACCTTTCGCACCTTTTAATTAAATTCTAATATTCTAATTTATTTTATACGTTCAGTATGTGGACTTGATTTATTATAAAGATAAGAAACAATAATCCCAAATAATGTGAGACTTCTATATTTCCAAACATAACACTAATTACATAATATTCAAATTTATTGCATTTATATATTAATAAATCATATTAATAACTATCAAATAAATTGACTTTTTATGGTAAAGCATTATTTATAGGATTTATATATTGAGTTATTATCATTGAAATGCTGATTATAATACGAAAATAAATTAAGGAGTCCTTTATTAGAGAAAAGTGCTCCCAGAACCTGGTTTTATTTTACAGTATATATAATTTATATGCAAAGCTACACCTATTTTTTTTGCGACCTCTGTCCCACCTCCTAACAATTATCACTAATAAACAATTGAGCTTAGTCAAGCGCTGAAAGAAATGCGACCATGTAACTCTAAAACGAACTACTTTGAGCATAAGTTCGAGGAGCGTAAAATTTAATATGGAATTGATACTAACTCCTTAAGAAACAAATCATCTCGACTACCTAAAGCAAAACTATGAGGTCTACCCGAAAAATTGAAGGGTGGGTGACCATGGCTGGTAATTTGACGCTGGAATACAAAAATTTTATTCACTGTATTTATTAACTGAATGATTATTATATAATTCGAGAAAATGAAAATACTTTTTACTCAGTTAACGAGTAGAGCGTTTATCGGTACTAAAATAACACAGGTTCCTAGTTATCGATAAAAACCTAAATGAGTACCTCAGCCAACTCATGACGTATGATGACTAGCAACGGGAGATACTGTGTGGTAAAGTAAGGAGCTGATGGTAGGTGTGGCGCTCCACCTCAGATGCTAAATACAATACCCTTGGTCTAGCGATATTGAAAAGGGGATAGACTCTCTCGCTGACTGGCTGATACCGACTTTAGGCCGCCCCGTCGACTTTACTTTTTTTTTTATAATAATAATAATAATAATAATAATAATAATAATATATAGACCTGAGGAGACTTGCTGTCACACAGATTCCAGTGAAAGACCATCAGCTAATGCTGATGTGAAAACTCAAAAGGAGCAAATGATATATATATATATATATATATATATATATATATATATATTCCTGTAACAGTACTTGCCTAGAAAGCACAGGAATCTCAGCTCAGAAATACTGATGAGGAATTAAAAAAAAATGACGAGGTTTTATTGAACAACAAAAAGATAATAAATAATCACGTGTAATATAATTTGTAAGTTGTCAAAAGCAAAAGGGTGTCATAATTTACCCAAATCGAATATAATATCGAGACTGGAGTTCGAACTAGTTTACTACGATATCAGCGCCCAGCGCGTTAGACAGTGTGTATCTGATAATCTACATAAAATGTTTATTCTATTTTGGTTATTTTTAGAATATATTGATAAAGCAGAATATCCACATCGGTCTCGTGATAGTTACTGTCATGACAGCAAAGGGAGGTAATTGAAAGAAAAGAAAATCGGATTTTTTTAAAAAGTTGCACAAAGAACAAAGATTAGAAGCTAAAAGGGAATACTTTGTAGAGAGAGAGAAGAAAAAAAAGAAAAGAAATAGAATTATTCAAGAAATGTTTTATAGAAGAAAGTATAAATGAAGTCTAGACAGACAACGAACAAAAATAAATGAATCTACAGAGAATAAACGAAGGGTGTGACATAAATAAAGAAATTCCAGACAGCGAAAAAAAAAAAAAAAAGAAAATTCGAAATTGACGATGAAAATTCTAAAGCCAGTAAACAATACATTGAAAAAAAAAATTAAATTACCTGAAAATATGAGAGAAAAAAATAACTATCATTATGTTATATTTTGAAGAAAAAAAACTGTTTTTTCTTAAATTTTGGAAAAATGAAGACAACGAGAACTTGTCATTAGAAGCTAAAAAACGAAAGATGAAAGAAGATGAATTAACAAAAAAACGTCTAAATGTGGTCACTGTTGATATTGAAACTTTCAATGAGAAAAGAGTTTACAATTCAGGTCAAAATGCTGTATCCGTCTCCATTATACCGAATACATCTATTTATCTATACATGGTTAGCTCAGTCGGTAGAGCGTTCGGCTGGAAACCAAAAGGTTCCTAGTTCGATACCGGTCCTCGCCAAGCTAAAGGAAAATGAAAAAATGGACAAATATCTGGACCTTGCCAGAGAACTGAAAAAGTTATGGAATATGAAAGTCAAAGTGATACCAATCGTAGTTGGTTCACTTGGAACGGTCCCTAAAGGATTGGAAAAGGGTTTGGAAAGTTTGGAAATCAAAGGAAGAATTGAAACCATTCAGAACACTGCACTGCTGCAATCTGCCAGAATACTCAGAAGAGTCCTGGAGGGATCTGTGCGGTAAAGTAAGGCGTTGATGGTAGGTGTGGCGCTCCACCTCAGACGCCAAAACAATCTCCTTGGTCTAGCGCTATTGAAAAGGAGATAGACTCCCTCGCTGACTGGCTGATACCGACATTAGGCCGCCCCGATGACTTTACTTACTTTATATTAACATAAAGGTACACCGTAATAACCTACTTGAGTTTCACCATAAGGATCTTCAGGGTTAAATCCACTGGATTAATTTCTTTTATTTATTTTTTAATAATAATAAGACCATTGAAATGGTAAAATACACCCCCATATGTGTATACATATATACACATTCTACTGGCTTTAATCAAAATAAATTACTTTATACATATATTATTAAAACCACATTTAATCACTACGGACTCTATAATAATATAGACAATCCTCTTCATTGTCGTAAACCTTTAAAACCAGTTCTCCCCAACTCAGCACTAGGTCAGTTTAGGTGATATGATCTGGTAGGTACATCATATGGTAGTTGACGGTAGGCGTGGCACCCCATTTCAGTAAAATAAATCCCTGGTCTGGCGCAAGCAAAAAGGGGATATACTCCATCGCTGTTCGGCTGATACCGACAATAGGCCCCTATACCGACTTCAGATTTGAATTTTCTTTTTAGACTATAGAACACATCATAGTGTAATAGCACGCTAGTCTTGTAGATCCATTACTACTTAATAGCGAGTTCGATCGTCGCTTGATACCCCATATCTCGATCATTCTGTCACATCCTACCTATGGAGCACGCATTAGTTTGCATGTTAGAACATAATGACGTAATAATCTTTAATTTCATCATTAATAACTAAACCAAATACAAAGCGGTTTTCTAACAATGTTTATATTTTGATCCTTTGAAAAAATGCAAATCCCGCTCTTTCGAATTTTTGAATTTAAAACCAGCGTTCTTCGACCGCGGACCTATAATCAACCGTTTATCGCAAAAAAACACACACACGTGTAATCAACTGCCATTAATCAATATCTTGATTAATCCAGTGGATTTAACCCTGAAGATCCTTATGGTGAAACTCAAGTAGGTTATTACCGTGTATCTTTCTGTTAATAAATTTGCTCTAATAACGTATTGAGCACGTTATATTTGTTATATCGCTGCCTTATCATTGTGAAACTTGAATCAAATAACCACTGTGACCATTTTCACCGGTAAGTCACTTTTTCCACAAATACCATTTATAATACATATATATATATATATATATATTATACCGTGTCACCCCGAAAATAAAAATTAAATTAATTTTACCACAAATATAACACTAAGGGCTTTTTCTGGGGATGTCAAATGTTTGTCACATGATGTGATTTGAAGAATGCTTATTTCTTTCGTCTTATTCTAAGGGCGGGCTTATATAAAATCATCCTGAAAAATCCCGCTAGGTTTTATTTGCAGGTAGGTCTTATTTTTCAGGTAGGTCTTATTTTCGGGGAAACACGGTATATATATATAATAAATATATATATATATATATATATATATATATATATATATATATAAGATTTATCCAAAACTTGGTAGTAAGGGATGATTCTATATGTGATTTCAAGATCCACTGTACTAATATTGATGATCCAGTATGTATAAAATACAGTGAATCATAAATCACTAAAGAGAGCTCAAGTAAAATAACCTTTTAGATTATATACAGAGCAATATTTATCAATAAAGAAGAACTCAATACAGTAATCCCATAATAAATTTATTTCGACAAAAAATTGGGGCCATATAAATCTAAGTTGATTTAAACGGCTCCCCAAGTTTTTGCCTCATCAGATGGGTCTCAGAATTGAGACCCATCTGATGAGGCAAAAACTTGGGGAGCGGTTTAAATCAACTTAGATTTATATGGCCCCAATTTTTGTCGAAATAAATTTATTATGGGATTACTGTATTGAGTTCTTCCTTTATTGATATATATATATATATATATTATATATATATATATATAATATATATATATAATATTTCAAATAAAATTAATCAAGTTCAAATTAATTAATTCAAATTAATTAAATTTCAAATTAATTAAATCCAAATTAACGTAGATCTTTTAAAGATGGCTAAATATATCAAGTAAAGTATAATAAAGTATAATAAAATAATATAATAATATATAATAAGTATAATAAGGTTCCAATACTTTGAAATATAGTATTTTTCTATTACATATCAGTTGACAACAAGTTGTACAAGGCCACGTTTTTAGGTAGATCAAAACTACAGTAAACTAGTAAATGTTCGTGGAACAAATCTGCTTACCAGTTCTGTTTGGCACTATAGTATCTGTCGCGTTTAGAACTTACAAAAATCTAAAGAACATCTTTTTTTTAGAATTTACTTAAATCAGATATGGTAAGGGGGCGTAACTTATGCAGTTTCAACTAAACTGCTCCAGAATGTTAAAAAAACAAAACAACAAAACAAAAAAAACAAACAAAACAAATTACTGTCAAGTGAATGATTGATCGATTTTAACGCATATCAACACGTCTAGTGTTATTTCATACCAAGAGGTTAGGGAATCTGTGTTATTCTTCGTTCATATTTACATTTTGTGTAGCTGTTTCTTTAGAGTTTTTCATCTTTTTTTCTTTTTAATTTTTTTTTTTTTTACATACGGTTATGTCTTAAGTACCCCCAAAATTCGGTGCTATTCATTTTAAGAACGAATTAAAATTAACTAAATCGATTTATTTATGGTCAAAGTCGAAAAGTATCAGTATAATGAGTATCAGTAAAAAAAGCAAAATAATATTACGCATGTAATTATTTTAATACATTTAAAAACGATTTTTTCGGTCAATTTCGATCGCGTATAGCCTGAAACGCTGTTTAAAGATAGCATGTTTACAAAAATTAATGTAACATTCGTGATTGAAAAAAATACCAAAAATCAT
Source organism: Doryteuthis pealeii (assembly GCA_023376005.1). NCBI lineage: Eukaryota > Metazoa > Mollusca > Cephalopoda > Myopsida > Loliginidae > Doryteuthis > Doryteuthis pealeii. Next base: position 125,408,510 of record CM042142.1, on the reverse strand, counting down.
GGAATTATCCGATTTTAATGAAATTTTCAGTGTTGATTTATCAATAAATGAATTTTATAATGCAATCAGTTATTCTATTTTAAAACTTAAAAAAAAAATGAATTAATATATAAAATTCATTTAAAATATGAGCAGCATGATGTTAAATTTAAAATGCCATATTATTAGATTCTAAAAAAAATATTTTTTTAATAACTACTTTACTTTAGTATCAATCACCCATATTTTGGTGTCGAAAACTCTATTGAAAATTTAGCGCTCAAATATTGATGCCGCGAATTTTTTTATTTTATAAATATACTAGCCAATTAAATAATTATCGAAATGAGTAAAAAAATCTCCAAAAATTATTTTTTTATTTTCATTTTATTTTCCGATTTTCAGTACTTATTTACTACCATAAGCAGATTCATTAAAAAAATGTTTTTTCTTCTATTCACACCTTCGATCTTTTGTCTTTTTATTTATGCAGAAAAAAGTATCAATCGTATATAACCCCACCGATATTTTGCGCCCCAAAAATAAGGGGGCGGGGGCCAAAGTTAAGTGGCCTGAAAAAAATAGATATCCGATCGATTCAGCATCAATCGAACAGCTTAACCGCTCGGCTATCGTCACCTACAGAATGGGTAGGGGATTTTAACTGTTTCAATACACACATCTGTATGTATGTATGTAAAGGCCGCCATAGAGTGCTCCATCCCTTTTATAGGAGAGCGTTGCGGTTGACGCTTTAGTTGGTGTTCGTCAGGGAAATCCTCTCCACACACACACACACACACACACACACACACACACATAAATATTATATATATATATATATATATATATATATCGTGTGTGTGTGTGTGAGTGTAGATTATTTCTAATTATAAGCATTCGTTTTTAAAGCCCAAAATAAAATCCGAAAGGCAAATAAATCACTTCAAAATATTTCCAGATCCTTCCAGACACCGGTGTTCTTTACACTCTTCTTCGTTACATATATTCAATTTCCCAAATTGCCAATACTATCCCTACCCTACCCTATCCGATGTCTGATCAGAGTAAGCTGAGTTAATATCTACAGTCATCACAACGATTTTTTTTTGATTTGGGAAGGAAAAATTAAAGCTCATTATTTCCAGTTAATTAGAATTAATTGGGCGAAGGCTTCCTGTTTGCTTGTTTTTCCTAATCGGAGGAGTTAAGTGGAAAATTTCCATAACCGTTAGTGTTATTAGTGATTTGTGATGACCCCGACTTGAACCCTCCGATAGCGCGCGATTACATGCGTTTTCGTTTCAGATGCGGCGAAAAATTCAGAGTGAGCGGATGCATAGATTCGCTCGCTCTGATAATCGTTCTCCATGAAACTGGGCTGGGTTGTTTTAAATAAAAGGCTTATAAGAAAAACAAGTCTCGTTACTTAGTTAATTAAAGCAAGAGATGACCAGCCTGAATAAGAAAGAAGAAATCAGTCCGAGAAATAAGCCCAACAAGATGGCCGACGATGTAGACGAATTAGCAGCAGATAGTGAGCCCCTCATCCCATCTCTACTCTGTCTGTCTGTCTCTCTCTCCCATTATATTCCCGAGATATGTTAGTGGGTATATAATACAAAGCTGGAATAACTTATTCACTCAAACAGCGGACAGGAACGGAATTCGTCTTGTCCCTTCAAAGTCAAGTCACTAAGAGATGAAGGGTTAAGGGACTGAATAGTCATGGGACTAAGAGACACGTGACGTGCAAAGCCACGTCTATAATACAAAAAGGGGAAATTACGACGGTGAGTAAAAAAGTAATGTCATTTTCTTTATTAATATTAAATTAAATACTTAAGATTAATTAGGATAAACCGGTTCTCGCCAACTCAGTATGAGTAGCACAAGGAACTGTGCGGTAAAGTAAAGAGCTGATGGTAGGTGTGGCGCTCCATCTCAAACGCTCAAACAATCTCATTGGTCTAGCGCTAGTGAAAAGGGGATAGACTCCCTCGTTATCTGGCTGATACCGACTTTAGGCCGACTTTTCTTACTTACTTATTAAAAGTTAGTTTTAATCCTTTGGTAAAGTAGTGTAACCCCCCCCCCCCAAAAAAAAAATATTAAAATTCGCACCATGTATTTTCTCTTCAACTTAGCGTACAAAACATATTCCTCTCCGTTATGTTTAATAATAAAACCGTTGTTATTGTTAACGGTGTGTTGTCTTGTTCTTAGAGTTACCAGCAACCACGGCAGCACATTTCCACTGATCTTCAGACCCGTCACAAAGATGCTCCGACCTAGTTGCATCAATCCCAGTTCTGTGGATCAAAGGCAGGGACCCAGAAGAAGACATCGACATAGCAACTAGCCGGAGACACATGTGGTAGTACACAGAGTCATCTTATCAAATATCGTGATTGGCATAGGACCACAACACACATAAATACAGTTTGACTGATAGGAACAAATTAACATTATCCATTGCTACCAAATATTAGCCTTAGCATTAAAATACTATGATAGAAAGTGGTAGAAATTATAAAGACGTGTAATCTGAACATTAGCTACACAAATGTTTCTTGTTTCTTTCACTTTGAGGAAACCGTCTGTTTTGGTCAGCCATTTTCATTTCACCGTAAATCTTCACTGAAAATACGAATTTTTTCGAATCAATACAACTGAATGTTTTAACACGAAAATATAAAATGTGTTCTTAATTGTGCTTATGCATTATTTCAAATGAACTTAATTGTTATTAAGAACACATTTTATGATATTTTCGTGTTAAAACATGCAGTTGTATTGATTTACAGTGAAATGAAAATGGCCAACCAAAACAGACGGCTTCTTCAAAGTGAAAGAAATAAGGGGGTTACTCTCATTTATGTAGCTAATGTTCAGATTACTGTGACGGAGAACGAGAAAGGAAAAAGAGCAAGACATTGTCTTGCCTGCCGGGATCGAACTCGCGTCCTCCCGCATGCAAAAACAAATGCGTTTTGGGCACTGGACGGACGCGAGGTTCGACTGATGTGCCCGGATGTTTGGCTAATATCCCCATAAAATAACAAGTGAGTCGAGCGCTGGGTAGTGAGCAGCAGCAGAAGCAGTCGACGACGAAGCGCTTTTCAGTAAAGAAATGGATTTTAGTCGAACAGAAACAAAACTAAATAGGAAATGTGATTTTGAACTGCTAAAGATTATTTCGACTACGACGACGGATTTTCCAGCTGCTAGACGAAGAATGTGTTGACCAACAGAGGGTCTGGCTTGTGAGAAGACGGAGAACTCGCTTGTTTTTGGTTCCCCCTCGGCGGGAGCTTGTTGATTCAAAGGTCTATTTCGCCCCATATATTTTCCCCTTCTATAATTACCTAAAAACGTTAATCTCAGGCATATTCGGCGAGAAAAAACAAACAAGCCAAAAACAAAACAAAACAAAAAGAACAAAAATAAAAATAAAACGAAAATATTTTATCTCATAAACTTAAATCTAAAAAAAGTAATCCTGTTTTTTTTAACGTCATGGGTTTGTCTATCTTAAAATCAGTACAAACTGAAGAAGAAAAAAAAGAAGAAAATAAATAATATAGCCTAAAAATCTTAGATTTTAAAACGAGGCTCATTTGTAAGTTTTCTGATGACGTCAGCGGCACATCAATCTTTTTTTTTTCTTTCTAATTTACTCATTTGTTTATGATTTGCGTATATTTTCGTTGATAAATTCGCGTCAGATGTAAATCGCAATGATTTTTCTTATAGCCACCACCTGGAATATTGAGATGTTTGCCTTTCACGTCATCTGAAGAAGAAGAAAAAAAAAAACGGACAGTGTTTGTGTCTGCGGGTTTTTAACATACTCATTAGAAAGATGAGTCAATAAATCAGATTTGGTACGTTTAGTTATTAGATATTACGCTTTATCTATCTATCTATCTATCTATCTATCTATCTATCTATCTCAGTCTGTTCATATCTATCTATCTATCTATCTATCTATCTATCTATCTCAGTCTGTTCATATCTATCTATCTATCTATCTATCTATCTCAGTCTGTTCATATATATCTATCTATCTATCTATCTCATTCTGTCATATCTCTATCTATCTATCTATCTATCTATCTCAGTCTGTTCATATCTATCTATCTATCTATCTATCTATCTATCTATCTATCTATCTATCTATCTGTTCATATCTATCTATCTATCTATCTATCTATCTATCTATCTATCTCATTCATTCTATCTATCTATCTATCTATCTATCTATCTATCTATCTATCTGTCTGTTCATATCTATCTATCTATCTATCTATCTATCTATCTATCTGTCTGTCTGTCTATATCTATCTATCTATCTATCTATCTCAGTCTGTTCATATCTATCTATCTATCTATCTGTCTGTCTATATCTATCTCAGTCTGTTAATATCTATCTATCTATCTATCTATCTATCTATCTATCTATCTATCTATCTATATCAGTCTGTTCATATCTATCTATCTATCTATCTATCTATCTATCTATCTATCTATCTATCTGTCTGTCTGTCCCTTTATCTATCTCAGTCTGTTAATATCTATCTATCTATCAATCTATCTATATGAGTCTGTTTATATCTATCTATCTATCTATCTATCTATCTATCTATCTCAGTCTTTTCATATCTATCTATCTCTCTCCCTCCCTCTCTCTCTCTCTCTCTCACACACACATTCTGTTCATATCTATCTATCTATATATCTATCTATCTATCTCAGTCTGTTCATATCTATCTATCTATTTATTTATTTATCTCAGTCTGTTCATATCTATCTATCTATCTATCTATCTATCTATCTTAGTCTGTTCATATCTATCTATCTATCCATCTATCTATCTATCTATCTATATCAGTCGGTTCATATCTATCTATCTATCTATCTATCTATCTATCTATCTATCTGTCTATCTATCTCAGTCTGTTCATATCTATCTATCTGTCTATCTATCTCAGTCTGTTCATATCTATCTATCTATCTATTTATCTCAGTCTATTCATATCTATCTATCTATCTATCTATCTATCTATCTATCTCAGTCTGTTCACATCTATCTATCTATCTATCTATCTATCTATCTATCTATCTATCTATCTCATTCTGTTCATATCTATCTATCTATCTATCTATCTATCTATCTCATTCTGTTCATATCTATCTATCTATCTATCTATCTATCTATCTATCTATCTATCTCAGTCTGTTCATATCTATCTATCTATCTATCTATCTACCAATATATCTATCTATATCAGTCTGTTCATATCTATCTATCTATCTATCTATCTATCTATCTATCTATCTATCTCAGTCTGTTAATATCTATCTATCTATCTATCTATCTATCTATCTATCTATCTGTCTGTCTATCTATCTCAGTCTGTTAATATCTATCTATCTATCTATCTATCTATCTATCTATCTCAGTCTGTTCATATATATCTATCTATCTATCTATCTATCTATCTATCTATCTCAGTCTGTTCATATCTATCTATCTATCTATATATCTATCTATCTCAGTCTGTTCATATCTATCTATCTATCTATCTATCTATCTATCTCAGTCTGTTCATATCTATCTATCTATCTATCTATCTATCTCAGTCTGTTCATATCTATCTATCTATCTATCTATCTATCTATCTATCTAAGTCTGTTCATATCTATCTATCTATCTATCTATCTATCTATCTATCTATCCCAGTCTGTTCATATCTATCTATCTATCTATATCAGTCTGTTCATATCTATCTATCTATCTATCTATCTATCTCAGTCTGTTAATATCTATCTATCTATCTATATAACTCTGTTCATATCTATCTATCTATCTATCTATCTATCTCAGTCTGTTCATATCTATCTGCCTCTCCCCCTCCCCCCTCTCTCTCTCACACACACATTCTGTTCATATCTATCTATCTATCTATCTATCTTTCTCAGTCTGTTCATATCTATCTATCTATCTATTTATCTATCTATCTCAGGCTGTTCATATCTATCTATCTATCTATCTTAGTCTGTTCATATCTATCTATCTATCTATTTATCTATCTATCTCAGGCTGTCATATCTATCTATCTATCTATCTTAGTCTATATCTATCTATCTATCTATCTATTATCTATCTATCTATCTATCTATCTATATCTAAATCTATCTATCTATCTATCTATCTCAGTCTATTCATATCTATCTATCTGTCTATCTATCTCAGTCTGTTCATATCTATCTATCTATCTATCTATTTATCTCAGTCTATTCATATCTATCTATCTCAATCTGTTCATATCTATCTAGCTATCTATCTATCTATCTAAGTATGTTCATATCTATCTATTTATCTATCTACCCCCCCCCTCTCTCTATCTGTCTGTATGTCTGTCTAGAAGGTTATCAAATACAAGGACCTGTAGAATCCTTGTGTTCCATAGTGTTAGGCAGAATCCTTGGCTGTTCCTTAGTGAAGAATCCTTGGTTGTTCCTTAGTGAAGAATCCTTGGCTGTTCCTTAGTGAAACATCCTCGTTTGTTCCTTAGTGAAGAAACCCTGTGTTAAGCAGAGTCCTTGGTTATTGATCCGTTCATCCGTATCGAATACCAGTATTCGAGCGTATTGATTGGCTGATTTTAATCCACGCGCCCACACAAAGTCAATACGTTTAAGTGGTGGGCTAAAGCACACCTTATATGACGAAATAATGCAACATGTTTTTAGATTCATTTTCATACTTCACTCTGTGAATTCATCCGTGACACAATCAAAGGGATTGCCATGGGCCATTTGATAGTTTCGGTGATTAGTTTTTCTTGTAGGATACAAAACTGCCTTTTCTTTTATGAAATCGTTTTGGTTCGAAGAAAAAACATGAAACGTTGTAAACTGTAACGAGTAAAGTGTAACATTTACTCTTCGTAATTTGAATATATATACATACATACATACACACACACACACACACATATATATATATATATATATATATATTATATATATATATATATATATGAGAGTACGCAAACAGTTTGTTTGATATGGCGATAGCCGACAATTTTTGTGAGAATATGTGCTTAATTGAAATCAATCCCCGCCTGTCAGCCTGGCAGTTAGGGTTCGAATCACACACAAAGCGGCCCCCTGTCTATAACTCTATTGAGGAGGCATGTACATACAGAGATTGATTTTTACTCGATTTGTTTCCGCCTTACATTTGAACAGATATATTCGCCTAATTCATTAATTATCAATTAATTAATTTTCAAATTAGGTATGACTTCAATTAAGTACATATTCTCCATATATATATATATATATATATATATATATTATATATATATATATATATGTGTGTGTGTGTGTGTGTGATAAAAAGTATCGAGATTGATGCTGTATTTACCAAGATAGAAATGAACAATGAATGGAACGTTAATTTTTTCAGAATACAAGGTGTGTCATAAAAGTGTCGAGTTTAAAGTTGTATTTACCAAGATAGAAATGAACAATGAATGGAACGTTAATTTTTTCAGAATACAAGGTGTGTCATAAAAGTGTCGAGTTTGAAGCTGTATTTATCAAGATAGAAATGAACAATGAACGGTACGTTAATTTTTTTCAGAATACAATAACGATTCAATTCACATAACAAAGCCCGAATTCCAATGCCAGGGTCTTCCAACACTTTTGTTCTGCAGATTTTCGAGGAATTCTGCTGTACGAACGCAACCAGATCGTCTGTTATGTTGCTTTCTTCTAGTCACAGCCTCGTAGTCTCCATTGCAATTCTCCAGTTCATGCCTGATTTTTTTACAGTGTTCTTGGAGCATTGAGCAGCAACCATACTCTCCTTATTTTGATGACCGGCGCAGATCATCATTATACAAGTTATTCTTTTCCATGATTCAGGTGGATTCCAGTCATCCATTCTATCTGTCATGTATATGAATGAAGAAGGGTCCAAGCTTTTAAATGATACATAGTGTGCGTCAATACCTCCAACTTATAGAGAAAAATAACCAAATATATAAGTATGTCAAATTTATCCCGAACACACTGTATATGTATACATGGAATAAAACGACACTTTTCCCCCTATTTTCTCGAACCACAGCTTGTAATTTAGTGATTCACCCCTTGTGATATTTTCACAGCAGTATTGACTAATGGTCTTTCCCTGGAGTCTCAGTGACAATAAGTCTCTTCATGTCTCCAGGACTCTTCTGCGTATTCTAGCTGATCTCAACAATGCTGTTGTCAGGATGGTCTCAATTCTTCCTCTAGTCTGTTTTCTAAACTTTTGGGGACCGTTCCAAGTGCACCAACTACAATTGGTATCACTTTCACCCTCATATTCTACAGTTTTTTCAATTCTCTAGCAAGGTCCTGGTATTAATCAATCTTTTAATTTTCTTTCATCTTCACCATGTGATCTGCTGGGACTGCAAAATCTACAATTTAACAAAAATTGATTTTTGTTTAATTAATACTCTAGGGGGTTTTAACTCTCATTAGACTGTCTTAATATTATTGAAATTTGCTGAAATTGTGTTAATACGCATCATATCTTGTAATTTACCTATGGTTTGAATTTACTAGAAATCGAAGGGAGACAGTTTACAGCTAGGAGGCACAAACTTTGATTAAATGAAATATAATTATTCAATTACCCTGGGTATTATAGTTTCAGAATATATATATATATATATATATATATATATATATATATATATATATATACCAACTCATTCGCACGAGCAGGATGTGACACAAGGTCAATTTCTCAAGCGGAGTTTTCATTCTCCTAGACCGGTTGCCTAACCAATGTTAAAGAGCCCATTCTGCCGTACTATTTATCCATAGCTGAAGGGAGAGTAGGATTCATACCTTTCCCAAGGATATTAGCGCTAAGTGAAATGTAATTACCACGTCTAGGATTCGAACTCGGGTCGACGAGTCCATTTCCCATGATTTTAACCATTACACCACGCGCTTCCTACGCGCTTCAGAATATATATAGTTATGGAAGTCTATCTTCAAAACCCAATGGGGATTTGGAGAAAAAGAAAACAAACAAGAACTAAAACTGGTCTGAAGATCACATAAGCGAGAAACTGTCAGTAACCAAGCGCCGTTGAATCGAGGTCCAGGCTACCTTAACTGGCTAGGACAACAGTTCAAAAAATTAAAAATTATAAGGTAATTTATGAGGAAGACCGTCC
>CM042142.1:125386774-125394274 GCA_023376005.1 Doryteuthis pealeii | reverse complement strand
TCTTATGTCATATTTTAAGTCCATTGTATATTGTCAAATTGCTACACTGGAATTTTAGCCAAACAATCCGACAATCCTCTGGCCAGTGTTTATAATTCTCCCGAAAATATTCAACCCCAGCAATTCTCTGATGGAATTTTAACAAACATTTAAACAAACGCACTCCAAATCAATTCTTTCTTTCAAAATATTTTTTCAAAATATTTCTTTTCTTCTTCTTCAATTTCATTTTTACTAAAACTTATCCTTTTTCCGAACCTCAATTATCCAAGGACCCTCTAATAACGTAACATATTTTGGCAACTCTATCTGGACAGGAAAACCTCAGAGTCTCCATTTTAAAAACACCACGGCACTTGGCATCTTTGCTCGACAGTCTTTCTTTTTTAACGTAATCTGCTACCACACTATTTGCATACTTCTTTTAGAAACTGGCTTCTAGTTCTTGCATCACTTACTTTGCAGTTTAACTCTTTGCCTACTTTAAACCGTCCACAGCAGCTCTTCCACCACTCCCAAGCAAAGTACAAAAACTGATGGTTTTTAATTATAAATGAGCGGAAGAATTTGGATTATGATAATAATAGGAATCTATTTGAATAGAATGAATTCTGATGTAAATAGCAAGTGAACTTTTAAATATCCCATCATACTGTTGCATAATCTATATGGTAGCATAGATTATTGACAACACCGTGTAGCGAGAATACAAAGAACCCAAATGGAAAGTTACAGACCTTTGGGAAACTTTGACCCCAGAGGCGGGAAAACCGCAAATCACGTGAGAACTAGTTAGATCCTCATTTACAGCCGAGACGTGACCCAGAATAGACGTATCCTGGGTGGCTGGACTCATCTCCGCTTCTTAGTAAGAAAAGGCAAATAAAAGCTTTGAAAAATCAACAGGCGTTGTTAAATAATTAAGCATGCCTTAGTAGAAAATGAACCAACAAGAAATAGAAAGAAACAACAAGTAAAGAACCTAGACGTAGAATCCAAAATGGCCGCAGAGAAGATCAGACAAGAAGTAGTATGCAACATGGCGAGAAAGAATAGAAAGAAGTCTAGAGATCACGCATGACCAAAGAAAGAAAGTAACAAGTAAGTTATGTATCTGTGTAAATATATATATCTGTCTACCCCCCTCTCTCTCTCTCTCTCTATATATATATATATATATATAATATATATATATATATATATATATATATATATATATAAGGTATCCAAAACTGGTAGTAAGGGATGATTCTACATGGGATTTTCAAAATCACACCGTATAATTATTGCATGTTTTAGTAGATTTTTATAAATCCCTAAAGAGAGCTCAATGTATAATAATCTTTTTACGTTTAAATACAGTCGAAATAAATTTATTACATAATGACGGGTTTTTGAGTTTTGCCTTCCTTTCAAAGGTATATTATATATATATATATATATATATATATATATATATATATATATATATAAGTGTATTTTAGCAGCATTTTTTCTTTTAAGCATGTTGTGTAAAACTGTACAGACAATTCTTGTCGGATTCTTTGGTGGACTGCTACACTGATGGCCAGAAAATTAGAAAGGATCGAACAAAAACTCGTCCGACAAGATTTGCCGGTACAATTTAACACAACATATATATATATATATATATATATAATATATATATTGTTTATATACCCACAATATGGGTATATGAGTATATAACAATACACTAATCTTACAGATTTCTTATATAAGCTTTCTGAACATATTAGGTATTTACCCAACCCGTTCGTCACGTATTACGGTCAAGTCCCACTGAAAGGCCCGGTTCCCGGTAGATCACCGAAGTTAAGCAGCGTTGAGCCAGTTTACTACTTAATTGATTGACCGCTTAAGAAACAGCATGTATTGTAAGCAAACTATGTCTTTTGTTTATCAAAATGACTTAATTCAGCATTAAATAACCCGAAAAGGATTGATATGTCATTAAAAAAAGCAACCAACGTTGGTAGGATAAGACAGATTGTTCTCAAATAGAGGACAGGCAGTGATCATCGAACTCACTATTCAGTAGTAATGGATCTGCGAGACTAGATTGAGACAATTACACCATGATGGGACGCATAACTTTCTGAATATAATATCTTTCATTAATATTGATTAATCAGAACCCCACTACCCACTTCGTGTTCAGATACTGACATTTTGCTCCCTCGATAATCTTGGGGAGGGGAGAATTTTTCCAATCTTTGCGTCGTCATTCGATCTTACTTCAGTCGAAGAATTAGAACTAGCCAATTTCCAAAGGGAATCGGTAGACTTTAGGGTGAGGGGAGTGGAATTGGTAAGACGAAACTGTTGGCACCTACGAAAAAAGCGAATTCTATTTGCCCTTATTTAATCAGACAGGAATCAAAGACATCGTATTTGGATTGTCGGTTCGGCTTCATTAAAAAAAAAAGGGTTATGATATCAGAAAATTTGAGAATTGGCGACGTTGGAAGACGTCGTCGTCTGAAGATAGTATGGATTTTGTTTCAGTGGAATCGGCTGATTAAGTTCTGATTTCCACAGTTCTTGACTTTTTGGTTCTATAAGAAATTTATGCTACAATGATGGAGAAAATATTAATTCTACAGCTATTTCCACAATTTAGTGTAAACTCTTGTGTATTACGTTCAAGTCACGCTGAAGACTTCTAGAAAATCCCCAAAGTTAAACAGCTATCAACATATTAAATACTTAATTGGGCAACAACTTAAGCAACAGCAGGTACTGTGTATAATACGAGTCCTTTGTTTATCAAAATAACTTGATTCAATATTAAATAACCAGAAGACGGTATATTAGCAAGTCACGCTGAAAGCACCGGTATCCAGAAGATCCCCAAAGTTAAACAGCCATTGTTCAATACTTAATTGAGCAACAACTTAAGCAACAGCAGGTACTGTGTATAATACGAGTCCTTTGTTTATCAAAATAACTTGATTCAATATTAAATAACCAGAAGACGGTCTATTAGGGTCAAGTCACGCTGAAAGCACCGGTATCCAGAAGATCCCCAAAGTTAAACAGCCATCAGCCTGTTCAATACTTAATTAAGCGACAACTTAAGCAACAGCAGGTACTGTGTACAATACGAGTCCTTTGTTTATCAAAATAACTTGATTCAACATTAAGTAAAGTAAAGTCGTCGGGGTGGCCAAAAGTCGGTTTCAGCCAATCAGCGAGGGAGTCTATCCCCTTTTCACTAGCGCTAGACCAAAGAGATTGTTTTTTGCGTCTGTGGTGAAGCCAAACCTACCATCAGCTCCTCACTTTACCGCACAGATCTATACGGTGCTACTCATACGCTGAGTTGGCGAGGGACGGTATTGAACTAGAAACCTTGTGGTTTCTAACTGAACGCTCTACCGACTGAGCTAACGGTCGATTAGGGTCGAATCCCGCTGAAATTGACCCTCGAAGTTAAACAGCGATGTTATTAGTACTTAGATAAGGCCAACAGTATTAATAATGTAAAACAATTTGGACCATATAACCTTTAGGCACCCCTTTTTGATCTCAATTAAGAAAGGACATGTTTTTCATTTACACCGTCAATATCCGGTTGTTTGTTAGGGTTAGGGTTAGGGGTTAGGGTTAGGGGGTTAGTTTTATGATTAAAAAAAATAAATCTAAAAATCGTTTGTTAAAACAACCAGATGTTGACGGTCTAATTGAAAAACATGTCCTTTCTTAATCGAGATCAAAAAGGGGTACCTAAAGGTCATATGGTCCAACAATTTTATTGATGATTGGATTTAAATAAAAATAAAATCATGTAGAATGGGACGTCTATACGTAAGGGAATTGTAATTTGAGTAGGGATATAGTTTCGGTTACAGACAGACAAACACGCAATCTCCATTATAATGACTAGCAACAGAAAACACCCTCGGGGCGTCGTAAAAATTAATTTTTGAAAGACATTGCCGAGAGGGTGGGAGTTCAAAATTCAATGTTAGAGGGTTTGTATCATAAGTAAGACAAATCCTCATATTTATTAAAGGGAAAAAAAATAAAACAATTTGAAATGAAAACTGAGCCCCGTCCCTCTCAAATAAAATGTTGCGTGCATGTAATAATCAAACAATTATTTTGAATATTTTCCACATCAATTTTACAAAATCGTAGGTATTTATTTATTTGTAAACTTTTTAGTTAACTTCTTGTTACTGTAAAAAAAAAGGACGAGAGTAAAAAAACAATTTTAAAAATTGTTTACTCAAATTTTGGGTGTATATAGCATAAGAATATTGTGACGTAAGCTGTGACGTAGAGCTATGGCGTAGTTTTTGTTACAGACAGAAATACAGACAATCTCCATTATTAATACTAGCAAAATAAAAAGACGGCCCCCGGGCGATGTAAAAATAATTTTTTGAAAGATATTGCCTGAGGGGATGGGAGCCGAAAATTCAATGTCATAGAGTGTGTACCATAAGTATGTAAAATCGTCAAATTTATTAAAGGAGTAAAAGGAAAGAAAGAAAGAAAGAAAGACAATTTAAAATGGAAACAGTTTCGATAACTTTAAATATTTAATTAGAATAAAACAATCTATATATAAATATATAACGCCGGGCATCTATTTATTGAAACAATGAGGATTGTCTAACGTTGCATGCTCACATTTTGAGTATATTTATTCTATGTTATGACGTTGGATTATGTGTTGGGTAATGTGACGCAAGCAGTGACGTAATTTTTGTTACAGACAAAAACCGGAAGCGAATCTCCATTATTAATAGAATAGAATAAGACATATTGTGATCGAATTAACATTGTCGATCTCATTACCACTATAATTACCACCGTAATTATATCCACGTGTGTCAAAATTCCTTCACACCAATGTATCCCATCAGTCTTGACAAGTGCACGATCGGTAAATAAGATTAAAGTTTGTTATGATCCACGTGTTGACCACATTTATCGAATTTTGTTCAGCAATTCCAAAATCAGTTTGAATCTAGTCACCAAAACATTAAAAATCGGAATTTATCACACACAAGTACTTGACTTTAGAGTTTAATTCGTTCCGCTTGTAACTCAATTTCCTCGTATATAAAACCAATTTTTCACGTTAAAAAAAAATTTGAAATTCCGTTCCAGTCTTATTGTGACCTAACAAAGGTTATGGAATGAGAAATAACCAAATGGAGGTTGGAAATTAAATGGATTATTTATAACTAACAAAATACAACACTTACCAATGGCGTGAATTAAGGTAAATCATTGTTAGTGGTATCATACTACCCTGTCAGTATAATCGTCCCATATTTATGAGGATTGGAACATAATATATAATAACAAACTATATAACAAGCTCTCATCCCGCCAAAACAACACTCTAATTTTTTGTTACACTTATTAAATAAGAAAAAATAGCACTGAAAAAATATACAAACATAATAAAATGTAATGAATTATGTGATGTAATATGTTTTAATATTTCTCTTTTTATAAATGATATTTTTCTTTGGCAAGTGACATCGGATAACTCGTGAGTTGGGACACCCGTAAGTCAATGTACCACAGCTCAGTCGGTAGAGTGTTCGGCTAGGAACCACAAGGTTCTGGGTTCGATACCGACCCCGCCAATTCAGCGTATGTGTAGCACAGGAATTGTGCGGTAAAATGAGCTGACGGTAGGTATGGCGCTCCACCTCAGGCTCAAAAATAAAACAAACAATCTCCTTGGTCTAGCGCTACTGAAAAGGGGATAGACTCCCTTGCTGTCTGGCTGATACCGACATTAGGCCACCTCGACGACTTTACTTACTTTACTACTGGCAAAAATTATGCACTTTGTCCTCAGAGAAATTTAGTCTCGCAGAATAGTGAGTTTGATCCTCGTTGGATGCGACCTTGTGTCACATCCTACCCAAGGCGAACGGATTGAGAAAATCGTTGCGATTTTTGTGGCCATCCTTTAGGCCTCAAGCAAGAGCACTGTCCAGCGGAGATCCTTTGTGTTAAGCAGACCGCGATCCTAAGTGAAGAATCTTTGCGTTCCTTCCTTAGTGCCCCAAATATTAGGTATGATCCTTTGGTTGTTCTTTGGTGCTCCTCAGTCTGACAGGTCGTTCGTCAAAGAGTGCAAATGGTCGTCTGTCAATATCAGCCGATTAAATAGTTAACACACCTAGTATTCGGACTTGATTGGCTAAGGTTTAAACCACTTAACCACGGTTAGTCTATAAATTTAAGTAGTGGATTGCAGCACTCCTTATATATACAAACTATTCCAACATAAATACCCAAATAGGGTGTTCCATCGCGGTGTAATGGTTAACAAGCTATTGTCTCAGATTCATTACTACTGAATAGCAAGTTCTATCGTTGCAAGATACTTGGTAGCAGGCTCTCCGTAGCGGACTGTTCATGTCTGAGGTCACCCTGGCGCAACACCATGAAGTCAAGAGTCCAGAAGAATGAGGCGGCAACAAAGCACCGGCACATCAACATCTTCAGGGACAGACTTCTCATGTGACATCTGTGGTCGAGAATGTTTTTCGAACACCGGACTTCATAGTCACAGGAGTCGCTGTAACTTCAGGGGAACAAAAACTATATTATAGTCTGCCGAGACTGCAATGCCAATAATAATAATAATAATATAAAAAAGAGCAAAGACAGATTACTTAAAGCAGCCAACAATAGGAGGTGTAATATATGGACAAACAGAAAACAACAAAAACTAGAAAACAAAAATGGGAAGAAAAACAATTATGGACACTTCAAACGACAAATCGGAGAGGTTGCACATGAAAAGACTTGGGCATGGTTAAGAAAAGGAAACCTCAAAAGAGAAACTGAATCACTAATAATTACTGCACTAAATAATGCCATAAGGAGAAAATATATCAAAGCAAAAATTGATAAGACCCAACAAAATAGTAAATGTAGATTATGCGGTGACAGAGATGAGACTGTAAACCATGTACTAAGCGAATGTAGCAAACTAGCACATCGGGAGTACAAAACTAGACACGACTGGGTTGGGAAGGTGATCCACTCGAAATTATGCAAAAAATTAAATTTTAGCCATACAACAAAATGGTATAAGCATAAACCATAAAGAACAGATTCTTGTTCTTGAGAATGAAACGCATAATATTCTCTGGGACTTTGAGATAAAAACGGATCACCTTATCCCAGCAAGGAGACCAGACCTAGTGTTAATCAACAAAAAAGAAAGAACTTGTCAACTGGTGTATTTTGCAGTCCCAGCAGATCACAGGGTGAAGGAAAATGAAAAGATCAACAAATACCTGGACCTTGTCAGAGAACTGAAAAAGATATGGACTATGAAAGTCAAAGTGATACCAATTGTAATTGGTGCACTTGGAACGGTCCCAAGAGGCTTGGGAAAGGGACTGGAAAATCTGGAAATCAGAGGAAGAATTGAGACCATCCAGAATACTGCACTGCTGCAATCTGCTAGAATACTTAGAAGAGTCCTGGAGA
>CM042142.1:125344274-125381774 GCA_023376005.1 Doryteuthis pealeii | reverse complement strand
GGGCACGAGTACGATCGTTGGAAGCGCACAGTATCCAGGGGTTAAGACCGAGAAAAAACAAATACAAAGTGCTCAATACAATGTAGAGCAAAATTTATTTATATAATGGATAAAAGTAACCTACTCGAGTTTCATCGTCTATAAAAAAATAAGATCCGTTTCAACGGTCATACATGGTACCAACTGACATTACTCGAAAACTCGATTAATTCAACGGATGTAACCCTGACGATTCAGACGATGAAACTCGAGTAGGTTACTTTTATCCATTTTATATATATATATATATATACAAATTTAAGTCTGAGTAAATAACCCATACATTTCTCTAATAAATAATTGAAGATGGTCTTTTTAAAAATTTATTTATTTGATTCAGACGATGAAACTCGAGTAGGTTACTTTTATCCATTATATATATATATATATACACAATTTTAAGTCTGAGTAAATAACCCATACATTTCTTTAATAAATAATTGAAGATGGTCATTTTTAAATTTATTTATTTGTTTTTACAATTGTAAAAGTTATTCAAAATATTCCAGTTAACCGTTTTTATCTTAGATTAAAAAGTACACATTGTTGCAATTTTACCGGAAGTAGAAGAGACAACCTTAGATAGAAAAAAATTGAATCATTTCTTAACAGAACCTCATAAAGGTAAGACACTTATTCTAGTCTCTCCAATATAATAATTAGATTACTTCAATGCTTCAATAAAGAGTCCAGTGCAAATGAGAAAGGCTTTTCCATTAGGGACCTCTCTTAATTTTTTTCTTTTATAAGAGAGGTCCTTTGGAAAAGTTTTTTTCATTTATTCCATTCATTTTTTATTCCATTCATTAATTTTTTACATTCTTAACTCTCTCTCTCTCTCTCTCCCCTCTCTCTCTCTATGTTATAGTGTTAATCAATTATTTTCGGTTGGTGCGACTCACTTGATCTTTCCTTTTTTCATTTTATTCCCGGGTGAAGTTTGGTAGTATATACTAAAAATTATTTGACGGTTTTTTTCTCTTACCGCCAGGGTTTACTAATATCATATATATATATATATATATATATATATATATATATATATATATGCAGACATAGCAGATGTGGCATATTAATATATATATAGACAGGCCGATGGTAGCTGTAAGAAGTTTGAGGAAAGGTGACTCGAGCCCTCCATCCTGAAGCGACACATGACAGACGCCATGGAAACATTTCCTACATTGAAGTCTGACCTGTGTGGCAGGGCATGTATGTCGAGGGTTTCATATGTGTGACAGGGTACATAAAAACAAGCTGGATCCGTGGGCCATCTGTGTGCTCACAACTGCTCACAACTGAACTACTTGTAGAAATGGCCTTATTCTGTGAAGAAGCGGTAATCACTATATATATATATATATATATATATATATATATATATAGAGAGAGAGAGAGAGAGAGAGAGAGATGGATGTATTAATTGATAGATACTCGGAGGTGTGTCGGGTAATGGTGATTGTGTTAGGTATTGGACCCAGCAAAACAAGTTCAAATCCTGGACGAAGCTGTTTGCATTTCACATAGCGAAGACACCCTTGCGAAAGTTATGTATCCAACTATTTCCCAACACCTATAGTTAAATAGTAGCGTAGACTGGGCTCTTCAATCTGGGCTAGGCAACCAATCTAGGAGATAGAAAACTCTGAATTCAAACTTGCTAAATTGACCTTGCTTCGCATCCTATTAATTTTACTGCTTTATCTGTGTACATTGGGATATCATATAAAATGATGTCTTTGAATTATTGTGAAGCTTAGAGTAAAGAGAAGTGTGTGAACTTTTGAATGTTTTAATATTATTATCGTTCGACTTTTTGAGTATTGGACACTTTTAATTATCCTCTGAAAACGTCGCTTTTTACAGTCGTTTCAAATAGATAGATAGACAGACAGACACACACACATACACAGATAGACAGATAGATAGATAGATATATAGACGGATAGACAGATAGACAGATAGACAGACATACAGATAGACATATAGATAGACATATAGATAGATAGATATACAGATATATAGATAGATAGATAGAGATAGATAGATAGATAGATATATACATATATATATATATATATTATTATATATATATATATATATATATATATATATATAGATAGATAGATAGATAGACAGTCAGATATATAGATAGATATATCCATTTACCTTTTCATTATTTTCAGATAGATAGACAGACAGATAGATAGACATATAGATAGACATATAGATAGATAGATATACAGATATATAGATAGATAGATAGACAGACAGATAGACATATAGATAGATAGATAGATATATACATATATATATATATATATATATATATATATATATATATATATATATATAGATAGATAGATAGACAGTCAGATAGATAGATAGATAGATACATTTACCTTTTCATTATTAGATAGACAGTCAAATAGATAGAAAGACAGACATACATATAGATAGATAGATAGATAGACTTTCTCATCCGTGCCAGCCGTAGGTGTACCACGTCAGGTTAAAATTCAGGATAGCGATTGTTGATTTTTAGGGAAAAATGAGACTACCCCCTCAGAAGATTTGCACAGAAAGAATCTCGTTGCACTCATTTGGCTTCCTGCCTGACTAAGCCAATCTTCACACACACACACACACACACACACACACACACACATATATATATATATATATATATATATATTAAACAAAAAGTGACCCGTTGTGTCACCCATTGAGCCCTGGGTAGATAATTGAGATAAGGAAAAGTGAGTTTGCAAAGCGAATTAAATTTTTAAAAATAAATACGGCCGGACAAAACACTAGAATCCTTTTGTAAGATTTCTAAGAAAGGGAAGGTTTGACCTAATTTAAACTACGGGTTGCTGTCTATGAAATTTAACATAACAATAAGTTTTAAATTCTCTCATCTCTCTCTCTCTCTCATCTCTCTCTCTCTCATATCTCTCTCTCTCTTCTCTCTCTTTGTACTCTCCCAGAGAAACTAACATATATAACGAGGAGGTAATCAAGAGATAGATAGAGAAGGGGAAAGTGTTGGGCAGAATGTAAAGTAAGGGACGGGTCAATTTTTGGATTAATTGCGAATTACGACCAATTAGAACTAATTAAAATGATTTTTTTTCAAACATAACGCAATCATAAAAGTAAGGAATAATTTAGTCTAACTTCCATGTCATTAAACTAAACAGTAAAAAAGTCTTTAGGAGACAAGTGTTGATTCGCTCAGTTTCAGTATATATATATATATATATATAATATATATATATATATAAACATTTTCAAACAAAATATCCCTGGTCCCCCGGGTAGACATTGGACATGACACATTTGACCCACACTCTAAATATCAAATTTTCTTCTAAGTCAACCGACTGACCCCATAAAAATAAAAGTACCATTCCTCACAAACCAACTACACCCCACTTTTTCTCTCACCCTCACCCATTTACCTTTTCACTATAAAAGCAGAATGTACAAGCACTTAAGTCAATAAAGTTTTGAGAAAGCTTCAGCCAATAATGAGTCGAAATATCAATTGAATTTAGCTGTTTGTGTTGTTATATCGACAATTTCCTCTATTCTCAACTACATTTTGTCGGATTTATTCAAATCCTTCACTCCTCATATATATATATATATAGGCAAGGTAAAAGGAAAAGTGGACAAAACATAATGACTCAAACAAGTAGAAGTAGTCATTATTTTTTTGTTCCTTTTACCTTACCTCATACTGTCGGATTTTACTCCAACCCTCCTATCTTCACACACACACACACAACACACACACACACACACACATATATATATATATATATAATAAGTCATCCACAGACACGTGTTTCGGCGTTTCACGCCTCTTCAGTGTGGCTAGACACAACAACTATCCTTGGCTAGGAACGAACTCAGACTGAGTGTTTGCCAGCCTGATATCTTATCCCCTAACTCCTGTCATTTACAAAACATCCATCAATTTCTTCATCCATAGTCTCCTGATGAAGGTTTAAATAAACTGAAACGTTTAAAGCGTCGATAAATAAATTCATCTTATTTTTGGAACACTTCGTTTTTCAAATTTCTTCATATTGTCGGATTTATTTCCATATTAACTCCCATATATATATATTATATATATATATGTGTGTGTGTGGTGTGTGTGTGTGTGTGTGTGTGTGTGTTTGTTTTGTATGTGTGTGTGGTGTGTGAAAGAATTGCATATTGTTATCTCAATTCTTTTACTTACTGGAAAGATTCCCAATGAATTCCTCGGACGGCTTCCATTTCCAACAACCCGTTCAATTCGATGTTATCAGTTAAAGAGAAATATTTTGGAAGAAGCGAAAAAAAGAATAATTTACTTGCACGAAACCCTCACTCCTTCCAATTAAGCTACGAATTTAATTAGTAATTTGATCTTAATTCTAAGTTGGCTTCATTCTGACTCCCCACGGGCGGTGCGACTTAAAAAAGCTGAACGCAGAGTCTGCCGGTGAGATAGATTTAATTTTAATTAGTTAAACTCAATACTGTAGATTATGTTTATGAGGATAGATATTTACTGAGTTTACCTTAGTAGGGCACAAGGTTAAGTAATTAGGTGAAGTTGGGAGGTAATGTAGATTTAATCTTTCAAGTGGTGATGGTTAGGGTCTGTTTTTTTTGTTTTTGTTTTTTGTAGCTTGAAAATCCGCATTCGAAATCTGGGCTATTTAGTTAGACTCATATCAGTCGAAATATCTCTGATTTGGTTTGTTTTGTTTTACGGCATATCAACCCCAGTAGGTCATTTAATGCCGATAAAGTTTTGAAATAAATCAATTCTTAATGGATAATACAATTTTTTTTATTAACACATTTTTCTATTTAACCCATAAATGGGAGCCTAACAGGTACTACCACTCCGGAGTGGACCAGGGAGCGATGGTGATGAAGGGGTGCTCCACATTCCCCAAACCTTCAAAACTGGAACCTCACCATCAGATAGAGTTTAACGTCATTCCCAGGACATGTAGACCCGCAGCCACCGCCTTCTAGCAGCCATATGATAAAAAGGGGTTGGGGCTTGCCATAAGGGCAATAGGGTTTGGGAAATCCTATAGGTGCTAGGGCTTGACGTGACCATCCGATTGATCGGAGGGGGCCTCTCCGACCGCCCGTCTAGCCCAAGATAGGGCCAAAGTGAAATATCTCTGAAACTCTTGTTTGATTAGGTTTCTTTGTTTAATGGCATATCAACTTTCATAGGTTATTTAATGCCAATCCTGTTAAGTTTTTAAATGCCATCCTTAGTAAGTCCTGAGTTATGGAATCCTTTGGTAAGTGAATAAGTCCTATCCTGCGTATAAGTCCTATCCTGCGTATTGTTAAAGGTCCAGTGATTTAATCCTATGTCCGTTATCCACGAAAATCAAAGCAGTTATGAGTAGGTATGACCAGTACAGCCGGTATAAGTATTATATCAGCAACAGAGTACTGCCAGTGATTGGCCAAGAGGTTGATCATATGGTTCTCGGCGAGTCTACAAATAGAAGTGGGCTTTTAACACAGGCCTTATATTACAAAAATCTCAACAAGACCAACCTTGTAGAAGAACAGTAGTCGTACTATTTAACCCATAGCTGGGGGTTGAGACAGTCCATACCATTCCTATATCCTGGGTATGACGTTAAATTGCATCTTTAACTTTGGTTAGGCAACTAGTCTTGAAGAAGGGAAAAAAATTCAGAACTCCGCTCAATAAAGTAACCTTGTGTCACACCCTGCTCGTGTTGAGGGGTTGGTAAATATATATATTAAAGTTGAACAAGTAAAGTTTGATATTTATAGATACTAGCAAATATATGCACCTTCGGGTGCAAGTATTTAGGTTTGATGTTATAAAATATTGTATCAAATTAGAAACTATTTAGATTAACTGAGGGGGTATAATCGAAAAATAGAACAGCTTTAAATCTAACTCTTCCATCATTTTCCATCACTCCCGTCTTTCATTTTCCTAATTTATCTATTTAGTTAGATTATGAAGTATCTAATAAAATTATAGTTCTTTCGTCTTATTTATGGATTTCTTTTAAGATTTATCCGCGAGATTTTTGCTCTGATTCGTTAAGAGAAAACCAAACAATTATAAATCAATGATACTAAGCATATATTTATTAAAATCAAATTCTTAATACCAATATGCAAATTAGCCTTCTCGTTTACACTGTAAACCGCTATTTTGTTAAATACATAAATATACTTGCATGTTATTAGTACGTAGATTAATCCAACAGTATTAATAAGTTATAACAATTTTATAAATAATTGTAGTTTAAATAAAAATAAATTCATGGTGAATGTGACGTCAATAACTAAGGGAATTGTGATTTGTAGTGATTTAGTTTCGGTTACAGACAAACAAACACACAATCTCCATTATAATAAGATGGGTACCTGCTTATGTATGATGGTTAAAAAAATAACCTTGCTAAACGACTGCGGTTACTCTCGTTTGAGTGAAGGATTATAAAGAAATGGATGGTCAATTTTATGTTCACTACAGACATCTCATACTCGAGGTTATATAACTGAATTTAAAAAAAAGATTTTTATTTAGACTAGCAAATATATGCACCCTCCGGGTGCAAGTATTTAAGTTTTAATATGATAAAATATCATATTAAATTAGAAAGGCTAATGAAACTGAATAAGAATGCAGATAAAAAGATTTGGAACAGAGGGGGTATGATTGAAAAATAGAACAACTTTGAAACTGACTCTTCCATCATTTTCCATTACTCCTTCTTTCATTGGTAAATTTTCCTAATTTAACTATTTAGTTAAAATAGGAAGTAAATAATAATATTACATTTATTTCTTCTTGTTAATGGAATTCTTTTAAGATTTATTCCTGAGATTTTTGCTCATATTCAATAAGATAAAACCAAACAATTAGAAATCAATAATACTAAGCATATATTTATTAAAATCAAATTTTTAAGATCAATATGCAAATTAGCCTTCCCATTCACACTGTAATCCACTATTTTGTTGTATATATACATAAAATTGCATGCTATTAGTGTGTAGAACAGTCTTAATGATGTAAAACAATTTTATTAATAATTGAGGTTTAAATAAAAATAAAATCATGGGGAATATGACGTAAATAACAAAGGGAATTGTGACTTGTATAGTAATATAGTTTCGGTTACAGACAGACAAAACCACAATCTCCATTATAATAAGATATTCATATCGGTTGGAGCATGGATGGCTGGAGCCTCACTTACAAAAACTGCCGAGTTGTGCTATCTTTTGAAAGAAATAACATTTGCCCCTCAGTGATGTTGATAGCTTTTTGATTTAGTGCGTCCTGGGACGCACATATTTGCTTTGAATGAGTCCCTGGGAAAATTTAAAGGTCCCAACTAAAGCCATTTAACTCCTACCTTATAACCTATCCTGTGTAATTCGTTTCTAAGAAAATATTGAAATGTATTTACAGTTAGCTTGAAATGGTGAGGAAGAAGAAAAGAAAAAAAAAACACTAGGAGGCATGGATACGATTTTACTGCGTCTTTTTAAATATTTGTGCGTCAGAGACGCAGGGCTCATACCTATCATCATCTCTGCCGCTTTTTGCATAGCATGTCAGGCTCTAATTTTTAAATCTAAGTGATTAGAATTTTCTGTTCAAATGATTATGACAGTACTGTATATGTGCAAATGTGTGCAAGTGTGTACAAGTGTGTGTGTATGTGTGCGTGTATGTGTGTGTGTGTGTATGTATGAGTGTGTGTGAGAGTGTGCACGCCAATGTGTGCAAGTACATGACCATGCGTGCACTTGTGCCTGTCTGTTTACATGTGTACGTGCTTATCACCGAATTCACAGTTTTATTTCTTTCACACCGGCAGTCTAAGACGAAAGCACTGAATGATATTTGGATTTTTTGTGTGTACAAGCATTTCAAGTAAAAAAAAAATAGCTTGATGTATCTAGAAAGAAATATACGAGTATAATCTCAAAAATAAGGTATCCAAAATATTTAGAAATCACAGAAACGTTTTGTGCTTATTGCCAATGATGTTTACACCATTTGAAAGTTTCAACATATATATTTTTGTCCTACGTATTCGTCATTTCGATCGATACATTTTTGTAGACGCCATATCATACCAGCTCACCACAATGTTGTTGAGGAACCGTTGAACCTCGTTGTCGTTGCAAATTGCCTTTACAAGTTTGCAAATGTTTTTGACATCCATGCACGACTCTCCATACACTTCCGTTAATTTTTAAATGAATTTCAATTAGTTTAATTGCTTTTAATACCTATAACCGAATAACTAAGAAAATTTCACATTTAACGATAGCATCAATCGGGAGCTCCATCAGAAACGACTACCAAGCCAAAACCGAGCATGGCAGCTCTGCACGCTCAAGGGCTGATGCAAGTGCATGCACAACAAACACAACAATGTTGCCACTAGCTACACAAACGGTTTTTCCAGCGTCTCACAAATCACATAATTAATATAATATAGCTATTCTCTCTCCATCTATGAGTAAATAGTAAGACAGACGGGGCTCTTTAACAACGTGTCTAGGAAAACTCTGAATTCAAACCTTTAAAACTAGGCTTAAGATATTGACCATATGTTGCATTCTGTTCATGCGGAGGGGTTGGGTAAATACATTCCTACCATTCCCAGCGTCCCCTACACAACAGTATATAAAGGGATACCCATAAGGGATACGCATAAGCGAAATGTAAGCTTTTCTCGCAAATCGGTTACTACTAAAAAGCGAGTTAGATTCTCACTGGATGTCCTATACTTGCAACCTTGTGTCACATCCTACTCGTGGCGAACGCGTTGGGTAAATACCTACTCTGCAATCACCAAGCACAGTTAACTCTGTGTCTACGCTATTTAAACTTAGATTTACATGTGCTCTATCACCGATATTGAGCGCTCTTCTTCTTCTTTATAATAAGTTTTTAAAAAAATTAAAGTCATCGGTGTAGCCTAGTATCGGTATCAGCCAGACAGCAAGGGAGTCTATCCCCTTTTTACTAGCGCTAGACCAAGACCAAGACCGTTCTTGCGTCTGATGTGGGGCGCCACAGATACAATCAGTTTCTCACTTTACCGCACTGATCCCTATGCTACTCATACACTGAATTGGTGAGTGCCGGTATCGAACGCGTAACCTTGTTGTTCCTAGTCGAACGCTCTACCGACTGAGATGCACGTCCAGTTTCGCGCAAAGCTATTAAATTTGGTATGCACTCTTATCAGGAAGGTTATAACGTAAAGTTCCTCAGAGAAATGGCATCGCTTTATTTAGAAGGCGTATCTAACAATAATCAGCGGGAAGTGATGTCTCCGCAAGATATGACGAACCGTAGAAAATTTAAATTTTCCAAACTTCAAAAGAAAAAAATGAATTAACTAATTATTACATTTAATTAAACATTTAATTAAACGTTTAATTAAATATTCAATTAAGCATAACTACCTGGGTTTAGAGGTAGTTGTTCAAACTACGGATGTAATATAGTAATTATTTAAGATTAGCGGGACCCGTGGAATTTCCACGAAACGAAACAAAAATTGAGAGGTGCTATTTAAGCCAGAAACGATGATTTGAAATTTCATTACATATAAATCCTACTGTTGTCTTAGCAATAAATAATACAAAAATAAAAGTGACAAAAGCACGACTGGAAATTCGCCTGACGCTGGCACATTAAAACATAGCGTAAATTAGGGCCAGAGGCTTGGACGACATAAGATCAAAATTACCAAATTCACAATTTCAATATTACAAATAAAACAAGCATGTAACTTCTGTCTTTTAATTAATTTTAATTTTCCGTTGAAATTTATTTTAATTTGAAATTCATTTTAATTTGAAATTCATTTTAATTTTACGTTGAAATTTATTCTAATTTGAAATTCATTTTAACTTGAAATTCATTTTAATTATACGTTGAAATTCATTTTAATTTGAAATTATTTTAATTTGAAATTCATTTTAATTTTACGTTGAAATTCATTTTAATTTGAAATTCATTTTAATTTGAAATTCATTTTAATTTTATGTTAAATTTCGTTTTAATTTTACGTTTTCCAATGAATGTAACCAGCTGGTATTTTGTGTGGGTAGGTTAGAGTAACCTCCCTTTATTGATAGTTAACTTAGAGTGACCGTTCGTGGTGTTATGAAAATATTAGTAGTTGGCCGTCGGTAAGTCTCTACTGAATGACTGGTGGGCGCCGCCATTTGCATTCTGGACTTCGTACGTCGTGTGAGACGGTTGATTCGTGTTACTCTTCTTACAGTATTAAATTCTCGATTTATTACCCAACGTAGACGGGTACTTTAACTAGTCAATATATAAATGTTTATATTAAGGTAGGTAACTGGATTCTTCCCCAATGACGTTATATATATTTACCAACGCTCAGCAGGATGTGACAAAACGTCATTTTCTTCAGCGGAGTTTAATAGGTTTGAATTCAGAGTTTTCCTTCTCCTAGAATGGTTGCCTAACCAAGGTTAAAGAGCTCAGTAAGCTTTGTTATTTACCCATAGCTGGAGAGAGAAGTGGATTCATACTTTTCCCAAGGGTATTAGCGCTATGTGAAACGCAAACAGCTGCGTCCAGGATTTGAGCTCGGGTCCATTTCCTACGACGGTAACCATTACACCAAGCGCCCCCACAGACGAATACACACAGTAATCGTTTTCCTGTTGATGTAACCAATTAATTAAAATGTTGGTATTAAATTCACGATTTTTTACCCGACGAAGACGGGTACTTTAACTAGTCAATATACAGTTATTTACTAAGCTTAGCTTAGATGTGGCACAAGGTCAGAAGTATGGGTCACCCAATGAGAATCGAACTCACTAACAATGTTCTGCTTAGCTAGGTTGCTAACCATTAGTTATTTACTCACCTTAGCTTAGATGTGGGCACAAGGCCAGAAGTATGGTGCGCCCAATGAGAATCGAACTCACTAACAATGGTCTGCTTAGCTAGGTTGCTAACCATTAGTTATTTACTCACCTTAGCTTAGATGTGACACAAGGCCAGAAGTATGGCGCGCCCAGTGAGAATCGAACTCACTAACAATGGTCTGCAAATCTAGGTTGCTAACCATTAGTTATTTACTCACCTTAGCTTAGATGTGGCACAAGGCCAGAAGTTGGCGCGCCCAGTGAGAATCGAACTCACTAACAATGGTCTGCAAATCTAGCTTGCTAACCATTAGTTATTTACTCACCTTAGCTTAGATGTGGCACAAGGCCAGAAGTATGGCGCGCCCAGTGAGAATCGAACTCACTAACAATGGTCTACAAATCTAGCTTGCTAACCATTAAACCACGTGAGGGGCCCAGTTATTTACTTAGCTTCGCTTAGAGGTAGCACTAGGCCAAATATAAGGGGCACCCAGTGAGACTCGAACTCACTCAGCATGGTTTGCCAGTCTACCTTGCTAACCATTACATTACGAGAGGTGCCTAACTAGTCAATATGTCAATGTTTATATGTAGGTAGTTGGCTGGATTCAATATTTCCCATCATGCTTTGTTGCGGGAGGGGGGGGTTTAGATTTTACTCTTAACGAATCGACCACGCCCATGATCAGGGAATATAAGCTCTTCCCCAATGAGTCTTAAGTTCGTGTGTTGTCAACCTTGAAAAGTTTGACGCTGTTTTCTTGAATATATTTTGTCATGTTTTAGTAATATGCTGATATAAAATATCCCTGATGTTTTCCCCCCCCCACGTCCCACAACCGGTCATTCGAAGCTCCTCAATGTTAATGATTTTTTTTTTCTTTTAACTTTTGCCTGTTAAAAATTAGGTAAAAGTAGGAAGAAATAGAAGAGGGAAAGTTAGAGTTAAAAAAAAAAAAGATTTAAAGAAATTTGGGATATTGAAAGGAACAAGGATCATTTAGCCGTTTAAATCGCTCTGAAAGAAAGGAAATAAGCGACAGAGAGAGAGAGAGAGAGAGAGAGAGAGAGAGAGAGAGAGAGATAGAGAGAGAGAGAAAAGAGAGAGAGAACGTAGCAACAGATACGGAGACTCAAAGATGCGAGTAGTTTATACAGAGAGAGAGAGAGAGAGAGAGAGAGAGAGAGAGAGAGGGATATATATATATATATATATATATATATATATAGAGAGAGAGAGAGAGAGAGAGAGAAAGAGCGATAGATATATAAATAGAGAGAGAGAGAGAGAGAGAGAGAGAGAGAGAGAGAGAGAGAGAACGTAGCAACAGATACAGAAACACAAAGATGCGAGTAGATTACACACACAGAGAGAGATGGAGATAGAGTGAGTGAGAGAGAGACAGAGAGCGAGAGAGAGACACACACACACGGAGACAGAGACAGAGAGAGAGAGAGAGAGAGAGAGAGAGAGAGAGAGAGAGAGAGAGAACGTAGCAACAGATACGGAGACTCAAAGATGCGAGTTGGTTACACACACACACACACACACAGATAGAGATAGAGAGAGATATATATATAGAGAGAGATATAGAGAGAGAAAGAGAGAGAGAGAGATAAAGAGAGAAAGAGAGAGCGATAGATAGATAATAAGAGAGAGAGAGAGCGATAGATAGAATAATAGAGAGGAGAGAGAGGAGAGAGAAATAGAGAGAGAGAGAGAGAGAGAGAGAACGTAGCAACAGATACGGAAACACAAAGATGCGAGTAGTACACACACAGAGAGAGATGGAGATAGAGAGAGAGAGAGAGAGAGAGAGAGATAGAGAGTGTGTGAGAGAGAGAGAGAGAGAGAGAGTAAACGCAGTAAAGATACGAAGACTCAAAGATGCGAGTAGGTTACACAGTGAGAGAGAGAGACAGACAGACAGACAGAGACAGAGAGCGAGAGAGAGAGAGACAGAGACAGAGACAGAGAGAGACAGAGAGAGAGAGAGAGAGAGAGAGAGAGAGAGAAGAGAGAGACAGACAGAGAGAGAGAGAGAGAGAAGGGGAGAAGGAGAGAGAGAGAGAGAGAACGCTGTAACAGATACAGAGACCCAAAGATGCGAGTAGGTCATACAGAAAGAGAAAGAGACACGACGAGAGAGAGAGAGAGAGAGAGAGAGAGAGAGAGAGAGAGAAGAGAGAGAGAGAGAGAGAGAGAGAGAGAGGTATTTGAAATTTAGAAGACCTTTTAAGCATGTTCTAACATCTGCTTTTTGCATTCGACAAGATTTACACCTAAAACTTGTGTCACGTTCTTTTCATCTCGTCTAAAACAGATCGTTACAAATTTAAAAGTAGAAACAAACAAACAAACAAGCAAAAACGGTGGGGGAAAAAAGACGGAGTTTAAGTTTAAAACGAAACAAAATTTATAGATGAAAAAAAAAAAAAAAAAAAAAGGAAAAGAAGAAAGTAAAAAAAAAGGGAAGGTTTAAAAAAAAAAAACTTCGTGTTTGCAGATGTTTTAAATTACATGCTTTTATAAGAATCTCTCTGAATACGTCCGGATTCAGCTTCGCCTTTCAGATTCTTTAGACCATAAAACTTTGATTGAATCAAACGAGAAGTACGCATAATTTATTTGTATTTGCCGCGTTTTTACATAAGTAAGGATCTAGTGAACCAAGTGACAGCAAAGCCAATCGATATTCAGTACCTTTCTTAACATCAATTAATTGATTGATTTTAACGGCATGCAGCCCCGCCCAACGGGTGGGGATTGCTATAATTAACGGCGTCGATCCCAGGGGGCTATCCCCCCCAGGCAATACCTGCCACCTCGATTTAAAGGGGCAGGGCTGGGTTTATTGCCCAGCGCCTGAGACGCCCCCTTGAGGGGGAATGCCGACGGGATCGACGCAATTTTTCAACTGCCACCCATGAGCTTCGGTTTGTGGGTGGTCCCACGTTAATAGGGCCTTGTGCCTGACCTGTACAAGTGGGGGTACGTGGAAAATATCATGTAGACCCGTCTGAGGTTATATTATGTTTTGAGGTTAGGGAATCGCGTCCATTCTACGTACATATTTACATTTTTGTGTAGTTGTTTCTTAAGGGGGTTTTGTACACAGTTACATTATATCAAGTATTCCTATCCAAATATATATTTGCTCACAGATGGGACCCAAATATGACTTTTTGATTGGTTGATTCTAATGGCAGGTCAGTCCATTTGGGTTATATTATGCCTAGAGGTTAGGGAACTGAGTACATTGTACGTTTATATTTACATTTTTGGTGTGGTTCATTCTTAAGGGGTCTTAAGGATTTTGTTGTTTTTGTTTTCGAATGGCATAAAATAACCCTGGATGGGTTGATGGTGCCGTTAAAATCAATCAATCAATTAAAAACCTACAAGGATGAGACTTTTCGATTTTCCACAAATTATGTTCTTGAAAATCCTAATAGATTTTCCCATTGGTAGTATCTCTATTTTATATACTAGCAAATATATGCAATCTCCGCCGGGTGCAAGTATTTATGTTTTAATGAAATATATTGAATTAGAAAGGTTAATGAAACTAAATAAGAATGCAGATGAAAAAGATTTGAAACAGAAGGGGTTATAATCGAAAAATAGAACAACTGAAACTTACTCTTCGATCACTCCAGTCTTTCCTTGCTAAATTTTCCTGATCTAACTGTTTAGTTAAAATAGGAAGTAAAGAATAAAATTACAGTTATTTCTTCTTCTTAATCGATTTCTTTTAAGATTTATCACCGAAATTTTTGCTCATATTCATTAAGATAAAACCAAACAATTAGAAATCAATAATACTAAGCACATATTTATGAAAATCAATTTTTTAATATCAATATGCAAATTAGTCCTCCCGTTCAGCGTGTAAACAGGTATTTTGTTGGATATATAAATTCAATTGCATGTTATTAGTATATAGATATGGTCCACACCTCTAACACCGGTTTCGACCGGGGGTCCAGTGAGCTTCGCCCGCTGGACTTTACAAGTAAATAGCGTTAATCCCAGGGGCTCCCCACCCAGGGAACACCTGCCACATCGATTTAAAGGGGAAGGGCTAGGTTTATTGCCCAGCGCCTGAGGCGCCTCTCTTGAGGGGGGAATGCCGACGGGACCAACGCAATTTTTCCACTCGCCACCCATGAGTCTCGGCGTGTGGGTGGTCCCACGTTAATAGGGCCTTGTGCCTAACCCGTACAAGTGGGGTACGAGGTAAATATCTCTAACTCAGGTTTCGACCGGGGGTCCAGTGAGCTCCGGGCTCTGGACATTAGTAGCGTTGATCCCAGGGGGCTATCTCCCTAGGCAACACCTGCCCCTTTGATTCAAAAGGTCAAGATTGGGTTTATTGCCAAGTGCCTGAGGCGCCCACTTGAGGGGGAATACCGACAGGATCAACGCATTTTTTGTGCTTACCCACCCACGAGCTTCGACTTGTGGTGGGCCCATATATAAAAATGTTCCTGTGTCACGCTCTCATAAGTGGGATGAGAGACAAATACCGCTAATTCCGGTTTCGACCGGGGGTCCAGTGGCTTTGGATTTGGCTCTGGACCGTACAAGTTAACATCGTTGATACCAAGGGTCCATCCCCCCAGGCAACACCTGTCCCCTCGATTTAAAGGGACAGGGCTAGGTTTATTGCCCAGTGCCCGAGGTACTCCCTTAATGAGGAATGCCGACGGGATCAACGCATTTTGCACCCACCACGGATGAGTCTCGGCTTGTGGGTGGTCACATTAATAGGACCTTGTGCCTAACCCGTACATGTGTGGTACGTGGTAAATTTCTGGTATGTAGATATGGTCAACAGTATTAATAATGTAAAACAATTTTATTAATAATCAAGGTTTAGATAAAAAATAAAATCATGGAGAATGTGACGTATATATCTAAGGGAATTGTGACTTGAGTAAGTGTTAGGGAGAGTTATCTCCCCCTAACGATTCGAACCGGAAACTCTCCAAAAAGGAGGAGGACAAAATACTGACAGCCAGAGACAAGAACCGAGCACGGTACGTGACACACGCGTATCTTACATCAAGCCGAACTGAATCAAAAACCACCCCACTGTATTTCCCTGTCAGTGAGAATAAATAAAACAAATATTGTTATTGTTAACATATTCCCTGTTTTTATTATCAATTCTGTATATCCTACATATCGGGATATAACAGTAAGGATATAGTTTCGGTTACAGACAGAAAAACACACAATCTCCATTATAATAAGATCATCACAAGTGGCAATGCGAGAAGAAAGCGTTCTCTGAATAACAACACCGATATAGACTACAGAATGAGCAGTGACCGTACCACGTCTGAACATAGATCTACTTGATGAATGAGTGGTTCATATTCACGAAATCTCTAGAATATAAATAGGCAACTGAATGAGCTGCTATCTATCAGTAACCGAGAAATAGACAATTTAACCAGAAGTTATCGTACTCCTGTCCTGAATGAGGCATCCTGTCGTGGTGTAAAGCCGTTATCCTTGCTTTCAGTTCAACTTTGGTGTTGCCCCAACGTTTTGTTGGTCTCTCGATCAACCGCGCCCCATACATAATAATCAAGGGGGTTGAAATCTGGGAAGTGGGGTACCCAGGCGTTAAGGATGTGGTGTCCCGTTGATATGTGTAAAGTATTTTTTTTTTTGGTAGAAGATCAATTCTGATGTCTGTTCCCACAACTTCAACACACGAGACTACGGAAATGTGGTCTCTGTAGAAAACAAAAGACCCCCTAAAAAAAAAAAAAAAAACAAAAAAAACAAAACAATTTAGATATAAGAATCAAATTTATATACAATATATATGTGAAGAAAATGCTTTTAAAAATATAACAGACACAGGATGTTACGATCAAAGGAAAAAATTATATGTCTATACTTAAGTATTTCGGTTTATGATAAACCATCATCAGGACAATGCAAAAGAAATTTTGTAAGGGAGAAAAATGAAAAATGTTAAGTGTATGGTGAATATGTGAATATAATGTTATTTACCGTTATTCTTTATATGTGCGTTTATATACGAAAGCTAATGACGTGATCATTGCATGTGAAAAAACGGAAAATGAAGATCATAAGATGACGCATGTAGAACGTGAATAGGCCGAAAGGAAATGTTAACATTGATATGACGTATTTCATATGGATATTAATGTTTAGAAAATAAGAAAATTGTTAATAGATAAAACGTTTAATATATATACAGACAAAACAATACATAACCCCATGTATATCCATATATACGCAGATCAATATATAACCATACACAGCCATATATATATATATATATATATATATATACATGCATAGAAATATCACGTTGCATTGTTATGACGGGGTTTGCATCTTATAGCCACCGATTACTGATTTGCTTATGTGTTTGGATATGTTAAAGAAACCAGGTCTATAGTTAACATTATCAATGTTGCTTATAGCACTAGCTTCGAAAGTTTGTCTAAGTCTTTTGTTTTGGATATAAGCCAACATATACGCATTATCAAAATCGAAATTATGTTTATCATTTAGCATATGTTGAAAGAGACAATTATCAAGGTCGCCTATTCTAATACTGCGTTTATTTTCATATATGCGCTTTCCTAAGTTTCTGGATGTTTCCCCAATGTACCCTTTGTGGCAATTTCCTCATCGTATTTCCATACAATATATACAATTTGAATAGTTATTGTTCTTTAAGCGGTGTTGAGAACAGTATATGGCTGTAGGTAATTATGTGTGCGAGGTGTGTATGGTTTTGTTTATGTTGTAACTGCTAGTGTCCGTTTTTGTATGTGTTAAAATTTCTAGCAGTTTGTAAAACAAAAGGTAAGTGTGTGAGATTGTCAGCCAGGGTTGGTGAGACACGTGCCGCACAGGAGCTGAGCGGCTCAATATCGAGATTAACAGGACTGCAGAACGGTGACGTCTTACTCGTCATGAACCACTAAATGCAGATGGGAATTTTCCATGCAATGTGTGTGACCGAATATGTAAGTCCAGAATTGGACTAACTAGCCACCAGAGGGTCCATAACTCTTGAAACGACATGGAGCGATGTCATTGTTGTCTGTGGACGACTTTTAAAAGAAAAGGAAAGGATTTCCCATATATCTTGAGGTGGAAGTGATAGTTGCATTTCTATTGAGTATTTATGATTATTCCTATTTCCCCTAAATATTTTAGGAAAAAAACTATTTTAAACATAATTTTATCTAAAGGTGAATAAGTATCAAAATTATCTACTTTAAATATACGCTCCTACAATTGGTTGTCGTCAGTGATGTAATCTGCAAGGTTCATTGGGAAGTTTCGGGTCTTCCAGCATCAGACTTCCCTCGCCTTGCTGACCTTATCAGAGGTGATCAAAGCTCTGGTACAACACTAACAATAGACGCTAAAAGACGTTTGACTGAAAGACGTTTGACATTTATTTTTTTTTTGACGGTTGTAGAACTCTAATACAGCTCATCTGATTGGTTGTTGCTAACAACCAATCAAATGCGCGGTATCTTGTATTTAAATGGGATACGTGGACAGTAACACTTTTCTCTGTACGGATTACGAGCTTTAGATGATTAGGTAAGTCAACCCTTCATTAATAATGATAAGAGAGGAATGATTTTAACGATTTGTTTTACATTTTTTTTTCAAATTTTTATTTTAGATTTTATCTATCTATCATTTTGTTCAATTTTTTTGCACACCCCTTTTTATTTTATTTTATTTTTTATTTTATTTTTTTATTTGTTTCTTCTTTTTTTCTTCTAAAGTATCAAAAAGGAAAAAAGGAAAGGATTAGAGAGAGAGAGAGAGAGAGAGAGAGAGAGAGAGAGAGAGAGAGAGAGAGAGAGAGAGAGAGAAGAGAGAGAGAGAGAGACAGACAGACAGACAGACAGGGAGATGGAGTATAAGGAGAGGCGTATGTGGTTCTTACTTGTTTTCTTCTCTATCTACATCATCTGTCGTCATCTTTTCTTGTGGCCTCTGTAGTTGGGTTGACTTCTTCGTTCTGGTTGGGCTGGGTATCTGTGCATTCTTATTTTAATTAATCAGCAAGACTTTATTGTTTTTCTATATAGCTTTATTTAAACAACCCCAGCCCAGGACCACGCGCTGAGAAGCGAAATCTCAGAGCGAGCCGACCTCTGCATCCGCTCACACTGACTTTCTAGTCGAAACTAAACTAAAAACTTGATTTTTGTCTCACGATATTACTAAACTCGTTTTTAAAAATTTAATCCATAGATGGGACCGTAACAGGTACTACCACTCCAGGACAGAATGGAGATGGGAGTAATGGTGATGAAGGGGTACTCCACACTCCCCAGAGCTCGAAATTGGAACTTCACTATTAGATGCAGTTTAACGTCATACCCAGGACACTAAGACCCTCAGCAACTGCCTTTGAGCTCATAAAAAACGGTTGGGGGTTTTAAAACTCATTTTTAAACACATTTTTTAAAGTCAATTATTTTTCTATTTAACCCATAGATTGGACCCTAACAGGTACTACCACTCCAGGACAGAGTGGACATGGGAGTAATGGTGATGAAGGGGTACTCCACACTCCCCAGAGCTCGAAATTGGAACTTCACTATTAGATGCAGTTTTAACGTCATACCCAGGATACGCCATTAAACAAAAGAAAGCAAACCTATATTCCAACCTGGGAAATAGGCAACAGGATGAGCAGCAACCGCACCCCTATCTCGAGCGGAGAAATAGGCCAGAATATTATCGTCATCCTCATCATCGTCGTCGTCGTTGTCTTTGTTGACGTGGTTCTTACCGTTTCTAGTTGTGGTGGCAGCTGCAGTTATGTCAGACAGATCTCCAGAGAAATGTTCCCTTTCGAGCTCGCGTCGACCGCTTCAACTCGTTAGATAATTTTTTGTGTGTGTGTTTGAATTCTTCTTCTTCTTCCCTGGGCAGAAACTTTCTCTTTCTTCTTTTTTTTAATTTTTTATTTTTGCCCACTTTGCTTCTTTAAACTCATTACCCACCAACCCTCTTACCGATCCCTCATCGGAGAATGCTCTCTCGTCTGCGTCAAGAACTCCCCCCGCCCCAAAAAAAAAAAAAAAAAAAGAAAAAGAAAAAAAGACAGAAGAAAAAAAAATGATGTCGGCTAAGAGAAGTGATAGATGCTTTTTTTTCGGTTCGCCTCTCGTCTTCTTACAGCTTCTGAGGTTATTCGCTTTACCCAAGGGCCAGTCAAGAGAAATAGTTGGGCGCTGGGGATCGTCTCTGACCCAGCAGAGGAGAAGAAAAAGCCGCCAAGAAGAAGTAAGTCACACATTCCCTAACCAACAAAGACACCC
This sequence comes from Doryteuthis pealeii, assembly GCA_023376005.1. Lineage (NCBI taxonomy): Eukaryota > Metazoa > Mollusca > Cephalopoda > Myopsida > Loliginidae > Doryteuthis > Doryteuthis pealeii. The sequence goes on along the minus strand of CM042142.1, from coordinate 125,361,407 downwards.
CCCCCCAAAAAAAAAGTACGAACAAACAAAAAAGCAAAAAAAAAAATTTATTCTACAGATAGATTTGATACAATAGGGTATGTTGATTTTTCACTTTAAAAAATATCAAATTGTCCCGGAATGCAAAAAGTTGTGTGTTAGTATTCTAAATACTTCTACCAAAAACTAGATCTCTTACTTGCACCATTGTTTGAGGAAATAGCATCAAAGATCGTCTGCTAAAATGCACTAAAAAATCCTCGTTTTCGCAACATTTAGCCTAGAAATTGGTTAGAAAATATAGCAATTTCAATATTTAAAACAGAAAAGGTTGTCATTTTAAACGAAATGAATAAAATATTATAACTAGAATTCAAATTGAAAATATTCCCACATCAACCCGACAACTATGATATGCTGTATTTTACCTAATAATTAAACGCGGTAACAGTGATAACACTTTAGAAGATTTAAATATATTTCCTGAAACAAAAGCAAACTTTTGAAGAAAAAATATTTTGTGTGATAATTTCTTATGTTAATTTGCAACTTTCGCCACATGAGAGATGTTACAGTTCGAAAATCGACCTACCCTATTAATACAAGGTCACAAGTAAGGAGCATCCAGCGAGGATCAAACTCGCTATTCAGTAGTAACGGATCTGCGAGACTAACTTGCTAACCATGAAAATAACATAATTATTTGCCCGCTCTAAGCCGCAAATCTCCGGATCTCGCACGTATCACTTGAAGGACTCATATTACAATAATTATAGGACCTTATTTGAATAGAATGAGTTCTAATGTGAATAGATAGTGAATACAGTTAAAAAAAAAAAATCTAGAAAATTTGGTAAGGCCGTGGGGGAAATTCGGTAGGCAAAGAGTTAAGAAAATAGTCTGGTATAAGTCGGAGTAGTCAATCTTTGCCGAATTAAAAGAAGTCACTAATATGGAAGTTTTGATTGGCATATCAACCTTCGTGGATTATTTAATGCCAAATCCATCCTTGTAGAAGAACAGTAACAGATCATTGGGTTAAATGCCAAATCCATCCTTATAGAAGAACAGTAGTGGCACTATTTAACCTAACCGTTTAATTCGGTGTTTCAACTTGTGACATCGGCGGGTGGTCTTGTTTTAGCAAATTTTACGCTGTCATCTGTTCAGATTTCACTTCTTTGTTTTTTTTCTGTTTTTTTGTATTCGTTATTTGGCTGAACTTGAAAAACGGTCGGAAAATTAAAACGGAAGGTGTTTTGGTAGTCCCCCATGACAGTTCAACTACAGTCTATGAATAAACTTTTTGCGAATTGGGTTACGGTTTAGGGTTTTGGGGATTAAGGATGTATTACGTATTGCTTTAAAAAACAACAATAAAAAAACAAAAATTACTATACATTTAATTAACCATTGAAGTTAATTATTAAAACCAACGGTAGACACATTAGTCTCAGTTGTTTGTGTTAGTATTGCAATGTATAATTTCAATTAAACTTGGTTTAAAAGATATTTTTCAACATTAAATGTATAGTAATTTGTTTTTTTTATTGTTGCTTCTAAAGCAATACGTAATAAAAAAACAACCTTAATCCCTAAACACCTAAACCATAACCCAATTCGCCAAAAGTTAATTCATAGACTGTAGTTAAACTGTCATGAGGGACCACCAAAAAATTTCCGTTTTAATTTTACGACCGTTGTGCAAGTTCAGCCCGTTATTTTTGATGATGTATAAGTCAAAAGTTTTGATCGTCCAGAAAAATGATTATTTGGCACCGTTGTTTTGGTGCCAATTTAGAATTTCAATAATATTTTTGTGTTAAAACGAGAAATGAACAACAGTAATTGATGGGCAGCCCAATAGACCAAGTAAGAGAAATGAACAACAGCAAAACATTAAATTGTTGCAATTATGCAACACTCATATATATTGTAAAGTAACTCTCTTCCCTATTTTGAAAATCTTGTAATTTATTTCTGAATCATTATTTTTACAAAAAATGAATATGAGAACACATAACATGGAGTTTTATTTTAAATTCTATATGGGCAGTACCATTCGCCTCCAGCCTCTCAAATCGCTCGGAAATCACATTAACTGATCTTTTCAGGAACTCTTGTGGAATGGCAGAAATAAATTCTCATATTCATCTTTCAAGTTCTTCCAAAGACAAATGTTACTATCACCCTATATATATTGAGTGTTGCATGATTGTATGGTGGCGTAGGGTGTTTGGCACTCCCTAAGGCGAGAGCTCTGAAGGAATGGAAAAATACCAGTCTAGGTTACTGGCCCCAACTGACCTCAGAGGCAAGAATGTCGTGAGTCACATGAGAACTAGTTAGGTAATCAGTTTAAAACGAGACTTCAAGTGGGACAGACGTGTCCTACTTCGGTTGTGACTCCGCGCGATGGGATAGTAAAGGGCAAATAAAAATTTTGATCAAAGCCATACGTCTTGTTGATTAGTTATTACATGACTTAAAAGATGCCCTTAAAAGAAGCCCTGAGTTAAAAGTAGAAAGAAGGAACAAGTTAGAAGGGACAAACATGTCTGACCAAACAAGTAAAGAAGACTAGACGATCACGGCCGGAATGGAAAGAGAAGAAGCAGTAAAGATCCAACAAGAGGTTAGGGTAGGGTAAGGGTTTTGCTGAGAATGCTCCAAATCAAAAACTTTTGAAATACATTAGGGCTAATGAATTTGATTCACATATTCCACTGAAATATTTGTCTGGTTTGGCTAACAACTATATTATGTATTAAATCTTTAATATTCATTTTATCTTATCTTATTTTAGTATTATTGTAAGAAATAAATCCAATTTAAAAAAAATCATTAATTCTAGCAACACAAAACACCCTCTGGGTGGTGTAAAAATAATTTTTGAAAGATATTGCCTGAGGGGGTGGTAGTTAAAAATTCAATGTCAGAGGTTTTGTATCATAAATAAGTAAAATCCTCATATCTATTAAAGGAGTAAAAAAAATAAAACAATTTGAAATGGAAACTTAGTCCTTCCCCCCCCCCCCAAATAAAATGTTGCGTGCATGTATTAATCCTTATCAGACAATTATTTTGAATATTTTTCACATAAATTTTCCACAAAATCGTAGGAATATTTGTTTATTTGTAAACTTTTTAGTTAACTTCTTGTTACTGAAAAAAAAATGGGACGAGAATAAAAAAAAAACAATTTTTAAAATTGCTAACTTAAATTTTGAGTGTATATAATGCAAGAATATTCTGACGTAGCTGTGACGTAGTTTTTGTTACAGACAGAAATACACACATTATTAACTAGCAATATAAAAAACGCCCTCCGGGCAATGTAAAAATAGATTTTTGAAACATATTGCCTGAGGGGTGGAAGTAAAAAATTCAATGTCAGCGAGTTTGTACCCTAAGTAAAAAATCAAATTCATTAAAGGATTAAAAAAATAAAACAATTTGAAATGTAAACTTTAAATATGTATTAAAATAAAACAAACTATATATAGATATATAATACCAGTCATGTATTTATTAAAACTTGTTTTAAAAAAAAACAATGAAGACTGTCTAATGTTGCATGCTCAAATTTTGAGTGTATTTATTCTATGTTATGACGTTTTTTGGTAATTTGACGTAAGCAGTGACGTAGTTTTTGTTACAGACAAAAACCGGAAGCGAATCTCCATTATTAATAGATAATAGATATAATATTTGTCCATTCCTTACAATCTTATTAATTTATATTCGAAAGGCCAAAAGTGCCACACCAAAATTTTCAGGATCAAATCAGGAAATGACGAAAACAAAATCGGATGTTTAAACATAACAGGAACAAAATTGACTCCAGCTGGTTGGTTAGTCATAAGAAGGGCATGGTGAGAAATTGTATCGAGCAAGACAAAGTTTAGTTATCTTAAGAAACATTTAGAATAACAATTCAAAACAGTGGTTGGTTGATTTAGATGCTTGTCAAGTTGAGGTGGTGAATGGCGTAACGGTTATTGGCATGGAAAATAGAATCGGCAGATCGAGTTTTACGAGGTTTCGCGGGACTCATTTAATTTCTAAGGTTATAAGCAGTTAAATTCGGAGGAAGAAGACAAGAACAACAATTGAAGATAAAAAAACATATATACAAAAAGGTACAAAAAGTTTGCAAACTTAATGGCGCTTGCTGTCAGACTTATCTTGCTGAGGGTTGAAGGTAAAGGGAGCACTGGAAAACACGACTCGGTGGTTGACTGCCCAACACTATAAGTGACTTTTGTAATGGAATTTAATTTCGGTGCCAATATCGACAGAGATGGTGTCAGGGGCAGATAATTATCTATAATTTTCCGATAGTTTCACCTGAGGCTGCTTAAGTTCATTTTTAAATTAATGCCATTGGGAAAGACAGTGATCCATTTTCTTTTTAGCTATCGGTTAAATATCACGGCAAGGTAGACTGGACTTTTCGGCCTTGATCTTTCAAGAAAATCCACCAAGCACTATTGACTTCATGTGTAAGTAAGTAAAGTCGTCGGGGTGGCCTAAAGTCGGTATCAGCCAATCAGTGAGGGAGTCAATCACCTTTTCACTAGCGCTAGACGAAGGAGATTGCTTTTGCACCTGAGATGGAGCGCCACAGCTACCATCAACTCCTTACTTTGCCGCAAAGATCCATGTGCTACTCATACGCTGAGTTGGCGAGGGCCGGTATCGAACTAAGAACCTTGTGGTTTCTAGCCAAACGCTCTACCGACTGAGTTAACCCGGCCCTATTAATTTAGATATATATGCTCTATCACTGATATTGAGCACTTGTTGGTTGGTTAGTTGGTTGGTTGGATTTTACGGCATGTCAAACCTTGTTGGGTCATTTTATGCCAAAGACGTTTTGTTTTATTCATTCTCGATTGTATTCAATTTTTCTTAAAATTTATTTTTCTATTCAACCCATAGATGGGACCCTAAGTACTACCACTCCAGGTCAGAGTGGACCTGGATGAAATGGTGATGAAGGGGTACTCTACACTCTTAAGCTCTTGTAGCAAACCAGTTGTGTTTGACAACTGAAGGCTGGTTTTTGCATTTTTGTACGTTTTAAATATAACAACTAGTCGCAAACAATTGCTAGGTGAGATGGAACGAAACCCAGACACTTCGCTGCATAAGTCTGTGTGTAGTATGATACATCCTCATGTGGATGCATATACAAGGACAATACGGAGGCGCGTGGTCTAATGGTTAGGGCCGTAGGAAATATATATATTTTATAAAAAAGGAAGGTCCGCAAAATGTATTTTGTTCTCAGAAAAAATGTTTAATTCTTTTTGTTTTACATGTGCAACACGTGTTTCAGATCTTCTGGTATCTTCTTCAGGCTTTGATTGATAATATGAAAATGAATTCTTACATGCATGTGTATATATATACATACACATAGGTATTTCACCCCTCTTTCTCTTTTTATGGAAGTGGAATGGAATTTTATTTTTAACATTAGTCTTTTAAACAGGTGTTTTTGTTTTTTTGGTTTTACCAATAAAGTCATTAGCTGAATTTTATAGCTTTATATATATATATATATATATATATATATATATATATATATATATATATATATACAGGGTGTCCATAAAGTCAGTGTGTACTCTAAAGAATTTCAAATTTCAAATTGCATATGGACTTTGTGGATTACCTGTATATGTTTAAGCAACTGTAGATACTGTAAGAAACCTGAGATTTTTTGTTGTTGTAAAATGACTTTATTCGGTATTAAATAACTCGAAAAGAGTTGATATGCCGTAAAACAAAACAACCAACTTTATATATACTAGCAAATATACGCACCCTCCGGGTGCAAGTATTTAAGTTTTAATGTAATGAAATATCGTATTAAATTAGAGACAGAAAAAAAGATATGTAACAGAGTGGGGGTATAATAGAAAAATAGAAATTAAACTTACTCTTCCATCACTCCCGTCTTTCATTGCTGAATTTTACTTATTTAACAATTTAGTTAAATTAGGAAATAAAGAATAAAATGACAGTTATTTTTTCTTGTTAATGGATTTCATTTAAGATTCATTGAAGAGATTTTTGCTTATATTCATTAAAATAAAACCAAACAGTTAGAAATCAATAATACTAAGCACGTATTTAATAAAATCACATTTTTAATATCAATATGCAAATTAGCCTTCCCATTCACACTGCAAACCGCTATTTTTTGTATATATAAATACAATTGCATGTTATTTGTATGTAGATATGGACAACACTAATAAAAGGTGAAGAAATTTTATTAATAATTGAGGTTTAAATATAAATAAAATCATGGAGAATGTGATGTAAATAACTATGTTAATTGTGACTCGATTAGTAATATAGTTTCGGTTACAGACAGAAAAACACACAATCTCCATTATAATAAGATATATATATATATATATATATATATATATATATATATACCAACCCCTCCGCACGAGCAGGATGCGACACAAGGTCAATTTCTTAAGCGGAGTTCAGCAGGTTTGAATTCAGAGTTTTCCTTCTTCTAGACCGGTTGCCTAACCAAGGTTAAAGAGTCCAGTCTACCCTACTATTTACCCATAGCTGGAGGGAGAGTAGGATTCATACCTTTCCCAAGGATATTAGCGCTAAATGAAATACAATTACCCCGTCTAGGATTTGAACTCGGGGCGACGAGTCCATTTCCCATGACTTTAACCATTACACCACGCACTTCCTATATATATATGATGGACTCTCCCGTTTATTTCGACGTATGAGTGTTCATACAATGAACATCCACACAGTGATTTGTTTATAGTGGTGAAGGCTTGTGTTGGACCATCCACACTTTTTGGCACAGTCGATAGGAAAGAATTGGTGCATCAAGGGTTGCCACAAACCCAATCAACGACCGACCTCAGGAATTTTGAATTCAGAGTTATCCCTCTCCTAGACTGGTTGCCTACCCAAGGCTGAAGGGCCCAGTCTGCCCTACTATTTAACCCAAAGCTGTAGGGAGAATATATGGATTCATACCTTTACCAAGGGTATTAGTTCCTAGACGAAGCTGTTGGTATTTTATATATATATATATATATATATATATATATATATATATATTTGGGAATAAAAGGCCTTAAATACCATGGGTATCGTGGTTATGGACCATTTCCACTCGCGAGTATACCCACGAGCTTCTTCAGACCACTGATATATTTTATTTAACTAAATAAAAGATATCAGTGGTCTGAAGAGCTCGTGAGCATACTCGCGAGTGGAAATGGTCCATAACCACGATACCCATGGTATTTAAGGCCTTTTTATTCCCAAATAACTTTGCTCTGTTTACAATAATTAAACACTGAGCTCTCAAACGGAACCTGAACTCTACAACAAACTACTGGTAGAGAATTAGGACCAGCCTAGAATCACCTTGTACAAAGAAACTTGGTACCGCACCAAAGTATATATATATATATATATATATATGATTTTATATATTTTTAAAAGCTTGGAAGCTTGCCAAACCGTCATTAATTTTGCTCGGTTCGCCGTCGGCCTGTCATTCTTTTCAAATCCCCCCATTAAAATGGTGTTTAATTTTGCCCACATTTTAAAATGTGTGCGTGTGTGCGCGTGTGCGTGAACGTGTGTGTGTGTGTGTGTGTGTGTGTGTGTGTGTGTTTTATTTCTTACTTGATAAGAGGCGTCCATTTCTCTCTCGCCATCTTTTCTTTTTTCTTTTTTTCTTTTGGCGCGTGAATCACTTCCGCTCTCGATCAGTCTTCATCTTGCGTCTGTCAACGCAACGACAGGCACGCGCGCTTCCTTATCAGACTCTGTCATCTTTGGACGGCGCAACATCCCAGTCACCCCTCCCTCCAATCCTATCCCCCCCCTCCTCCACTCTATCATGACAGCTTCATCTTTTCTTGTTGATAAATATCGGTGCATCAGCTGTAGAGAAACGGACCGGATGTCACTAAAAGAGGCGCAAGAATTTTAGGAAATAAAGAACAAAAATTCAAAAAAATAAGAAAAAAAAAAAAAAAGAAGAAAAAAGTGAAAAAGAAAAAAATTAATTAATAAAAAGAGAAATTTACTTCCTAAAAAAAAAAAATAGGAAAAAGATCTTTTACCATTTCTGTAGATTTATAAGAACCATCTTTATTTTTTGATGCTTTTGTTTATTGTTTATTGATTTTAACGGCATATCAACCCGTCTGGGGTTATGTCATGCCTAACGGTTGGGAACGTGTATTTATATTTATACTTTCTAGTTATTGATTTTAACAATGTGTTAGCATTATTGGGGATCATGTTGTATGGTATTGATTTGTTTCATGTCTATATTCTATGGTATAATTTTATTTCCCTCAAAAAAGAGTGAATATCTTCCATGTTGATATTTTCAAATAGATCTTTCATAGATCTATCAAGTGATCTTTCAAGTGTTTAACTGTCAAAGGTGTTTGACATGTTCCACATTGTGGTTGTTGTTCTTGTTTGAGTATATTGGAGTGCATTAGTCTTGTGTAACCAATGCGTAATCGGGACTTGTTCCTTTCTAGACTTCCTTAAAAGGAGAGAATATCCTCCATGTTGACGTTTTATTTTTTAAGTAAAGAACTTTAAAATTATATTTTATTTCACTGGGCCGTAGCAACCAGTGTGTGTGTGTGTGTGTGTGTGTGTGTGTGTGGTGGGGCGGTCCCCTCCACTTTTTTACCACTTGTAATGTTTTTACAGGGTTTAATTTTTAACAAAATACAATAAAGAATAAAATACAAGAAAGGCAAACAAACTATCAAAGCCAGGAAGAATATAACTTTAATAAAACTCCGATGACAGAAATCTTTGAGATGGGGTTAGTTGTGTTGTGATTTCATTTCTGTATTTTTTGGACATGATTGTAATACCAACTAATTACTCCACAATCCTCATTTTAGATCTGGTTTGCATACCTCCACCCCCATCCCCAATGAAGAAATAAATTTCCATGTGGTCAAAAAAAAAATGATTTTTCAAATTTCAGAAGAAACTAAAAAAAAAAAAAAAATTTAGCTTGGTAACTATTTTTCACTGATGGACAAAGGTCTTGGAGAGAGAGGGGGGCAGAGAGAAAGAGAGAGAGGAGAGAGAGAGAGAGAGAGAGGGAGAGGGGGATGGAGAGAGAGAGAGAAAGAGAGAGAAGAGAGGGGAAGAGAGAAAGAGAGAGAGGTAGAGAGAGAGAGAGAGAGAGAGAGAGAGAGAGAGAAAGAGAGAAAGAATAGGTAATAGGTGTTCAATAGAGGGGTAACGATGAGCTCTTTAAACTGGGTAAGAAGACAAAAATGGGGCTTAGTATAGCTAGAGAGAGAGAGAGAGAGATAGATAGAGAGAGAGAGAGAGAGAGAGAGAGAGAGAGAGAGAGAGAGAGAGAGAGAGAGGGGGTACCATTCCAAGTAGCCAGACGGCATTCTTGCGTCGGTCTTGGCACAGTAAACTATTTAGCTAAATACGTGGTTATAAATGTGAAGAATCTTTGTACGTCACGTATCCATAGACAAAAAAAAAACGCTTCTGAGTTTGGATCGGTGACCTTTGGGTTCAGGATTGCGCCCCTTCCCTACCCGTCGCCCCACACCCATTTCCCTACCCATTATCATATTTGAGCCCCATACATCCGTAAACCCTAAAACTCGTTAAGCGAAGTACACCTTACAAATCAGAACGCATCAAAGGGAGCCTAACTGTTTATTTCGCTTCTTAGCCCGAAGTTCAAAGCAGAGTTTTCTTGGAGCCAAGGAATTATGTTAGCATTAAGTTCGAATCAGACGTCCCGTAACGCCACCAGACGACTAATAATATTTGGTAATAATAAAGCTCAAAGTACTAACAATATTTCATTACAACTATTCTGGTTAAATCGAACTTAACGGACCTGAATTTCACCATCGTATTTCACCCCGCCGAAAGAAAAAATAAAAATACAAAAAAATCAGGGAATTAACCGAATTTAATGAAATTTTGAGTATTATCTGCGTTATTTGGAATATTGTCCTCATCTTCATTGTTTTCTGTACAACGTTTCGGCCGATATGCCCTCCGGCCTTCTTCGGGTATTTCTTGTCGGACTCGGGAACATTCTCGGACTTGGGAACCTTCTTTTCGGACTCGGGAACTGATTACATGAAAGTTCCCGAGTTTGAAAAGAAGGTTCCCGAGTCCGAGAAGGTTCCCGAGTCCGAGAAGGTTCCCGAGTCCGACAAGAAATACCTGAACAAGACCGGAGGGCATATCAGCGGAAACGTTGTACAGATAACAATAAAGATGAGGACAATAGTCTGAATAACGGAGATAATACTAATCCTCAGGCCTCATCTAAAACATTTAGAGAAACGAAATTTTCAGTGTTGATATATTAGTGAATAAAAGATATAAAAGATATAATGTACCAGCCATTTTATTTAAAAACTTTTACATTTTTTCAGGTCAGTTAATTTGAACCACGTATCTTTGATGCGTAGCACAGATTCTCAAAGATACGTGGTTTAAAGTTGAGCTGGTCATATTTTGTTTGAATTAATCAATTAACAAGACTTGGTTGTTTTCTGATAAAACTTTTATTTAACAACCCGTATAATAACAATAACAGTTTTGGAGGTTTGGGAATGTGGAGCACCCCTTCATCACCATTGCTCCCTGGTCCACTCTGACCCGGAGTGGTAGTACCCGTTAGGGTCCCATCTATGGGTTAAATAGAAAAATGTGTTTATAAAAAAATTGTATTATCCATTAAGAATTGATTTATTTCAAAACTTTATCGGCGTTAAATGACCCACTGAGGTTGATATGCCGTAAAACCAAACCAAACCGATAACACCGATAGACTTTGGAAAGCTTTATTCTACTTAGAATTAATGGTGCATTTATTGAGAGTTTATATTGTCTAATATTCCCTAGAGATGACTCCAAAGGTGGGGGGTAATCATAAAGTAGGGGAGATGACTATGGGCCGCTATAAATAGATTATCGGTCATATGGAAATCCAATCTCACAGACAAGTTAAAGAGACAGTTCTTCCAGGCCGTTGTCGTGTCGGTACTGCTGTATGGCTGCACCACCCGGACCCTAACGAAGCGACTAGAGAATAAACTAGATGGGAGCTGCACAAGAATGCTGCGGGTGATCTTGAACAAGCCGTGGAAACAACACCCCACGAGAAAACAGCTATACGGCCACCTGCCACATATCACCCAAACCATCCGAGTAAGACGGACAAGACACGCGGGACACTGCTGGAGAAGCAAGGAGGAACTCATAAGTGACGTCTTCCTGTAGAAGCCAGCACATGGGCACGCTAGTGTGGGCCGACCAACAAAGACGTACATTGACCAGCTCTGTGCGGATACAGGATGCTGCATAGAGGACCTCCCGAGAATGATGAGCGATAGCGACTTATTACAATGTTTCTGTTTTAGTCTTTTTTGTGTGGTTGTTATGATTGCTACTTATGCAGTAATTTTAATAGTATTTCTTTTGGTAACTGTGTATCAATTGGTAGAAATAAAAATGTTTGTTGGTTGGTTATTTTGTTTAACGGCATTTCAAACCCCTGTGGGTCTTCAATGTCAAATACTATATTTTGTATATATGATTTTTAAGAGAATACTTGAGTAATTCCATGTCAAATCATCCAGGCCAGATTACCCACCCACTTCAATTTTTTTGAAATTTTTTCCAAGCGTGAATTAAGATAAAGTTAGACAATCCCCAAAAGTTATGTCGGTTTTTATCTCTCCAAATTTGAAGAGAGTCGCGAAAAAAGGTGACTTTTTGTAACCTATTTTTGTCTGTAAAACGAGTTCTAGAGCTCTCCTACTTTTAAAAATTAGTTTATAAAAGCATTTTTGCTCAAGAAATCCAAAAATGCTATAAAAAATCTTAAAATCTGAGCAAAAATCAAGCTATTTTTTGGTACAAATAATGTTCAATATAGGTGAAATAATAATAGAAAAAAAAAACATTTTTGTCATAGATGCAGTGCCACATCGGGATATTGATCTTGCTATGAAGAAATCAGAAATCATCAATAACTTAAAATTGGTTGACTTTAAGATTTTTGATAGCATTTTTGCAGCTTTATTTACCAAGATAGAATTGAACAATGAATGGAACGTTAATTTTTTTCAGAATAAAGGTGAGTCAAAGAGTACAAAAAATCTCGATAAGTTTTTGACACACCTTATATATATATATATATATATATATATATATATATATATATATATATATATATATTAGGCATGTGCCATTGAACAACACGGACTATTCTTTCTTCATTTGTATTTTTCCAGTCTTCTTGCGATCTTTTTTGAGTCTGGATCCAATTGGTATATTATATCTCCCATACTTATATCCCGAGCGCTTTCGACTGTTTCGCCAGTCGTCATCATAGGGTACATAATTTGGTTTTTAGTTCATTTTTATAGTTCGTTTTATCTATGTTTTTTTTTAATTTGGAGAGTGATTATTTTTTTAAGAAGGGGTGTAAGTTAAGTGTGTTAGTCATTATATATATATATATATATATATATATATATATATATATATATATATATATATATATTTAGGCATGTGCTATTGAACAACACAGAGTATTTTTTCTTCATTTTTGGGATTTGTATTTTTCCAGTCTTCTTGCGATCTTTCTTGAGTCTGGATCCAATTGGTATATAATATTTCTCATACTTATATCCCGAGCGCTTTCGACTGTTTCGCCAGTCGTCGTCATGGGGTACATAATTTGGTTTTTAGTTCATTTCTTTATAGTTCTTTTATCTATGTTTCTATTAAAATTGAAGAGTAATATATATATATATATATTGAAAATTAGACTCAGCAGATATATAGGATATGGGTTGACTTTTGTTTGGATAGAAGCTAAATAGAATCTGGTGGCTGAAAAATGAACATCAATACTAGATGAGCCACGCCCACACGCCAGTCGCGGAAACTCGTAGCAATAGTAATTGTTGTCTATTTTCTATTCATAGCTGTAGTTGTGGAAATAGTAGCCAGTGTTGGAGTTTTACCATAAAAAATGTGTACTAATAATACCGACATTTAGAAAATAGTCAGCGGAGCGGAAGGCCCTGGGCGGTTGCCCGAAAAACGAGGCGTTGGTGTATATAAAGAAACATGTAGAGAAAAATATATACCGAAAAAGGAGGGGGAGGGGGTCCCACCATGTATATATATATATATATATATATATATATATATATATATATATATGCCAATTTTATGCTTCAAAGTTGTAGCAAGAATTCTTCGGTTAATTGACGCAGAGGAAAAGTTCTATTTTCAAAAAGATGGAGCTCACCCATGTTTTCATTGGGATGTCAGGTCTGAACGAAACACTTCCACTCAGATGAATTGGACGAAAACACCATGTGTTGTATACCCACTCAATATATATCGGGTATATAATATATGTATATATATATATATATATATATATATATATATATTGGTGCATCAAGGGTTGCCACAAACCCAATCAACGACCGACCTCAGGAATTTTGAATTCAGAGTTATCCCTCTCCTAGACTGGTTACCTACCCAAGTCTGCCTTACTATTTAACCCATAGCTGGAGGGAATTTTGAATTCAGAGTTATCCCTCTCCTATACCGTTTACCTACCAAAGGCTGAAGGGCCCAATCTGCCCTACTATTTAACCCATAGCATGCACTAATTCTTTCCTATCGACTGTGCCAAAAAGTGTGGATGGTCCAACACAAGCCTTCATCACTATAAACAAATCACTGTGTGAGTGTTCATTGTGTGTATGAACCCTCATGCGTCGAAAATCGACGAGAGAGTCCATAACATATATATATATATATATATATATATTGGTTTGGTTTGGTTTTACGGCATATCAACCTCAATGGATCATTTAATGCCGACAAAGTTTTGAAATAAATTCAATTCTTAATGGATAATACAATTTTTTCATAAATACATTTTTCTATTTAACCCACAGATGAGACCCCAACAGCACTACCATTCTGATCAGAGTGGACCAGGGAGCAATGGTAATGAAGGGGTGCTCCACATTCCCCAAGCCTCCAAAACTGGAACCTCACCATCAGATAGAGTTTAACGTCATTCCCAGGACATGTAGACCCTCAGTCACCGCTTCTAACACCCATATGATAAAAAGGGTTGTGGCTTGCCATAAGGGCAATAGGGTTGGGAAAATCATATAGGTGCTAGGGTTTGACGTGACCAGCCGATTGATCGGAGGGGGCCTCTCCGACTGCCCGTCTAGCCCAAGATAGGGCCAAAGTGGAGTATTGCAAGTCATGAATTGCTCAGCCACCTGGGCTCTATCCTTAAGCATCACGGGTCGCCACCCACGGCCAACAGGTGGCCCCATTGGGGGAGTCTTACCCCTCTGCAGAGGTCAGTGGGTTCATTCTAACGCCCCAGCCGACAGGGCGGATATATATATATATATAGATATAGAGAGAGAGAGAGAGAGAGAGAGAGAGTAGTAGAGAGGAGATAATGGTTCTTAATTTTTACATTCTGCTTACTGGTTCCGCCAATTTCTCTAGGCTGACTTCTCTTCAGGGCTTTCTGCTGGGTGTTGATCTTCGTTATTGATTTTTTCGTGTTGGGCTGTTCATTGCTTGTTTTGATATTAACTCAACAAACAAAACTTGTTATTTTCTGATAAAGCTTTTATTTCGTAACCCAGCCCATATTGAATCCGCCGCGGGAGAATGCTGACCCTTGTAGCGAGTGACTTCGAGTCCACTCGCTCTGAAATCTGCGTCGCATCTGAAACTAATTCTATCTCACGCCTAATCGCGCTCTTTTGTAAGAGGTCAAGCAGAAGGTTATTACCCATCTATAACTGTCGGGTAACGTTACATAGGATCCCATCATTCTGAATATAACGGACTCTAATTCAAATATTCTAACTACAGGTACGTACATAAATCATAAGCTTTTACATTTTTTCATCTCAGTTAACTTTAGACTCAGTATATTTGAGGCGTAAAACAAATGCTCAAATATACGTGGTTCAAAGAAAATTGAGCTGAAAAATGTATGTTTTTAAACAAAATAACTAGTGCATTATATTTTTTATTCATTATTATATCAAAACTGAAAAATTCATTAAATTCGGTTAATTCCCTGATTTTTTGTATTTTTTTTCCTCTTTCGCCGGGATGACAGACGATGGTGGAATTTAGGTCCGTTAAGTTCGATTTAACCGTTGTTTTTTTTATTAAGCAAAGTTTAGGGAATATCAAAGGAAAAGTAGTTTTTAATTTACCTCGGAAATCGCCTTGTTCAACGCCGGAAAAAGAAAAAAAATACGCCCTATCCCCAGCCTGACATCTTGCTAAACATTTTGGCAACCAAGCTGGCGGCACCCAGTCCCAAAACACCGGAATAATTTCCTGCTATGAGCAAACAATATTCGACACAATGGTTAAATGCAAGAAAATAGTCAATCTTTGTAATATCAAAGGAGGGGAGGAGAGGAGGAAGAGGGGGAGGAGAGGAGGAGGAGGAGGAATAGTGGAGATGAAGAGCTCTCAAAATAGTTTTGACTAACGAGAAGAGAGCTCCTTTGGTTTGAATTCAGAGTTTTCCTTCTCCTAGACTGGTTGCCATACCAAGAAAGAAAGAAGAAAGAAAGACAGAGGGTAGAGTTCTCAAAGTAGTTTTGACTATTGAGAAGAGAGCTCCTTTGGTTTGAATTCAGAGTTTTCCTTCTCCTAGACTGGTTGCCATACCAAGAAAAAAGAAGAAAGAAAGACAGAGGGTAGAGTTCTCAAAGTAGTTTTAACTAACGAGAAGAAAGCTCCGTTGGTTTCGATTCTGAGTTTTCCTTCTCCTAGACTGATTGTAATACCAAGATTAAAGAGCCCAGCCTGCCCTAAAATTTACCCATAGCTGTAGAGAGAAGAGTTAGATTATTATGTATAACACTATGTGAAATATGAACAGCCCCGTCCAGAATTTGAACTCATCATTTGAAGGCCGGGAAAATCTGCAAAGACCATGTGCGTTATTGTGAATATGATTAGGTTCCATCAAGAGAAATATACACACTTCTTCTTTTGGAGCCAAATATTCATTTTCCATAAGCACCACTTTTACGATAAATAATAATATTGTAATATCAAAGTAGCAGAAGGAGAGGAGGGTGAGGGGAGGAGGGCGAGGGGGAGAGCGAGGGGAGGAAGAGGGGGGATAGTGGAGATGAAGAGTTCTCAAAGTAGTTTTGACTAACGAGAAGAGAACTCCTTTGGTTTGAATTCTGAGTTTTCCTTCTCCTATACCAGATGCCAGGCCAGGTTAAACAGCCCAGTCTTCCATACTATTTAACCACAGCTGGAAGGAGGAAAGTTGGGTTCGTACCTTTCCCAAGGGTATTAGAGCTATGTGAAATGTGAACAGCAACATTCAGGATTTGAACTCGTCTCGCCGTGTTCATTTCGTACGGCGATAACCATTACACCACGAGTCTCTTCACTTACACCATGAGCCTCCAAAATGGAGGCAGAAAATAAAAAATCGACACGATGCAACACCATAACAATTGTAAAATGGAGAGGTAGACTTTGTTAAAGAATTTAATGATACCTGGACCTTGCTAGAGAGCTGAAAAAGTTATCGAACATGAAGGTGACGGTGATATCAATCGTAGGTGAGCACTCCCCAATATATTGGCATAGGGACTCCGTGAACTGGAGATAGAGCAAGAATTGAAACCATCCACACCATGATGCTTAGAAGAGTCCTAGATATTTGAGGAGACTTGTTGTCACTTAGACTCCAGTGGATGTTGCAGTTCCGGCCGACCACCAAGTGAAAATGAAAGAAAGCGAAGAAAATAGACAAATACTTGGACCTTGTCAGAGAGCTGAGAAAACTGTGTAACATGATGGTGAATATCGTACCAATTGTGATTGGTGCCATTGGAAGGGTTCCCAAATCTCTGGAATTTGGTGAATCGAAAATCAAAGGAAGAATCGAGACCATCCAAACTACAGCACTGTTAAGATCGGCTAGAATACTTAGAAGTGTCCTGGAGACCAGAGGAGACTTGCTGTTATTCAGCCTCCAGTGAACCACCGGCT
>CM042142.1:125319274-125339274 GCA_023376005.1 Doryteuthis pealeii | reverse complement strand
ATAAAAAATTTAGTTTAAATCGAAATTTAATTTACATCGAAAATTTAATTTACATAAAAATTTGATTTTCGAAAATTTAATTTAAATCGAAAATTTAATTTAAATCGAAAAGTTAATTTACATCAAAAATTTAATTTGAATAAAAAATTTGATTTACATAAAAAATTTCGTTTAAATCTAAAATTTAATTTACATAAAAAATTTGATTTACATCAAAAATTTCGTTTAAATCTAAAATTTAATTTACATCGAAATATACTGGACTCTCTATTCTAGTGCAAAATATCTATATATCCAGATGTATTTTTTAAATATCTATCTATCTATCTATCTATCTATCTGTTTGTCTGTCTACTAGCAATGCGTCACACTCTGTAGGGTGCTCTTACAATACTCCAACTGTCTCCATATTAAAAAAAGAAATGAAAAAGAACATGAGGATGAAAGTGATTCCAATTGTAGCTTGCGCCTTTGGAACGGCCCCTAAAATTTTGGGAAGAAAAATGAAAGACTGGAGGAATTGGAAATCAGAGGAAGAATCGTGAAAATCCATACCACAATATTGTAAAGATCGGCTAGAATACTCAGAAGAGTCCTGGAGACTTTAGGTGACTCATTATCACCCTCACTCCTGTGAAAGACCACCAGCTAAGTCAGCTATGAAAAAACCCTCAAGGAGCGATATCAGAAAATAGCAACAATATAATTCTTTTTAGGATTTTTGTTGATAAGTTCACGTAGTTACACCGTGCTAACACTTCGCGGGAGATTGCCTATAAACTGTCGAACTAATACTTCACACAATGGCCACTAGGGGGACAGGGCAAATAGAAAACGGCGCCAACTTCCAAAATCAGCCAATTGGGAAAACAACAATTATCAAAACACTACCTTAAAATTACAAGACTAATAGAATTCTAGTATTGAACCCTCCTCCAAAATTGGTCACCCTGTGCGGTCTGAACTCACCCCCATACTATGCCACTTATAACCGTCGGTGTGGTTTAATGTCGGTATCAGCCAGACAGCGAAGGAGTCTATCCCCTTTTCACTAGCGCTAGACCAATTAGATTGTTTTGGCGTCTGAGGTGGAGTGCCACACCTACCATCAGCTCCTTACTTTACCGCAGAGACCCCTGTGCTACTTATACGCTGGTATCGAACCAGGAACCTTGCGATTCCTAGTCAAGTGCTCTACCGACGGAGGTAAACCGACCATTGAGTAATTCATGAAAAATATGTCCTGGGTATGACGTTAAACTCTATCTGATGGTGAGGTTCCAGTTCTGGAGGTCTGGGGAATGTGGAGCACCCCTTCATCACCATTGCTCCCAGGTCCACTCTAACTCAGAGTGGTAGTGCCTGTTAGGGTCCCATCTATGGTTTAAATAGAAAAATGTGTTTATTAAAAAAAATGAGTATCCATTAAGAATGAATTTATCTTTAAACTTTGCCAGCATTAAATGACCCCACCGAGATTGATATGCCGTAAAACAAAACAAACAAAAATCATGATAAATAAAATCAGAACGGAACGTCTAACAGGCAAACTATTTAGCTACTCGCGGCTTTTGTTTCCTTTTTTAAGAAGTAAAGTAAAGTCGTCGAGGTGGCCTAAAGTCGGTATCAGCCAATCAGCGAGGGAGTCTATCCCCTTTTCAGTAGCGCTAGACCAAGGAGATTGTTTTCGCATCTGAGGTGGAGCGCCATACCTACCATCAGCTCCTTACTTTACCGCACAGATCCCTGTGCTACTCATACGCTGTGTTGGCGAGGGCCGGTATCGAACTAGGAACCTTGTGGTTTCTAGCCGAACGCTCTACCGACTGAGCTAACCCGGCCCTTCTTTTTAAGGAGTATAAGATACGAATGTGTGGTTTTGGTTTTAGTGGCCAAGACTAGTTCTTATAATACATTAGAAGGCTTTAGAGAACGTAGGTAGAAATCTTATTATAATGGAGATTGTGTGTTTTTCTGTCTGTAGCCGAAACTCTATTACTACTCAAGTCACAATTCCCTTAGTTATTTACGCTAAATTCTTCATGATTTTATTTTTATTTAAACCTCAATTATTAATAAAATTGTTAAACATTATTAATACTGTTGACCATATCTACACATTAATAACATGCAATTTTATTTATATATACAACAAAATAGTGGTTTACAATGTGAACGGGAAGGCTAATTTGCATATTGATATTAAAAATGTGATTTTAATAAATATGTGCTAAGTATTATTGATTTCTAACTGTTTGGTTTTATTTTAATGAATATAAGCAAAAATATCTTCATTGAATCTTAAATGAAATCCATTAACACGAACAAATAACTGTCATTTTATTCTTTACTTCCTCTTTTAACTAAATACTTAAATTTGAAAACATAACAATGAAAGACGAGAGTCATGGAAGAGTAAGTTTCAGTTGTTCTATTTATCGATTATACCTTCCCTCTGTTTCAAATCTTTTTATCTGCATTCTTATTTAGTTTCATTAGCCTTTCTAATTTAATACAATATTTTATTGCATTAAAACTTAAATAATTGCACCCGGAAGGTGCATATATTTGCTAGTATTAATAATAAAATGCAAACAAAGAAGTACAAGATATAACATTAATACAGACTTTATTGTCTGAGCACATGAAATATGGTGTAAAGTTTTTAAGTGCCATCCTTGGCCAGTTGAAAAGGGCTTAAAGAAAGTCCTGTGTTATGGAATCCTTTGGTAAGCGTATAAGTCCTATCCTGCGTATTGGTAAAGGTCCAGTGATTTAATCCTATGTCCGTCGTCCATGAACGCTGCAGTAATTATGACCAGTAGGGGGGTTAAGTATTGTATCAGCCTCAGAGTACTGCCAGTGATTGGCCAAGGAATAGATCACATGATCTCGCCTAGTCTATAAGTAAGAGCGAGGATCTAGCACACACCTTATATGTAGAATTCTCAACACATGGTATTTAATGATATACACGCAGTTAGGAAGAAAATCTTTAGGAAGTAACAAAGAGTTCTTAATGAATATAAGAGTCACTAACTGATAGTTGAGGGGCAAGAATGAGAGAGAGAGAGAGAGAGAGAGAGAGAGAGAGAGAGAGAGAGAGAGAGAGAGAGAGAGAGAGAGAGAGAGAGAGAGCGGAGTAAGAGGAGAGGATGATGAGGTTCTTATTTGTTTTCTCTTTGAGAGAGAGACTACTGGGTTGAATTTAAATACTCAGTTAGTAGTGCCACCTAGTGGCGAAACCCTCTTGGCAAGGGAAGATAACCCCTTTGGACTCTAGTCCATCTCAGCAAGGACAGACAAACGCTACAGGAGCAAACATTTTCGGGGCTTCTGTTTGAAAAACATTTTCAGGACGCGGGTCATTTTTAACGGGTTCCCCTCCACACGAGCACGATGTGACACAAGGTCAATTCTCTAAGCGGGATTTAACAGGCTTGATTTTCCTTCTCTTAGACTGATTGCCATATCAAGGTTAAAGAGTTCAGTTAACTCTGCTATGTGCCTAGAACCATGAGAATAGTTGAATTAATAATTTTTACAAGGATTTTAGCTTCGGCCAGAATTTAAACTAAGGTCAGAAATTGAATTTCCTATGATTATGTGATTATAACTGTTACACCACGATCTCCCCGTGTATATATATATATATATATATATATATATATATATTATAATATATATATATGTGTGTGTGTGTGTGTGTGTGTGTGCCCATAAATTGGGTATGTGCTCTCTAATTGGTAATTTAAATTAACTCTCACTACTAAGCATATAAGCACTGATCGTTTCCCCGGAAATTTGATCTCTCTGTGACCGTAAAATACAAAAACAAACCTATGTACTTAATAGTTTAAAAACACCAGTCCCCGCTACAGCTGTCAGTGAACGAGTGGATAAGATATCAGACTACCAAAGGGTTAGTCTGAGTTCGACCCGAGCCAAAAGATTGTGTCTAGCCACACTGAAGTGACATGAAACATTGAAACACGTGTCTGTGGATGACTTATTATATATATATATATATATATATATATATATATATATATATGAGAGAGTACGTAAATAAACACTGTGTTTATTTGATATGGCTTTTAGCCGACAATTTTTGGAGGATATGTGCTTAATTGAAGTCATACCTAATTTTGAAAATTAATTAGTTGATAATTAATGAATTTTAGGCGGGCATATATGTTCAAATATAAGGCTAAACAAATCGAGAAAATGTCAATCCCTGAATGTACATTTCGACCTATTAGGTCTCATCAGCAAGGTTATAGACATTGGAGACTGCTCCGTGTGTGACTCGAAACGTCGACACCAAGTTGATATATATATATATATATTGCTTACGGAAATAATGTGAATTGTGTGAAGCATGGGTGGGAAATAATTGAGAAACTGCATAAAACAGTTAGTCTAGATTTTAGATAAAGGAAGGTCATACACGATGACCTACACGCAGATATATGTTATACACACACACACACACACACATCTATACACACACACACACACACACACACACAACATATATATATATATATATATATATATATATATATATATATATATATATAAAGCTAAAAACAACCCACTTGATAACACTTTAAAATACCCTTTACAGACTTAAAAAACCATAAACATATACACAAAACAAAAATGGCAATTATTGGAATAACTTCGAAAACAACATACTACATGAAATAATGCCACAAATAGGAAAACTTCAAATAAATCAAACCAAAATATCCAGAAAGAAGAAGTAATATTATCCAGACTAAGAATAGGACACTCATACATTACCCATTCATACCTCCTCAAACAAGAAGCAGCCCCATATTGCATACCATGCCAAAAACCCTACACAATCAAACACATACTAACAGAATGTAGCAACCTAAAACAAATACGAAAAAAAATACTACCAAACAACAAATCTAAAACAGATTTTTTACCAAATAAACCCAGAAAACTACTTGGATACATAAAAGAAGCACACATCTACAACAAAATCTAAAAATCTTCCAAAAACAATGAAAACACAAAAATATATGTTAAAAAAAATCATCTAAAAGTTTCATTCACAAAAAATATGTCCAAAAAAAAACCTTTAGAAAATTAAACATCATCACCAATTCATTTCAAAACGTAGTCGGCATTAAATGGCCCATTGAGGTTGATATGCCGTAAACAAGAACAAATCAAATCAAATCAAATCAAATCAATATATTATATATATAATATATATATATATAGGATATCTACTGAGTCAGACGAACCTACTATTAGTTTCGCATAAAGCTCTTCAGGGCTAAATCTGACTGAAAAAAGGAGCAAGACCAATAAATACTACTAACCACATTAATCATTTAAATTATCAAATCATACTGACCAAATAAAAACACAGAACGCATTAGTTTATTGTTTAATTAAAAAATATCTAATTTCTATATTAACTGATTTTATTTTTTTTTTTTTTATTATTATTATTATATATTATTTAGAATCAAGCAGATTTGAAACAAAAATTAAATGTAAGCACCCCGTCGTCATTCTCATCCCTCAACCAAATGGAACCCAGCACGCCACGTGTCCAGCTCTTTCCCCAGTAGTCAGTTAGCCCGAAAGAGCTTTGATGCCGAAACTAATAGTAGGTTCGTCTGACTCAGTAGATATCCTTATTACTTGGCTCTACTTAGGTATCGAGCACTTTTTACTTATTAGCTTTCTCCTAGCGGTTATATGAATATATAATATCTTATATACATATATATACATATAAATTGTTTTTCTTTGGCCAAATATATATACCAATAGATTATTTTTTGTTGGTACGAATATCTTGGTCTTTTCTTTTTTCAAAATTTTTTTTCTTCCTGGTTGATGTTTGGTAGTATATTTTTACAATCAAACTCTCTGCCGGGTTTTTCTCTCCGCAAGGATCTACCAACACGCTTGGTATATTAAATAATATATATATATATATATATATATATTATTTCAAACTGAGAACTTAACACCACCGTATACCCAACAAAGAAGATACCTGGACATCCCAACGACATCATGGGTTATATAAATTTTTTAGTTCATTTTTTTAAGTTCCCAAATTTAATAAAAACATAGATAAAAGAAACTAAAATTTTTTTTAGCTAAAACCAACTTATATACCCCATGATGACGACTGGCGAAACAGTCGAAAGCGCTCGGAAAATATTATTTACCAATTGGATCCAAACACCAAAAAGATCGCCAGACGACTGGAAAAAATCCAAATCCAAAAAATGAAGAAAGAGTACTCCGTGTTGTTCAATAGCACATGCCTAGAATATATATATATATATATATATATATATATATATATATAGTCATTATAAGCATATTATAAATAATTAAAATGATTAACGGAAATACTTTCTATTAAATATTAATCCTTAGAGTGACAGCTGTGAATTACCCTGTCGGTAAGGCTTAGAATACACTGACTGTATCCTCACCAGATGGGTAAGACCACCAAAAATGTGTGTTTTGGGTATGACACTAAATTACATCTGGAAGTGAGGTTACCAGTTCTTGAAATATGGACAGTGTGGAGTACAATCAGCTGTGGCTGAAGAACACACACACAGACAGACAGAGAGTCAGACAGACAGACAGACAGACACACACACACAGACACACACACACACACACACAGACACACACACACACACACACACACACACAATAACAAACAAATAAACTACTAGGACCTGCCTAATAATAAAAAAAAAATGGCCAAATCTGGAATGATACTAAAACATTGTCGGACAGACAGATACACACACACACACACACACAGACACCCCCACACACATAACCACACACCACACACACACACACACACACACACACACACACACACACTGACTTACACATACACACACGCAGAGAATTTCAAGGATGACACCACCAGTCATACAGCATAATGGAAAGAACTTACCAACAAACTAACAGCTCCCGACTTTCAGAAATCGCCCGACGAAGAGATCTTTATCTCGAAATATTAAGAATAAATCCAAGGTAAACAAACATCATAGTTACCTCATTTTTCTTTACACTTGCTTTGTGATAGCCTTCAAAACCAACCACCAAACCATATATATATATATATATATATTATAATAAAAAAGTTACAAAAACACACACAACCTATCAAATATCTGTCATATTCTGCCAAAATAATAATTCAATGCCTGAAGAAGACAACAAATCAGAAACACGTGTCGCATTCATATGTAAGTTAATAAAAATAAAAAATAAAATAATCCTTTTTGCAAACCTTCTTTTTATAATATATATATATATATAATATATATATATATATATATATATAAAATCCCAAAAACCGGAGAAGAAATCTTCCTTACGACATAGGAGTTTTTTTTAAACGTGTCGCAGTTTGCAGAGCTCAATGTGTACTCTTATTGTTAGAGTTACAGAGCAAATTTATAAGTAAAAATATAACAAAAGACTTAGAATTTTTGCATTATAGTCTATTTCAGGAAGCTTAGACTAGGTGTCTAACTCTCTTGGGATGCGAATGATGAATTCTTTATTACCTTTAAAGCATTTGAAAACAGATTTTTTTTATTGTCCTATTTCCCTCAGCTGTGAGATATTTGACCATTTGCTGTCAGTAATTTGTAAGGAATTTCTGTTAAATCAATCGATTCCAGATTTCAACTAAAAGGACCACCCCAGTTCATTTAGATTTCATTTATTTACTTGTTTATTCATTCCTGATATCTTCCTATTTTTCTTTATGTTTATTTTTTAATTTTTCAATTTTTAATTTTTTTCCTAAATTATATATATATGAAGATAATTAAAAAATAAAATTTAAATGATAACAGCATGGATATTTTTTTTTCATTTAATATTTTAGATAGTAGACATTAACATTTCTTTTCAGAGTAGCTGGATCAATGCAAGGTCTATTTTTTTACATAGGGATTTAAATGGGGCATCCCACGAGGATTCAACTCACGATTCAGTAATAATGGATCTGCGAGACTAACTTAAATAAATCCCCCTCTACCCAGGCGACGCAGGGTAGCCGCTGCTAGTATATATATAAATACACACACACACACACACACACACACACACACACACACATATACACACACACATATATAAATATTGCTCTGTATATAATCTAAAAAGATTATAATACATCGAGCTCTCTGTAGTGATTTAAAGATTCACTGTATTTATACATACTGGATTATACAATAATAATACAGTGTGTCTTAGATATTACATATAGAATCATCCCTTACTACCAAGTTTTGGATACCTCACATCTATCTATCTATCTATCTATATCTATCTATCTATTATCTATAATATATATATTATTATATATATATATATATATATATATATATAGTGTGTGTGTGTGATGGTCACTGTTTCAGCTTTTGCTGGAATGGCGTACCAAAGGCAGTATTATTGGTAGAGTGCTCAATATAAAATAGAGCTGTTACATAATATAATAAATAAATATATAAAGGTTTTACATATCTATTTATTAGATGACAAGGAACATTATATATATATATATGTGTGTGTGTGTGTGTGTGTGTGTGTGTGTGTGTGTGTGTGTAACGAATCCTCATAGAATATCCCGAGTAAGAATTAAAGTAAAATAGTTAAAAACAAAACAAATGCACGACCTGCTTGCTTTACAGTCATTCTGTGATTTGTCGGCATGTCTATCTGAAGAAGGCCTGCTGATGTAAGGGAGACAACTACGAATCGACCCAATTGCATTAAAAGCTCTCCACTTCAGTCTGTAGTTGCTGCTGAAGTAAATAAAGAGTCTGCTCGTTATTTAGTCTGTTGCCAGATGTTGGTCAAGTAAGTATAAATATACAGGGTCTCTATAAAGTCCTACAACACGTTTAAAATGTATCAACTGAGACGACGGTCTTGCTTAAATGCAATAATTAAAACGGTTAAGATTTCATATGGTTTTTATTTACTAGGGTACCACAAAAATACGTCACGTGATCAGTTGACGCAATATTGAAGGAAGAAACGTAAATATCTTTGAACTTGTTTTTTTTTTTAATCCAGCAAAAAAAAAAAAAATAAAAAAAAAAAAAAATAACGGACATAACGAGTTGTTACAAAGAAAAACAGTTAATTCAAAGATCAAATTATCCGATTGGGGAAACAATTACTCACAGTTATCTTGAAAAATAAGTTAAACAGTCATTTTTTTTAACAGAGTCAGTTTTTTATTGATATATTTTAGCAGAATTATGTATTCATGGTTCTTTTACTAAAAGAAACTTATAAAAATCTTCTGATATTTTAGCAACAGAGTGGTGAATACGTGGAATAAACTACCATCATCAATAGTTAATGCCCTCATCTCTAAACTCCTTTAAGGCAATGTTAGATAATCTGTGGAAAGATTATAAATATTCTGTGGAATTAAAATGAATATTTATAAGGAACAGCTGAAAGGATATTATTATTATTATTTTTATTATTATTATTATTATTATTATTATTTATCTTTATAGAAAAAAAATGAAAAATCGTTTTTTATCGGTTCATTTTTTCAGATTTCATAAAATAAAATGGGGGGGGGGTAAACCTCTTAAAAAACAATTTCCCCTGATATATTTTAGAAAAAACCTATTTCAATCATATTTTCATCAAAAGGTAAGTAATTGTGGAAATTATTGTGAAAATCGGACCATTAATTGATTTTTCATTAAATTAAAAAAAAAACTCTAGTCGTAACATTTAAAACAGTGTAAAAGTCCCCAGCATAATACCGGTTTCCTTGCATATTAAAAAAAACAAACAAAAAAACAAAAAAAAAAAAAAACGAGCGTTGGAGACTTTTGCACGTGTCTGATAAACAAAGGACTAGCGTTTTTACTAATTGAGCCACACCTTTATAGCTATCCTGCTACCACCTCATATATTATGCTATCTAGTTGCGCGTAAGCGACATGAGATATTCGATATCTTCTTTCCGATGAATATTAGAATAGAACAGACCATTAAATTAAACCATAACAGGATGTAGTGAAGAATATCAGGGGGGAAAAAGAGGTTTGTGGATATCACTTTAACGCCTACGATGAAAAAGTTCCTTAATGGATTGAGTTTCTTGTTATTTGTTGTTACGTAGTGATGTTCCCACAAGAAAGGATAAAAAACCCCCAAAAAAAACCATAAAGACCCCCCCCCAAAAAAAAAAACAAAAAAAAAAAATTACAATTTTCATGAATACAGGGATTAAAACAGATTCTTTTATATTTACCACGGATTCTTTAAGCGAGGACGCAGCCATTGGAATATTTTGATATATAGTTATTTACTAAGCTTAACTTAGGAGCGACACAAGGCCAGAAGTATGGAGCACCCAGTGAGAATCAAACTCACTAACAAGGGTTTTCTAATCTAAGCCTGCTAACCATTACACCACATGAGATGTCCAAAAGTTGATATATAATTATTTACTAAGCTTAGTTTAGATGTGGCACAAGGCCAGAAGTATGAGGCGCCCAGTGAGAATCGAACTCACTAACAATGGTCTGCAAATCTAGCTTTCTTACCATTACACCACGTGAGGTGCCCTAGTTATTTACTAAGCTTTGCTTAGATGTGGCGCAAGCCAGAAGTATGGAGCATCCAGTGAGAATCAAACTCACTAACTCACTAACAAGGTTTGCTAATCTAGCTTGCTAGCCATTACACCACATGAGATATCCAATATTTTGATATATAATTATTTACTAAGCATTGCTTAGATGTGGCAACAAGTATGGGGCGCCCAGTGAGAATCGAACTCATTAACAAGGGTTTGCTAATCTAGCTTGCTAGCCATTACACCACATGAGATATCCAATATTTTGATATATAATTATTTACTAAGCATTGCTTAGATGTGCACAAGTATGGGGCGCCCAGTGAGAATCGAACTCATTAACAATGGTGTGCGAAGCGAGCTTGCTAATCATTACACCAAGTGAGGTGCACAATATTTTGATATATAGTTATTTACTAAGCTTAGCTTAGATGTGGCACAAGGCCAGAAGTATGGGGCGCCCAGTGAGAATCGAACTCATTAACAATGGTGTGCGAAGCGAGCTTGCTAATCATTACACCACGTGAGGTGTCCAATATTTTGATCTGTAGGGTGTGCTGAAGTCCACCACTTAAACTTATAGACTCTGCGTGGCCGCGTGAATTAAAACCAGCCTATCAATACGCTCAAATACGTGGTTAGTTAACTATTTAATCACCGATCTCAAAAGCCGTTCATTTTCACGCATTCGACATTGACGAACGGACCTGCAGCCAAGGACTTTGCTCAACCAAAGGATTCTACCCAACACTAAGGACACCGAGGAACAAACAAAGGATTCTTCACTAAGCCTTTGCTTAACACAAGGGATCTCCACTGTAAAGTGCTCTCACTTGAAGCCTAAAAATGGATACAAAAATTGTAACAGCAATGACGTCACAATATGTTATCATAGAAAACGTGTTGTCCGGTGGCAGCTGAGATTACTGTTTGACTGGCGATTAATTTAATTTTAATTAATAAGAGCCATTTAAAAGTTCTAGCAAAACAATTTCGGTGCATTTTTCACGGCTTTAAGTGTGTAAGAAGGGTTCCCAACCTATGGTTTGTGGCTCACCTGCCGTCCAGTAGTCCCATCCATATAGCTCTTGACATTACTTTCAAACAGAGAGAGAGAGAGAGAGAGAGAGAGAGAGAGAGAGAGAGAGAGAGAGAGAGAGAGAGAGAGAGAGAGACTACTGGGCTGAATTTAAATACTCAGTTAGTAGTGCCACCTAGTGGCGAAAACCTCTTGGTAAGGAAGATAACCCTTTTGACTTAAGTCCCATCCATATAGCTCTTGACATTACTTTCAGAAGAGAGAGAGAGAGAGAGAGAGAGAGAGAGAGAGAGAGAGAGAGAGAGAGAGACTACTGGGCTGAATTTAAATACTCAGTAGTGCCACCTAGTGGCGAAACCCTCTTAGTAAGGGAAGATAACCCTTGTGGACTCTAGTCCATCTCAGCAAGGACAGACAAACGCTCCTTTTTTCTTATAAGACAGAAACCACCTCGCAAGTTGGTTGATCGATTGATTTTAATGGCATGTGAGTTAAAAATCTTGTTATATTGTGGTAACGTGGGACACAATGCGAGAGCTATTATTTGTTATAGAAATACAATCGAAAATGCGAATTTCAGTTTTCCAAACGAAAGGACAAAAACCTTTTCAAACCATAAAAAAACATTTGCAATATTCCAATATCGGTTAAATTGAACTTAACGGACCTAAATTCCACCATTGTATGTCACCCAGCCGAAAGAAAAAAAAATCAGGGAATTAAGCAAATTTAATGAAATTTCATGATGAGAGAAGTAAGTTTCAGTTGTTCTATTAAAATTGTTAAAATCTTTTTATCTGCATTCTTATTTAGTTTCATTAGCCTTTCTAATCTAATCTAATCTAATATTTTATTAGATTAAAACTTAAATACTTGCACCCTACGGAGTGTGCATATGTTTGCTAGTTTTTTTTTTTTTTTAAGTATATTATCAATAGATTAGATATTTAAATTATTCAGCAATTGTTAACTGGAAAATTAAAACATATTTTAACTAAAAACTTAAATCTATGCTGGAATTTAAGATTTCTAGTTGCTTATGAAGCAGTAGACAACATTAAAAAAAAAAACATTATTCTCTTGGAACATTTTAGAGAAATCTAATGAAATTTTCTGTGTTTCGGCTAGAAATCACAAGGTTCCTAGTTCGATACCGGTCCTCGCCCACTCAGCGTATGAGTAGCACAGGGATCTGTGCGGTAAAGTAAGGGGCTGATGTTAGGTGTAGCGCTCCACCTCAGATGCTAAAAAAACAATCTCCTTGGTCTAGCGCTATTGAAAAGGGGATAGACTCCCTCGCTGACTGGCTGATACCGACTTTAGGCCGCCCCGTCGACTTTTTTTACTTATATATTAATGAATAAAAGATATAACGCATCAGTTATTTTATTTAAAAACTTGTATATTATCTTTGAGAATCTGTGTTACGCCTCAAAGATATGTGGTTCAATGTTAACTGACCTGAAAAATGTAAATTTAAAAAAAATAAAATAACTGCTGTATTATATCTTTTATTCATTAATATATCAACATTGAAAATTTCATTAAATTCGGTTTATTCCTGATTTTTGGTATTTTTTTTCTTTCGGCGGGGTGAAATACGATGGTGGAATTTAGGTCCGTTAAGTTCGATTTAAGCCTAATATCACCTTGAACATTTAATCTAGGCATTTTTATAAACGATTACGGCGTGTAAATGGGTTAAAATAAATCGTGAGGTCCCAGGGTCCGTACCCCAGGCAGCAACTGCTTCCTCACCTAAAAAGAATAAGGGCCGCGTTTTATTGATCAGAACAAACATTTTTCACGGTGGGCCGGATAATTAAAAAAAAAAAAAAATAAAAATAACGAGCGCGGGCCATATTATTATTGTGTTCAATACTTGCTAGCCAATATGCAGTGGATTTTAACTTTAAATTGCAATTATTTCTTTCAAAGCAAATCAATTCAAATTAAACATTCTGATCAATTGTAATTTTATTAAAATCTTATATATATATATATATATATATATATATATATAATATACCAAAATTGTTGGTAAATCCTCGCGGTGAGAAAAAAAAAGCAGCAAATAGTTTGATTGTAAAAATATACTACCAAACATCAACCGGGAAGAAAAAAAATTTTGGAAAAAAGAAAAGACCAAGATAATCGTACCAACAAAAAATAATCTATTAGTACAATATTTTGGCCAAAAGAAAAAACAATTTATATGCATATATATATATAAGATATATATATTCATACAAAACCGCCAGGAGACTAAAGCTAATAAGTAAAAAGTGCTCAATACCTAAGTAGAGCAAATAATAAATATAAATCTAATGAGTCAGACGAACCTACTAAAAGTTTCGCTTAATGCTCTTCAGGGCTAAGAGTCAGATCTTAGCCCTGAAGAGCATTAAGCGTAACTTTTAGTAGGTTCGCCTGACTCATTAGATTTATCTTTATATATATATATATATATATATATATATATTATATATATAGGGTTTGCCGTTTCCAAAAAAGTTTGTCTCATAACTTTTGGTTTATTCGTTGCTTCACAGTAACTCTTTGAAAATTACCTGTGTTTTTCAAGCAGTCGTAACAAGTGAATATTCGGGATCGCGTAAGTAACAAATTAAATGTTCACACGCATGAAATTTTGTAACCTACCTACAGTAATTAAGTCCATGAAGATTTAGTAAATTTAACATGATATTTAAATTTAAATGGTATCAGAACGTCTCGCGTTCCGTACGTTTTAACAAATAAATTCGGTGGGCCTGATAAAATGCCTTCGCGGGTCGGATCTGGCCTGCTGACCGTAGTTTGGTGACCCCCTAGTCCAGTACCTGAGGCCCACCTCATGTGGATGCATATTTGATGCATTTGGCCATTGCTTATGGTAGAGGCGTGTATATCATTTGACAAGCTTAATTTCGCTAGGATGGTCAGCTGTGTACTGTGGCGAGGGATATAGTGTTTCACTAGTGTTTCACTGTGTCTGCTGAATTCGATTTCTGTCGGAGGGAAATCGTTAGTATATACCGCTGATGAGACTTATAAAGTCGAAACAGTCTGTAGGTATTCTACACATTGAGCCATTGCTGGGATTACACTTGTCAAATTCATTTCTATAAGAAAAGTATCGTTTATGCGATACATGCGTTGTAAGTGCCTTCAAGTAAAAAATTTAATATATACAATGTATTTGTAATGTGTTTTTGTAATCAGTGGTATTAATTTTATTCTCCTCAAAAAATGCATTTGTTTACCTGGGTGTTTATCTGTGTATTTGTTACGATTTTTGTGGCCATTTTTTGGCTTCAAGTGAAAGCATTTTACAGTGGAGACCCCTAGTGTTAAGCAGAGCGCGATCTTTAGTGAAGAATCATATTGGTTGTTCTTCGGTGTCCCTTATTGTTGGGTAGAATCCTTTTGTTCTCCCTTGGTGTCCTTTAATGTTGATTAGAATCCTTCGATTGGGCAAAATCCTTCGTTGTAGGTCCGTTCAGCAATAGCGAATATGTGCAAATGAACGGCTTTCCAGATCGGCTATTAAATAGTTAACTGACCACGTATTTGAGCTGTTGATTGGCTGGCTTTTATCCACGCGACCACGCAGAGTCTATAAGTTTAAGTGTTGGATTCCAGCACACTTTATATAACAAAATATACCAACAGTATGAAACCAGAGTTTGTTAACCCTCGACTCGCAGGCCACAGGCAGCCCCCAAGGCCTATCAATGTGACCCGCGTTGACCGATCAGTGTGACCTTACGCCTTACTTTCAAAATCATCACCTTTTGATTTTGAGCTTCAGTGTTCAGAAGATTTTGAAATCCATATATCTTGCTACATTATCGAATTCTATTAAAACCACGTGCTTGCATCTGGACGATACCCCAACCTTATCATATACACCAGGGGTCACCAAACTACGGCCCGCTGAGGCATTTTATCAGGCCCGCCGACGGTACTTGAATTTGTTTGTTAAAACGTACGAAACGCAAGACAAACGAATCAAGCATTTTCTTTTCTTTTTTTTTGTTGTTTTCGCTCCTTCTCTTTCTTTCATTCTCTCTCTCTCTCTCTCTCTCTCTCTCTATCTATCTATCTATCTATCTCCCTCTCTCTCTAGACCAATTGAAACTTACACTTCCATCACTTCCGTCTTTCATAAATAAATTTTCGTAATTTAACTATTTAGTTAAAATAGGAAGTAAAGAATAAAATGATCGTTATTTCTTCTAGTTAATGGATTTCTTTAAATGTGTATACGGTTTAGATAAAAATAAAACCATCGAGAATGTGACGTAAATAACTAAGGGAATTGTGACTTGAGTAGTAATATAGTTTCGGTAACAGACAGAAAAACACACAATCTCCATTATAATAAGAGATATCCTAAAAGTTATGTGGAAATGAACTTAGCTATTATTAATTTTTAACTATCATTTCCTTTAACTTAATTCTACTTGCTTTTTATAATAACGATCTAAACTGTCAGTTTAACGGCCTCCAGCAAACAGGGCTGATATGACACAAATAAGATCAGGAAATTAAGTAATTGTAGCACTTACATGCCAAAAACACAAACACATTTTATTTAAGTAAAATAGACTTTATAAACTTATGAAATTTTTCCCCAATTTTTTATTAGGTTAATGGAATAAATCTTCCCAACTTGGTTTGTTTTGTTTTCTATTGTTTTGTTGTATTGTTTTGTTTTGTTTTGTTTTACGGCTTATCAACCTCAGAAGGTCATTTAATGCCGATAAAGTTTTGAAATAAAGTCATTCTTAATGGATACTCAATAATAAATACATTTTTCTATTTAACCCATAGATGGGACCCTAAAGATACTAGCACTCCGGGTCAGTGTGGACCAGCGAGCAATGGAGATGAAGGGGCGCTCCACATTTCACAAACCTCCAAAACTGGAACCTCACCATCAGATAGAGTTTAACGTCATTCCCAGGACATATAGACTCCCAGACACCGCTTTCTAGCAGCCATATGATAAAAAGAGTTGGGGCCTGTCATAAACGCAATAGGCTTGGGGACAATCATATAGGTGCCCGTAAGTAAGGGTCTGTGGAGTGTTGCAGGTCATGGACTGCTCATCCACCAAAACTCCGTCCTTAAGCATCACGGGTCGCCACTCACGACAAACAGGTGACCCCGTTGGGGGAGTCTTACCCCTCTACAGAGGTGCAGTTGGTGCGAGTGGAAATTGTTGAATAATTTCTCGAAGAGTTCATCGAATCAAAACTAGAATCGTTCTTTTGTAATGAATACATAGTTCATATGTTAAGTAAAGTGAAGTAAGTGGAGTGGTCTATTGTCGGTATCAACCGGACAGCGAGGGAGTATGTCCCCTTTTCAAGATTCGACCAGACTTTGGAGCAGAGCGGACGTGATTCTCTCTGCTGAGGTCGATCTCTCCCGCGCGCTGAATAAGCAATATGGGCTGATTAAATAAAAAGCTTGATCAAGCGAACAATAAGTCTTGTTAGTTAATTTAATTAAAAACAAGCAAAGCCCAGAAGAAGAAGTCAGCCCTTAAGTAGAATAATGAAGAAGAACAGAGAAGTCAAGACATGGACATATCGGCCAAAGAAGTTAACAAGTTATAAAGAAGACCATCTCCTTTCTAAGGTAAGTCTCTAGTCTGTCTGTCTGTCTGTCTGTCAATCATCCGAGAACTCTCTGTTGTATACCCAATATGGGTATACCAGATATGACTATACAACAATAAGATAAGAATTGTTACTTGAAGCTATAATTGTTTACTGAGTTGTTATGGTAAAACTTGCAAATCATACTCAAAATCCAATGACCTAGAAAAAACAGAACCCACACATTTTGTAATAAAACTTTTAAATTTAACTTGGGGGTTTAGGGTTAGGGTTAGAATTTAGGGTTAGGGTTAGGGTTAGTTTAATGAGAAAATAAATAAATAATTTGGGTTCTGTTTTTTCTGGGTCACACTGTATACAGAGTGACTCAGAAAAAACAGAACCCACAAATTTTGTAATAAAATTGTTAATTGTAACTAAGGGGGTTTAGGGTTAGGTTAGGGGTTAGGGTTGGAGTTTGGGGTTAGCTTAATGGGAAAATAAATAAATAATTTGGGTTCTGTTTTTTCTGGGTCACCCTGTAATATCATGGGATTTTGAGTATGATTTGCAAGTATTACCGTTGCTATTATTAGTTACATGAGACAGGAATACTTGAAACTATATTACTATGTGTACTAAGTAATTTAGAGTTACTTCCCCTGTTTTATTATTACCACCCATTTGTGTAAATCTTTGACGTTTCTGAGACTATATAAACTCCCAAGAAACTGCAACAGTATTCTAAGTAGAATAAAGCTTTTTCAAGCCTAACCGTGTGTGTTCGTTTATTATTACACTATGTATAAATTAAAAAAATATATTTATTTCTAACCTATGGTAAATATAAGAAAATAGTAATTGAATATTTTATGTTTATTACGAATGGTCAAAATAAAATAAACAGAACAAAATTGACATGAATTATTAAGATGAAAACAATGGGGAAGCGGAAACACTAGCCTCGTTTTCGTATCCGGCCTCTGTTGTTGTGGGTGAACTGAGTCCAGATTTTGTCGGTGAGTCTCGTAAGGTTTCAGTCCTATTTCTGGCATCTCTTCTCTGAAAATAAATACAAAATGTGTAAATAAACCGAAGATAAAAAAAAGAGTTATAAGCCAGAGTAAATACAGTAGAAAGAAAGCATTCCTGCAATTCTAAGTTTATCAAAGAAAAAGTTTTAACTGTTATCTTGAAGAAAGATTATTTTGCTTGTTTTAATTTCTATATCATTAGATTCGAATTAATTCGGTTTTAAGGTGTAACGATTACTGTCATTTTCGGCTTCAGGTTTTGGGAGTAGATCCCAAATGTTTGACGAATCAAATATTTACAAAAGGAAAATGACAGAATTGTCACACACACACACACACGTACATATTATAGTGTGTACAGAAATAGCCTACCCGAGTTTCCCCTTAAGAATCTTCAGGGTTAAATCCACTGAATTAATCAAGATATTGACTAATTACAGCTAACTGCGCGAGTTCATGCTGATAATTACATTGGATTTAACCCTGAAAATCCTTATGGTGAAACTCGAGTAGGTTATTTCTGTACACACTATAATAATAAATCCGCTCTACTTACGTATTGAGCACTTTATATTTGTTATAACGCTGACTTATCCGAGTAATACTTATACCAACCAAATATTGAGACCAACCTAATATTCTTTCGGTAAGTCATTTCTTTATATATATATATATATATATATATAGTTTTTTTCCGTAGTTAGGTCTTTCCATGTGTGGTTTACCAAGCTGATGCAGGTAGACCATAAGGAGAGCTCAATGTACCTAATACCAGTGAGTAGAAGGACAGAGCAAGATATTTAGTAAATGAAGAAAAACTCTAAACTTGCTTCATTACAATAATTTATTTCAACCGTATTAATACGGCATCTTCAGGTAATCACAAGAACATGACTCTTACCGGGTAAGAGTCATGTCTTGTGATTACCTGAAGATGCCGTATTAATACGGTTGAAATAAATTATTGTAATGAAGCAAGTTTAGAGTTTTTCTTCATTTACTATATATATATATATATATAATTGGAATAATCATGACAAGCAAATTCGGCGAATACCGTGTGCGACGTGAGGATACCTACGATTTATCCCCGACAGAGATCGAACCGGAGAACCCAGAATGCAGAGTCAGAGACTCTACCCCTATTCCTTACGTCGCACACGGTGTGGCTGCCACTGTTTAAGGCAGATTAGTAGTAATTGTAGAAACCTCCTCGAGTTTCACCATAAGGATTTTCAGAGTTAAATCCAATGTAATTATCAGCATGAACTCGCGCAGTTAGCTGTATTTTCGTCCTGTCATGGCCATCAAGTCCGGTTTACACTTCCCCCTTCCACTTTTCCTCTTACCTTGAATAAGGTACCCTGTGACCTGGTCATTCCCCCTGGTAAAAATGGTTCCCCTATAATAGTTCTTGGGTTTTAAAAACCCCTAAAATATGTGTGAATGCATTTTCGAGATTGTTTGGAGTACTTATTTTGCCTTTAAAGGGCCGGGTTAGCTCAGTCGGTAGAGCGTTCGGCTAGAAACCACAAGGTTCCTAGTTCGATACCCGCCCTCGCCAACTCAGCGTATGAGTAGCACAGGGATCTGTGCGGTAAAGTAAGGAGCTGATGGTAGGCGTGGCGCTCCACCTCAGACGCTAAAATAATCTC
>CM042142.1:125309274-125314274 GCA_023376005.1 Doryteuthis pealeii | reverse complement strand
GGGTTTGGAAAGTCTGGAAATCAGAGGAAGGATTGAAACCATTCAGAACACTGCACTGCTGCAATCTGCCAGAATACTCAGAAGAGTCCTGGAGACCTGAGGAGACTTGGTATCACTCAGACTCCAGTGAAAGACCATCAGCTAATGCTGATGTGAAAACTCAAAAGGAGTAAAATGATAATAAGTGATACCAATTGTAGTTGGTGCACTTGGAACGACCCCAAAAGGATTGGAAAAAGTTTTGGAAAGTCTGGAAATCAGAGGAAGGATTGAAACCATTCAGAACACTGCACTGCTGTAATCTGCCAGAATACTCAGAAGATTCCTGGAGACCTGAGGAGACTTGCTGTCACTCAGACTCCAGTGAAAGACCATCAGCTAACACTGATGTGAAAACTCAAAAGGAGTAAATAAATATAATAATAATAATAATAATATAATAATAATAATACTAATAATAATAGAGGGAGGGCAAGTAAATAGAAGTGCTAAGATCATTTGGTTGGTCACGGTCAATTTCTCGTACATGTCAAATTCTTTCCGCATGAATTAGACTTTACAGACCGAAGGCAAAAAATAAATTCTCAAAAGGATGATTACATAACCTATTTCAATCGGTCTGTTATTTATCCAAGCCAAATTACAAAAACTATTATTTCAAACGATCCGACCGCTTGGAATGCATCTATAATATAAAAGAACAATAAAACATTCTGTGATATTCCCAAAAAAGAAATATGCAAAAATAAAAAAGAAAAAAAGGAAAAAAAAAAAAAAAAAAAAAAAGAAAAAAAAGAAGAAGGGACTATTTTGTTTTGCGTATGAATTGCGTTGTAAACCGGTATGCTGAAATAATCGCGGATTAATACAGCCAGCAGGTCTCTTTAGCTCAGTCGGTAGAGAATTCGACTAGGAACCACAAGGTTAAGGGTTTGATACCGGCCCTCGCCAACTCTGCGTATGAGTAGCACAGGGATCTGTGCGGTAAAGTGAGGAGCTGATGGTAGGTGTGGCGCTCCACCTCAGACTCCAAAAACAATATTTTTGGTCTAGCACTAGTGAAAAGGGGATAGACTCCCTCGCTGTCTGGCTCTTACCGACTTTAGGCCACTCCAACGATTTTACTTACTTATACTTTTTCTTTTTTCGGATTTCGCTGTTATTTTATGAATGTTCAACCTCAGCAGAAATCAAGGGACAACAAGTCTTCTCGGATCTCCAAGATCAATGCCAGGATCCTCACCATTCTTCCTGGAATATTCCAGTCCAGACTTTATGAACCCCAAGAAGTTTCTCAGTGTTCAGACTATGGTAAGCCACGTGTTCACAACTTATTTAAATTTCTATCTCAGTTGTATTTCATGGTTCTTGAAGAAGATCAAGGGGCAGCAAGTACTATTATTATTTTGTCAACCAAAAGAGTTTTTCCACACCCTAAGGTAGTGGTCCACCGGAAGCTGAGTGTCACCAAGTCCCTCAGGTCTCTAGAATTCTTCTGAATGTTCTAGCTGATCTTAACAATGTTGCTTTTTGGATGATGTTGGAATATTTTGGTATATAAGCCGTGCTACAATCTACCACTTGAATTTATAGACTAAGTGAGGTTATGTGTGTTAAACCTCAGCCAATCAACAGCCTGAATACGTGGTTGGTTAACTATTTAATCGGCTTGATTGACATACAACCATTTGCACTCATTGACGAAGAACCTGCCAGAATGAGGAGCACCAAGGAACAACTAAATGATCAAACACAATATTAAAGGACGCTAAGGGGCCACCAAAGGATTCTTCACTAAGGGTCGCGCTCTGCTTAAGACAAAGGATATCCGCTGGACAGCGCGCTTGCTTGACCCCTAAAGACGGCCACAAAAAAACGTAACAGATGGTCTCGATTCTTCCTCAGATTTTCCTGGGTCCTTGACGGATGCTCTACTGATTGAGCTAAACCGGCTTAGTAAATAACTCTATCAAAATACATCTATCTATTAATAATGGAGATTCGCTTCCGGTTTTTGTCTGTAACAAAGATTACGTCACTGCTTACGTCACATTACCCAAAATCATCATAACATAGAATAAATACACTGAAAATTTGAACATGCAGCATTAGACAGTCCTCATTGTTTTTTAAAACAAGTTTTAATAAATACATGACTGGTATTATATATCTATATATAGTTTGTTTTATTTTAAATCATATTTAAAGTTTACATTTCAAATTGTTTTATTTTTTAATCCTTTAATGAATTTGATGATTTTACTTACTTAGGGTACAAACTCGCTGACATTGAATTTTTTACTCCCACCCCTCAGGCAATATGTTTCAAAAATCTATTATTACAACACCCGGAGGGTGTTTTTTGTTTTTACTAGTGTTTATAAATATGGTTGAAACTAATTAAAAAAATAGTTTTGTTTGACTTGTAAAGCGTTGGATGACATGCGATTATAATGTTTTATCACTTTTTCACTCTTTTTATTTGAAACTAAAATAGGTAGTTCCGTCTCTGTTTGAGATTAAGATAAATCCGGTCCAAGCAAAAAAAAAAAATACCAAAAAAAAAAAAAAAAATAAAAAAATAAAATGAATAAATAAATCAATAAAAAGGAAAATGTATATTGAAATGTATAAAAAGTATATAAAAATGGAAAACATTCGACAGTATGAGGTATATATATTTACCAGCCCCTCCGCACGAGCAGGATGTGACACAAGGTCAATTTTCTTAAGCAGAGTTCAACAGGTTTGAATTCAGAGTTTTCCTTTCTCTAGACCGGTTGCCTAACCAAGGTTAAAGAGCCCAGTCAGCCCTACTATTATCCATAGTTGGAGGGAGAGTAGGATTCATACCTTTTCCAAAGGTATTAGCGCTAAGTGAAATGCAATTACCACATCCGGGTCCATTCCAACAACTTTAACCATTACACACGCACTTTTACACTATAAGGTAAATAAATAATAAAAAAAAAAGAATATTAGATATTATGCTAACAAACATCTGTTTCAACCTGTGGGGTTTATAAAGTGTAATTCAATTGAAATCATTTTAAAACTAAAATGAAGACAATTGTAAAAGACACTTTTATAAATACTGATCTTCATCATCTATCGATTTTTGGGACTTTTAGTTTTAAAAATATAATTTACATTATTTCTTATAATTATAATATAATAATAATAATAATAATATAATAATATAATAATAATAATAATAATAATATCCTTTCAGCTAGTATATTAGGTCTGAGACCTGTCAGCTGTTTCTTATAAATATTCATCTTAATTCCACAGAATATTTATAATCTTTCCACAGATTATCTAACATTGCCTTGAAGGAGTTTAGAGATGGGGCATTCACTATTGATGATGGTAGTTTATTCCATGTATTCACCACTCTGTTACTAAAATAATTTTGTCTTGCATTTGTTTTGCAAAATTTTTTAAAGAGTTTTAATTCATGATCCCTGGTATTCATATTTTGAGCAATGTTTAGTAGATCAAAGTTCGTTGAATAAAACCATGTGTATATTTGTAGACTTCAATCATATCCTCTTGTACGTCGATAAACCAGACTTGGTAAGTCAATATTCCTAAGTCTTTCTTCATACGAAAGGGATTTTAAATTATTCACTAATTTAGTAGCTCTCCTCTGAACTCCCTCAATGAGTTTTGTGTCCTTGATGAGTCTCGGGCTCCAAACCACATTAGCAAACTCCAAATGAAGTCTTACCAATGCAGTGAATAAAATTTTCAGCATTTCTTTATCCATGTATTCATATGCCCTTCGTATTAATCCTAATAACTTGTTTGCTTTATTTACTTGTATTTCTATGTGCTTGGAAAATTTTAATTCAGGGTCCACATTCACACCAACGTCTCTTTCTAACGCTGTATCCTTTAGTATTTCTCTTTCATTAGAGAAATTTTTTCTCATAGAGTATTCATGTTGTGGACTATTTCTTCCTATGTCAAGTACCTTACATTTCTAAACCAAAATACATTTTTATACAAATTTTTAAAAGACATTCCGACCCAGAACGTCAACGATATTTGAACCACTCATGTCAAACGGTTAAATTTTCCTCCTTCTTTCATTCAACAAAAATATGTGCTCTGATGAAGACCAGTGTTTATAAAATGTCTTTTATAATTGTCTTCATTTTAATTTTAAAATGATTTCAATTGAATTACACTTTATAAACCCCACAGGTTGAAATAGGCTTTGTTAGCGCCATATTTACTATTGTTTTTTTTAAATTTATATACCTCATAGAAACGTCATCGAGGGACGCACCTTCTTTATCAAAAAGAAAGAAAGAAGAAAAAAGAAAGAAAGAAAGAAAAAAGAAAAAGAAAGAAAGAAAAAAAAAAGAAAAGAAAGAAAGAAAGAAAAAAAGAAAGAAAGAAAGAAAGAAAGAAAGAAAAAAGAAAAAGAAAGAAGAAAGAAAGAAAGAAAAAAGAAAGAAAGAAAGAAAGAAAAAAAAGAAAAAAAGAAAAAAAGAAAAAAAAAGAAAAAAAAAGAAAAGAAAAAAAAAAAGAAAGAAAAAGAAAGAAAAGAAAAGAAAGAAAGAAAGAAAAAGAAAGAAAAGAAAGAAAGAAAAAAAAAAAAGAAAGAAAAAAAAAAAAGAAAGAAAGAAAAGAAATAAGAAAAAATCTCACACTAAAACACTGATTATTTCAGACACAAAAAAAATATAATCGCTAATTATGCTTTATCTTCTTTCAATAAATTTCGCCAGTTCTCACTGTCCTCCTTCTGTGATAAGAAAGAAGCTCACCAAAGAGAAAAGCTATACACTCTTCTTCTTCTAATGAGTGTTTCGTAAGTCATGAGGAG
Organism: Doryteuthis pealeii; assembly: GCA_023376005.1. Classification (NCBI taxonomy): domain Eukaryota; kingdom Metazoa; phylum Mollusca; class Cephalopoda; order Myopsida; family Loliginidae; genus Doryteuthis; species Doryteuthis pealeii. The sequence goes on along the minus strand of CM042142.1, from coordinate 125,309,434 downwards.
GCGTGGTTGCAAAATTGGCACCTCTGAGATCGTTCTTTGTCTTCTCTTAGAAAGCTCTTAATGATTTAGCAGAGAAAAAAATCCCATTCACTTCTTATACAAAAGGCAAAAAACACGCCCCAAAAAAACAAAAAAACAAAACATGACATAAGAGAGGCTA
>CM042142.1:125286774-125299274 GCA_023376005.1 Doryteuthis pealeii | reverse complement strand
CTTTGAGGCGTTACACAGATTTTCAAAGATACGTGGTTCAAAGTTAATTGACCTGAAAAATGTAAAAGTTTTTAAATAAAATAACTGATGAATTATATATTTTATTCAGTAATATATCAACACTCAAAATTTCATTAAATTCGGTTAATTTTGGGTATTTAACTTTTAAAGAATCAATCTATCTATCTATCTATCTATCTATCTATCTCAGTCTGTTCATATCTATCTATTTATCTATCTATCTATCTCAGTCTGTTCATATCTATCTATCTATCTATCTATCTATCTATCTATCTCAGTCTATTCATATCTATCTATCTATTTATCTATCTCAATCTATTCATATCTATCTATCTATCTATCTCAATCTGTTCATATCTATCTATCTATCTATCTATCTATCTCAGTCTGTTCATAGCTATCTATCTATCTTTGAGGCGTAACACAGATTCTCAAAGATACGTTGTCCAAAGTTAACTGACCTGAAAAATATAAATGTTTTTAAATAAAATAACTGTTGCATTATATATTTTATTCATTAATATATCAACACTGAAAATTTCATTAAATTTGGTTTATTCCCTGATTTTAGGTATTTTGTTTTTTTGCGGGGTGACATACGATGGTGGAATTTAGGTCCTTTAAGTTCGATTTAACCGAGTTCAGTTTACGATAAGGTAAAGAAGAATTCATTTCTCGTTGTCTGTTGAATCAAAATTTCCCGAATATCTATCTATCTATACATATATAAAGGCAGTTGACGTGAATGTGTGTATGTATGTATATATGTAGATCCAGTGGAAATAAAATAATTAACGACAAAGTTAATATATATCCAGCTCGAACCCATGGACGCGCACGTGAATCAGCGAGAGAGGCGATGCTGTATGATTTTATATTCTTGTGTACTGTCATAGGTTTGGTTGGTCTCGATACCTTTCGGTGGCTAATTTGACTCGCTTTTTGATTTAGTGCGTCCTAGGACGCACACATTTGCTTTGAATGAGTCCCCGGAAAAAAATGGGCCCAACTAAGCCGGCTAACCCCTACTTTGTAAACTATCCTGTGTAATTTGTTTCTAAGAAACTATTGTAACATAGCTTGAAATGTTGTGGGAAGAAAAAAGAAAAACACTGGGACGCATGTATACGATTTTACTGCGTCCTTTTAGATTTTTGTTCCTTTACTGCTATTGATCATTCCGTTAGTTTCAGTCGATTTAATAGGGTGAGATACTTGTAAAATCATAAGAACACATAATAAACCAGTGACGTGTGATGTAAAGCGGTCCTCACATGTTCATGTCTAATTATAATGGAAATTCAGTGTCTGTCTGTAACCGAAACTACGCTACTGTTTACGTCACAATACCCTCGGGGTTAGGGTTATCAATTTAGTTTTCAATTTATAGTCAAAATCATTAATACATAAAATAAATCTTGTTTATTAACGACGTCTCTATGAAAATCTGAGTTAGATTTGCCTCAAAGCAACCCATGTTTTTTCCCTAGTACCCCACTCGTACCAGGTCAGGCACAAAGGCCCTATTAACGTGGGAACCACCCACAAACCGAAGTTCATGGGATGGCGGGTGAAAAATTACGTCTATCCCGTCGGCATTCCCCCTCAGGCACTGGGCAATAAACCCAGCCCTGCCCTTTAAATCGAGGGGGCAGGTGTTGCCTGGGGGGATGGTCCCCCTGGGATCGACGCTATTATTACAACATAATCGGTCCAGCGGCCGAAGCTCACCGATCGAAACCGGGCGTTCCTTAAAGCAACCCATGTTATAAGTGTGTTTAAGATCCTGCAAAGTGTCTTATATATCAGAAATGAAGATTTACATTATACATGGTGTGTTTAATTTGCATACTGGTTTTAACAAAATTGAGTTTAATAAATATTACTATTATTATTTTATTATCTCTAATATCATTGTTTTATTCCCCAACATATTAAGATAACTGTAATCTTTTTACATGTGTTCTTATTTAATTTCGTTAGTCTTTCTAATTTTTATCGTCGTGGAAAAAAAGCCAACACTTTTTTTGTTTCTAAAAAGGAAGTAAGAACAGTCTGCAAAACACCTGTAGCAAATCGGCCACATTTGTAAACACAGAACGTTAATGCATGGAGTATTAGGCAAGTCCGTTTTCACCACGCACATGTTCTCTTGAAAACATAAACATCTGGCTTGAGGTTTTGCTCTTGTATACAATCGCTTCCGCCCACCGTAAAAAAAAAAATCAAAAAAAATCCGAGCACAGTAAACAAATTGGTTCGTCTTCTTGGCGGGGTTATTTTCGTGAGGAGAATGTAGACGATAACAAAAAAAAAAGAAAAGTTTAAAAAATATTGGCTGAAATATCCGACTTGCTTGGTCATCAGCTACCCCCCAAAAAAAAAAATAGGATAAAAAAAAAAAAAAAAAACAGGACCAAAAAGAACTACTACACCATCATCCACCCCAAACAGAAAAAAAAAAAAAAAAAATAATCCTCTCAAAAAAAAAAAAATTAACCCTTCCTCACACAAAAACTTTCCCTCGGTTCATTCAGAATCTGTTTTTTTTTGTAGGCGTAAAAAAAATTCCAGAGAGAACTTTACACTAATATTTATTTTTCAACATAGTCTCCTTCTCTCGTGAGAAGAATGTAGACGATAAAAAAAAAAGTTTAAAAAAATTGGCTGAAATATCTGACTTGCTGGTCATCAGCTAACCCCCCCCCCCAAAAAAAAAACAACAGAACTAAAAAAACTACTACAACCTCCCCCACCCCAAACAGAACAAAAAAATACAAAACTAAACCAAAAAACTACTCCCTCAAAAAAAAAAAAAAAAAAAAAAAAAAAAAAAAAAATTAACCCTTCCCCCACAAAAAAAAAAATTCTCCCTCGATTCATTCAGAATCTGTTCTTTTTGGAGGCGTAAAAAAAGTTCCAGAGAGAACTTTACACTAATATTTATCTTTCAACATAATCTCCTTCTTTGTTAATGCACTTAATTAAATGGTGAATATTAATCGCATAGATAGATAGCGTAGACACTGAGTTGACGGCGCTTGTGACTGTCAGTTTCTCGCCTATGTAATCATCAGACCATGCTCTTAGTTTGATGATCACCCGGGCAAAAATCAACTTAGATCTATATACGAGGCATGTCAGAAAAGTTCCAGTATGTCAGAAAACTTCGATATGAGGGACATCGTCCACTGCCGAGTTCTTGCCACAGGGCCAGATGATCAACCAGCATGTCTACAAAGAGATACTGTGTCGTTTGCTTCGTTCAGTACGCGAGAAGAGGCGAGAGATGTGGCAGGACAATTCATGGGTGCTTCACCCTGACAACGTACCAGCCCACACTACCCTGAGTATCCGAGAGTTCCTGACCCAGAAGAACATCACTGTGCTGGAGCAACCTCCTTACTCGCCCAACCTGGCTCCATGTGATTTTTCCTCTTCCCCAAGCTCAAGGGGGTCATCAAGGGAACCCGTTTTGAGGATGTGCACGACATCCAAAAGGCCGTGATGACAGAGCTACGGAGAATCCAGGAAGAATCCTTTCATGAGTGCATGCAAGCGTGGCAGAGAAGGATGGGAAAGTGCATTATACTCCAGGGGGGTTACTTTGTAGTTTGTAGTTTGGATTTGAAATAACATTTTTGTGACAACAGAACTAGAAATTTTCTGACATACAACGTAAATATATATATATACTAGAATTGGCTATCAGGCGTCGCTTGGGTAGAGGGGGGGTTAAAAAGTTAGTCTCGCAGATCCATTATTACTTATCGCGAGTGAGATCCTCGCTGGTTGCCCCATAAAAATCCCCACGGAAATATATAACAATAAGTAAGAAATTTCCATTCAATTTAAACAAAAAAAGATATAAATGATGCAATTAATTCAATCAATCAATATTATATTTCAAAGCGAAAAAAACATTAAAAAAAAGATAAATTAAAATAACATGCAAATGACTTTCCGTTCTGTTACTTTTCAAATTTGAATTTTTAAATATATTCCCAAATATAAATCAAATCTTCATCATTTATTTTTTTAATTATCTTCACGAATATAAATCAAATCTCTATTATTTTTACTAAAAAACCAAGCCCTGGTGATATTTAATGTGTATATATATATATACTTTGTCGTTAATTGTTTTATTTTCAAAGTTTCCTCCGGACATACACATACACACAACTGCCCTTTATATATGTATAGTTATATATATGTGTATGTGTGCGTGTGTGTGTGTGAGAGCGTGTGTGTGTGTATATGTGTGAATAAACAACTTATTCAAAAACATTATTTTAAACCAAGAAAATGCTCAAATACTGGCCAGTAGAAAGGATAAAACCTCATCTAGTGTTGGCTTCATTATTTAAAGTTTCATGTATTTAAAATACAATCATCTGTCAGCTAGGCCTGTAAAATGCACTGACTGGTCCATCTGTTGGCTGTGGGTAGCGACCCGTGATGCTTAAATACGGAATCCGAGAGGCTAAGTAGACCTTAACGTGCAACACGGCACTTTGGCTCTTATTTGGGCTAGACGGTCGGTCGGAGAGAGCCCCTCCGATCAATCGGCTAGTCAGGTCGAGCCCTAGCACCTATATGACTGTCACGACTGCATGGCTCCTACGACAAACCTCCAACCCTTTTTGTTATATATGTAGTAGAAGCTGGTGGCTGAGGGTCTTAATATCCTGGGTATGACGTTAAACTGCATCTAGTGGTGAGGATCCAATTCTGAATCCCTAATGAGTGTGGAGTACCCCTTCATCGTCATTACTCGCAGGTTTACTCTGACCCGGATTGGTAGTAGGTGTTAGGGTCCCATCTATGGATTAAATAGATAACAAAATGGGTTTAAAAATGTGTTTAGAAATTACTTAAGGAAGACAAGAATAAAAAGTAATGTCATTGGTGTGGCCTAAAGTCGGTATCAGTCAATTAGTGACAGAGTCTATCATCTTTTCACTAGTGCTAGACCAAGGAGATTGTTTTTTCCGTCTGAGGTGGAGCGCCACACATACCATCAGCTCCCTCTGCTACTTATATGCTGAGTTGGCCCGTATATGAGTAAATAGATGAATTGATTTATTAAAAAATTCTAAAATGATTTTTTAAATAAAGAATTAGATTAATTCATGTAATTAAACATATTTCAAATATAAATTTTTAAAAAAATACGAATATATAAATGAATTTATCAATTAAAAAATTCTAAAATGATTTTTTAAAAATATAGAAATAATTAAATTAATTAATTCAAGTAATTAAACATCTTTAATACAAATAAAAAATATGAATAGATAAATTAATTGATTAATTCAATTAGAAAGAGAATGACTCAACGGAGAAAGAAAAAGGAAAAAAAAAGGAGTTGCAATAATAATACATATTGAAATGTGCTCAATATCTATGGCCAGTTTAGAGAACAGAACCAATAACGGAAGTTAATTACCCAGGTTCCGACCGAGTGTTGTGCGTAGGTGCCAAAGTCGAGTTGTAGTAATAGTCGTTAGTAGTAGTAGCCGTCGTTAGCTCAGAGAAACAACATACGAAAGTCGTATAGTCGAAAAGGGGTTGTCTATTCCTTTCTAGGCTCGTGGGTTTCTTTCTCAGAGAGAGAGAGAGAGAGAGAGAGAGAGAGAGAGAGAGAGAGAGAGAGAGAGAGAGAGAGAGAGAGAGAGAGAGGTCAAGCTGTTCTATCGTAAATCACGTTCCTGGGGGTTGTTCGTTACTAGCCTAGACACGTCATCGTGGGACCCGAGAAACCCACGTCTGCCTCCGACGAAAGGCCAGACGAAAAAGAATGATCTTTTTCTTCTTCCGTTTGTGGTCTCCGGGTTGGGGGAAGGGACATATCCGCATCCGCCCTCCGCATAAAACCTGGGACTTCGTTTTTATTCAAAAAAATCTAGTTCAGGGGTCATTGGTCGGTCAATAGCTGGCACCCGTTGAGTGTTTACAATTCCAAATTTTAACCTCCTTTTGTTCTTATTTCTTTTTCTTCTCTTTCTCCAGAAATCCGAATACCGTTTTCTTCTCAATCCTCAAATTTTCTGTAGACCGTAATAATTACGCTACACCGATAAGGATCTTCAGGACCCCCTCTCTCTCTTTCTTTCTTTCTTTCGCTCTCTTTCTCTTTCCTACTCTCTCCTTATATATATATATATATATATATATATAATATAATATATATATATTATTGGCATTTCAGTCTCGGAAGACTATAATAAAGTTTTTGTGCCCCTGACTAGCAGCGTTCTGTTTTCTTCCCGTCTTATTTTTGTTGAAGACCGATCCACGTGCGGTCGATGCAGATATTGCGAGGGTCCTCACATCATCAGTGAGGAGGGCCAGTGTTGCTTTTTAAACCGTAGAGAGGAAGGCCCCGAAACGGTTTGCACATTCTCTCCTGATGAGCCCATGCATTTGTAAACATCCTTTGTTTTTTCAATATATCATATTCACACTGTCGGATTAAGTTCCAATTTATTTCACACACACACACACACATATATATATATATATATAATATATATATATATATGTATAATGTTTTGAAGCTAAGTGTATATCCTTGTCCCTTTCATTATTTAAAAAAAACTTTTAAACTAATTACTTTTGCATAGGCTTACGGTCAAGTCCCGTTGAAAATACCTGTTCCTGCTAGATCACTGAAGTTAAGCAGCGATAAACCTGTTCAGTACTTAGATGGGTGACCACTTAAGCAATAGTAGATTCTGTAAGAAACCGAATATCAAAATGACTTGATTTCGTATTAAATGACCCGAAAAGTGTCGATGTGCCGTAAAACTCGATAACTAACGAACTCATGTGCAGATCGACCCCCAATATTCGGTCTACCATTTAAATGTTCATAATTCGACCTTGTGAAAAGACGGTCAATGAAATGGATTGTTTATTCAAACATTAATAAATCACAGGTATACCTTTTTGGCAACGAATACGCGGGTAAGTTCAAAATCTTTACCGTTGTGAATATTGGCCTTGTGCCATTCTTAATTGAGCAAAGCCTTTACGTAATAGAGATGAAACGGCAGTGGTAGATAAAGCCAATCTCTGTGTGTCTATGTGCGTGTATGTGTCTATATGTATGTGTGTATTAATGTGTGTGTAAGTGTATATGCATATATTCATGTATGTATGTATCTGTGTATGTGTATGTATATTATATATACTAGCAAATATATGCACCCTCCGGGTGCAAGTATTTAAGTTTTAATGTAATAAAATATTGTATTAAATTAGAAAGGCTAATGAAACTAAATAAGAATACAGATAAAAAGATTTGAAACAGAGGGAGTATAATAAAAGATTTGAAACAGAGGGAGTATAATAAAAAATGGAATAACTGAAATTTACTCTTCCATTACTCTCGTCTTTCATTGTTATTTTTTCTAATTTAAGTATTTAGTTAAAAGAGGAAGTAAAGAATAAAATGACAATTATTTTATCTTGTTAATGGATTTCATTTAAGATTCATTGAAGAGATTTTTACTTATATTCATTAAAATAAAACCAAACAGTTAGAAATCAATAATACTAAGCACATATTTATTAAATTCGATTTTTTAATATTAATATGCAAATTAGCCTTCCCGTTTACACTGTAAACGCTATTTTGTGTTATATATAAATATAATTGCATGTTGTCAGTATGTAGACATAGTTAACAGTATTAATAATGTAAGACAATTTTATTAATAATTGAGGTTAAATAAAAATAAAATCATGGAGAATGTGATGTCAATAACTAAGAGAATTGTGACTTGAGTAGGAATATAGTTTCGGTTACAGACAGAAAAACACACAATCTCCATTATAATAAATGTGTGTGTGTGTGTGTGTGTTGAGGCTAAAACCAATGGCGCCTAAGAAGGAGAAGGTAGCAAGAGAAAATAAGCATGAAATTAATGAAACGATATCATAAACAAATCCAAGGTGCGACCATTTAGTAAAGCTTACAGGAAATTTTCATAATTCGTCCAATATTTTCAGGCGAAACCAGTAACGAGAGACCGTAGAATACACAAGCTATTTTTATATCTTTAGTTATTGAGTTATTTTAATGTATTCTTATTTATTAGCCTGAATTTTTATAGACGAGACTTGATAATTTTTATTATCTGGATTTTTCGGACTATTAACCTCATCTTTATTGTTATATACACAATTTTTTTAGATAAGACTTGATAATTTGTATTATTTGAATTTTTCGGACTGTTGTCCTCATCTTTATTGTTATACACACAATTTTTGAGATGAGGCTTGATAATTTGTATTAGATTTTCGGACTGTTGTCCTGATCTTTATTGTTATATACACAATTTTTGAGATGAGGCTTGATAATTTTTATTAGATTTTTATGACTGTTGTCTTCATCTATATTGTTATACACACGATTTTTGAGATTGGTTTGATAATTTATATTATCTGGATTTTTCGGACTGTTGTCCTCATCTTTATTGTTATATACACAGTTTTTGAGATGAAGCTTGATAATTTGTATTAGATTTTCGGACTGTTGTCCTCATCTTTATTGTTATATACACAGTTTTTGAGATGAGGCTTGATAATTTGTATTAGATTTTCAGACTGTTGTCCTCATCTTTATTGTTATACACACAATTTTTTGAGATGAGGCTTGATACTTTATATTATTTTGATTTTTCGGACTGTTAACCTCATCTTTATTGTTATACACACAATTTTTGAGATGGGGCATGATAATTTGTATTATTTGGATTTTTCGGACTGTTGTCCTCATACGCTGATTTGGCGATGGCCGGTATCGAACTAGGAACCTTGCGGTTTCTAGCCGAACGCTCTATCGACTGAGCTTACCCGATCCAAAACCAAAGAGAGAGAAGAGAGAGAGAGAGAGAGAGAGAGAGAGAGAGAGAGAGAGAGAGAGAGAGAAGAGAAAATTGTTTCAACCACCAAGCACTGCAACAACAAAAATAACATAAAGACAAACAGGAAATAGGAATATAAAATTAAACAAAAAATTCAAAAGACAAACAACTTAACTGAACTCTTAAGAACAAATTAACGATATTGCGTACGCGATGACTGAAAATTGTTACATTGAGGAAACCACAGAGAGAAACGAAATCGTCTTAATAGCAGCACAGAAGAACTAATTATATAAAATAAAAACAGATTAGACCCAAAAGCAAGTGTATCATATATATATATGGATAAAAGTACCACTACTCGGTTTCATCGTCTGATTTGTCAGGGTTACATCCGTTGAATTAATCGAGTTTTCGATTAATATCAGTTGGTACAATACTGGGACTTATCTTTTATAGACGAAAATGATAAGTCCCATTCCAACAGGCATGTATTGTACCAACTGAGTTAATCGAAAACTCGATTAATTCAACGGATGCAACCCTGACGAATCAGACGATGAAACTCGAGTAGGTTACTTTTATCCATTATATAAATAAATTTTGCTCTACATTGTATTGAGCACTTTGTATTTGTTTTTTCTCAGTCTTAACCCCTGGATACTGTACGCTTCCAACGATCGTACTCGTACCCACCGGTAAGCTATACTTCATACATTAACACACACACACACACACACACACACACACATAATATATATATATATATATATATATATATATATATTTAATATACTAGAGCTAAATTTAATATACCAAGCGTGTTGGTAGATCCTTGCGGAGAGAAAAACCCGGCAGAGAGTTTGATTGTAAAAATATACTACCAAACATCAACCAGGAAGAAAAAATTTTGAAAAAAAAGAAAAGACCAAGATATTCGTACCAACAAAAAATAATCTATTGGTATAGTATTTGGCCAAAAGAAAAAAATTTATATGTATATATATGTATATAAGTATATATATATATTCATATAACTGCTAGAGAAGCTAATCTGTAAAAAGTGCTCGATACCTAAGTGAGAGCCATATATATAAATATATATATGTGTGTGTGTGTGTGTGTGTGTGTGTGTATGTGTGTGTGTGTACGAGGGTGAATCAAAAAGTAATGCCATTTTGTTTAGGACAGATATATTATCAAACACAGGAACATGTATCATACATTAAAATGCAGCTGGTCCTCTGTGGATCTCATCCTTCTTCTCCACATAGGTGAGTCAAAAGGTAATGCCATTTTGTTTAGGACAGGTATAATTACCAACACAGGAACATGTATCATACATTAAAATGAAGCTGGTCCTCTGTGGATCTCATCCCTTCTTCTCCACAATAGGTGAGTCAAAAGGTAATGCCATTTTGTTTAGGACAGGTATAATTACCACACAAGGAACATGTATCATACATTAAAATGAAGCTGGTCCTCTGTGGATCTCATCCCTTCTTCTCCACATAGTCACCGTTTCTTCTCAATAGCAATGTTCCATCTTCAAATTAGAGAATGTGTCTCTGCCCTGTAAAATTCTGTTGACTGTTCTTAGAGAAACTCCTTCACTACAGATTTCCCTTCCTCATCATTGAATAATGTTTGCGTCTCAAACAATCTCTCATGGGGCCAAAACGATGCAGACATTTTATATATTATTATATATATTATGGAAGTGCGTGGGTAGGGACGATAGTTTNGTGGCAGGACAAATCGTGACTTTTTTCTTTTTCCCAAACTGAAGGGTTTTATCAAGTGGACCTGTTTTGAATGCGTTGAGGCCAACAAGAGGTCCATAACGACGGAGCTGAGAGACATACCAGAATAATCCTCCCAGCTGGCCAGAGAAGCGTGACAAAGAAGGATGGAAAAGTGCATTAGATTCAAGAAGGGGACTACTTTGGAGAAGAAAACATTTAGTTTGTTGTTTGGATTTTAAATGAGTTGTTTGTGACAACAGTCTCATTACTTTTCAGACACACCTCGTACAGTCAGTGGAGAAGAAAGTTAAATACTAGATGAACGGAAAATCAGAAGAAGAATTGAGACCATCCTGATAACAGATCGGCTAGAATACTCAGAAAAGTCCTGGAGTGTTGAGAAGACATTTGTCCTGTCACAACTATTGTCACTTCTCACGCACTTTAGAGGAGAACACATTTAGTTTGTTTGGATTTTAAATGAATTTGTTTGTGACAACAGTCTCTTTACTTTTCAAACACACCTTGTATATAAGTAAGTAAAGTCTTCGGGCGGCCTAAAGTCGATATCAGCAAATCAGCGAGGGAGTCTATCCCCTTTTCACTTGCGCTAGACCAAGGAGATTATTTTAGCGTCTGAGGTGGAGCGCCATATCTACCTCAGCTCCTTACTTTACGGCACAGATCCCTGTGCTACTCATACGCTGAGTTGGCGAGGGCCGGTATCGAACTATGAACCTTGTGGTTTCTAGCCGAACGCTCTACCGACTGAGCTAACCCGGTCCATTTGGGCTTAACGAATGCCTAATTACAGTAGTGAGTTCAATTCTTATTGGGAGTCAACCAAATGGGTTTAAGCTAACACAAGTAAATGCAAATAACCCTCAATCTTCGTTGTGTCTCACTAACAATGGCCATTTGCCAGACTTAAAGAAACTTGGAACTGGTTAGCATCTGGAGTGGGGAGTGAAGTTAAGGGTAACCACTGCTCCACGGTGAAGCGGACTAGCATGTGGAATAGTAGATGTTAATGGTGTATGAACACGACTTTCTTAGACAGCCGTTAAGACCCGAGTTTTAAAATGTTGTCTTGGAGGTTTTGGAACAGGATGCAGAGGGCGGCATCAAAGGAAAGATGTCTTTGACGGAATTCTTGGCAATTCAGGAAATTTCTGGCGAGTAAAAAAAGGCATTCACAAAATTACCAGAATCGGTGCTGACTTTTCATTGACGCCGACCATTTCTTGTTTGTTTAGGGTGCGAATATTTTGGAACTATTTTTTCAATGAGAGTCACGTTTGTGTATTCAGTTAGTCATCCACGACGAGTACAATCTATCTATCTATCTATCTATCTATCTATCTTTCTTTATATTCTTATACACACACACACACACACACACACACACACATATATATATATATATATATATATATATATATATATGTATGAAAAGGTGGAATGAAAACATCACACAATGCTGTTAAAGAGAAAACAATTTATAATATAATCATAGCTGATACTGATCAATATTTCGATTTTACAAAAATCATCATCAGAGCTCATTCACTCCGTAGTTGTTTGGGCCGGAGAAGAATGTCAAATCAGTTCACAAACAAAAAAACCTTAATACTGCAAAAAAGAAGAACGAAAGTTGATACATTATTCACCAATGTGGGCATTCGCGCCATATATATGTCGGTCATGACTCTATGTATACCTTTTGTCGGTAAAACATATCCAAATGTAGCGGATTTTGAGATGATGGCAACAAGACGAATCAATTTAAACGGAAGGGAATGGGTATTAAAAAATGTGACGGTTGGAATTCAAAAGATTTTTAGAAAAGGAATTTTTT
>CM042142.1:125264274-125279274 GCA_023376005.1 Doryteuthis pealeii | reverse complement strand
TTGCTGTCACTCAGACTCCAGTGAAAGACCATCAACTAATGCTGATGTGAAAACTCAAAAGGAGTAAATAATAATAATAATAATAATAATAATAATAATAATAATAGAAGAAGAAGAAGAAGAAGAGAGTACAAGACTAGGCACGACTGGGCGGGAAAGGCAATGCTCAGGTAATTGTGCAAGAAATTCAATTTTCATCATTCAACTAAACGATATATGCACAAACCTGAACCTGTCATGGAGAATGAGACGTAGAACATTCTCTTGGACTTTGGAGAACAGACTGATCACCTAATCACGTCCAGAAGACCGGACCTAATATTGATTGACAAGAAGAAAAGAGCCTGTCATCTCGTCGATTTTGCTGTCCCAGTCGACCACGAGAATGAAAGAAAGCGAAAAGATAGACAAATACTTGGACCTTGCCAGAGAACTGAGGAAACCGTGGAACATGAAGGTGAAGGCCGTACCAATTGTAATTGGTGCCCTTGGAACGGTCCCCAAAGTTCTGGAAAATAATTTGGGTGAATTCGAAATCAGAGGAAGAATTAAGACCATCCAAACTACAGTACTGTTAAGATCGGCTGAAATACTCAGAAGAGTCCTGGAGACCTGAGGAGACTTGTTGTCACTCAGCCTCCAGTGAACTACCGTGTGGGTGTGAAAAACTCGAATGGAGTGAAATAATGAATACATGGACCTTGCCAGAGAATTGAAAAATTGTGGAATATGAGGGTGAAAGCAATACCAATTGTAGTTTGTGCCTTTGGAACGGTCTCCAAAAATTTATATATTTTCCTGTATCGCATTATACCATGCTACTAACCAGAAAGAGAATCATAAAATTCATCCCGACGGATCACCTAATGTCAGCTAGGAGATCAAACCAAGAGTTAATTAACAAGAAGAGAATTTGTCATTTCGTGGATTTTGCTGTCTCGGCGTATCACTGAGTGAAAATCAAAGAAAACGAAAATATAAGAAATACTTGAACCTGGACAGAGAACTGGAAAAAACTGTGGAATATGAAGGTAAGTAAAGTAAAGTAAAGTCGACGGGGCGGCCTAAAGTCGGTATCAGCCGTACGACGAGGAAGTCTATCCCCTTTTCAATAGCGCTAGACCAAGGAGATTGTTTTAGCATCTGAGGTGGTGCGCCACACCTACCATCAGCTCCTTACTTTACCGCACAGATCCCTGTGCTACTCATACGCTGAGTTGGCGAGGACCGGTATCGAACTAGGAACCTTGTGGTTTCTAGCCGAACGCTCTACCGACTGAGCTAACCCGGCCCCCAATTGTTTTTAATGCCAATGGAACGGTCACCAAAGGTTTGGAAAAGGGTCTGGATTTATTGAAAATCAGGGGAAGAACAGAGCTAGTCCAAACAATAGCATTGTTAAGATCGGCTTGAATACCAAGAAGAATCCTGGAGACCTAAGGACACTTTCTGTCACTCAGCCTTTAGAGAAAGACCACCAGCTAAGGTGGGTGTGAAAAACTCTCAGTAGTAGTAGTAATAGTAGTAATAATCTTATTATAATGGAGATTGTGTGCTTTTCTGTCTGTAACCGAAACTATATTACTACTCATATCACTATCCCCTTAGTTATTGACATCACATTTTCCATGATTGTATTTTTATTTAAACCTCAATTATTAATAAAATTGATTTACATTATTAATACTGTTATCCATGTCTACATACTGACAACATGCAATTATATTTATATATACAACAAAATAGCGGTTTACAGTTTGAACGGAAAGGCTAATTTGCATATTGAAATTAAAAATTTGATTTTAATAAATATGTGCTTAGTATTATTGATTTTTAATTGTATGGTTTTATCTTAATGAATATGATCAAAAATCTCTTCAATAAATCTTAAAAGAAATCGATTAACGAGAAGAAATAATTCTGATTTTATTCTTTACTTCCTATTTTAACTAAGTTATCAAATTAGGAACATTTAGCAATGAAAGACGAGAGCGATAGAAGAGTAAGTTTCAGTTGTTTTATTTTTCGATTATACACCCCTCTGTTTCAAATCATTTTATCTGCATTCTTATTTAGTTTCATTAGCCTTTCTAATTTGATATATTCTATTACATTAAAACTTAAATACTTGCACCCGGAGGGTGCATATATTTGCTAGTAATAATAATAATAATAATAATTGATACCATCCAGACAAAAGCATTATTAAGATCAGGTGGGAAACTCAGAATAGTCCATGGAGACCTATGGAAATTGCTGTCACTCAGACCCCATGGAAGGACCACCAGCGTTGTTTCTTCACTTTAAAAATAACATAAGGCAAAACTACTCCAACGACGTAGCTATGACGTCAGTCATAATATGTCCGTTTTTGGTCACGTGACATGAGGGAATCTGCTGCAGGGACATTTTCAGCTAATAGTTAATTTTATTATTATTAGGATATTCATTTCATGGAAGAAAAATAAAGATAGAATACAATATTTGAAAAAAAATAAAATAAATAAAATAAACTAAAGACTTTTTAAATTTTATTTACGTACCCTGAATGAGATATTAAATCGACAAAATGCAGCCTAGCGGTAAGGACTCTTTTTCTCAAGTGTTTGGCACTATGAATTTTCTTTTTACTAAAAATGTTTTCTCTTTCTTTCTTTCTTTTTTTTTCAAATAATATTGGAGTGTTTTTAAAAACTAAGATAACTGCTTCAGTTAATGTTTTTTTTTCTCCAACTAAATCTAAAATTTTTATGACATTTTAACAAGACAGTCGCGACTTTTCTTTTCTTTGATTTTTTTTATCACATATAATAAAAATAATATTCCTCAAAATAACTGGATTTTCATGAACATGAATCACTTCAAGAAAACAAGACTTTGTCTGAAGAAGGAAGAAGGTTTGGTTTAGTGTTTTTGTTTAATGTCATATCAATCTTCATGGGTTATGTACTGCCAAAGCAATCCTTGTAGAAGAACAGTGGTGGTACTATTTAACCCATAGCATGGAGAATGAGAAGGTACATAACTTTCTCAATAGTATTGGTCTGAAAGTGAAAGTGGCACTCGAACTCGCTAACAACAATCTAGAAGAAGAAGAGATGGGGCCTAAGGGTAGAAGAAGAAGAAGAAGAAGAGAAGAAGAAGAAGAAGAAGAAGAAGAAGAGATGGGACCTAAGGAAAGAAGAAGAAGAAGAAGAAGAAGAGAAGAAGAAGATGGACCTAAGAGAAAGAAAGAAGAAAGAAGAAGAAGAAGAAGAAGAAGAAGAAGAGATGGGACCTAAGAAAAGAAGAAGAAGAAGAAAAGAAAGAAGAAGAAAGAGAAGAGAAGAAGAAGAAGAAGAAAGAAGAAGAAGAAGAAAGAAGAAGAAGAAGAAGAAAAGAAGAAAGAAGAAGAGAAGAAGAAGAAGAAGAAGAAGAAGAAGAAGGGACCTAAGGAAAGAAGAAGAAGAAGAAGAAGAAGAAAGAAGAAGAAGAAGAAGAGATGGACCTAAGAGAAGAAGAAAGAAGAAGAAGAAGAAGAAGATGGGAAGAAGAAAGAAGAAGAAGAGAAGAAGAAGAAGAAGAAGAAGAGAAGAAGAAGAAGAAGAAGAAGAAGAAGAAGATGGGACCTAAGGAAAGAAGAAGAAGAAGAAGAAGAAGAAGAAGAAGAAGAAGAAGAAGAGATGGGACCTAAGGAAAGAAGAAGAAGAAGAAGAAGAAGAAGAAGAAGAAGGAAGAAGAAGAAGAAGAAGAAGAAGAAGAAGAAGAACGAACGAACGAACGAACGAATGAACAAACGAACGAACGAACGAACGAAAAGATAGACAAATACCTGGACCTTGCCAGAAAATTGAAAAAGCTGTGGCGTATAGGGGTCAAAGTGATACTAATTGTAGTTAGCCCACATGAAACGGCCCCAAAATGTTTGGAAAAAGGCTGGAGGAACTGGAAATTAGAGGAAGAATTGTGACCATCCAGACTACAACATTACGGCAATCGGCCAGAAGAGTCTTGTAGACCTGAGGATACTTATTGTCTCCAGTGAGATACCATCACCTAACGCTGGCGTGGAAAATTATTATTATTATTTTTACTCCTTTTGAGTTTTCACATCAGTGTTAGCTGATGGTCTTTCACTGGAGTCTGAGTGACAGCAAGTCTCCTCAGGTCTCCAGGATTCTTCTGAGTATTCTGGCAGATTCCAGCAGTGCAGTGTTCTGAATGGTTTCAATTCTTCCTCTGATATCCAAACTTTCCAAGCCCTTTTCTAATCCTTTTGGGACTGTTCCAAGTGCACCAACCAAGGTCCAGATATTTGTCTATTTTTTCATTTTCCTTTAGCTTCACCCTGTGATCTGCTGGCACTGCAAAATCCACCAGTTGACAAGTTCTTTCTTTTTTGTTTATCAACACTAGGTCTGGTCTTCTGGCCGGGATAAGGTGATCCGTTTTTATCTCAAAGTCCCAGAGAATTTTGTGCGTTTCGTTCTCAAGAACAGATTCTGGTTTATGCATATACTATTTTGTTGTGTGGTCAAAATTTAATTTTTTGCATAATTCCCAGTGGATCACCTTCCCAACCCAGTCGTGTCTAGTTTTGTATTCTTGTTGTGCTAGTTTGCTACATTCGCAGAGTATATGGTTTACAGTCTCATCTCTATTACCGCATTATTATTATTATTATTATTATTATTATTATTAATAATAATAATAATAATAATAATAATAATAATAATAATAATAAAAACAGGGGGCGTGATTCAGAAGAAAAGAATAAATAAAAAAAGATAATGTTTCTGCACTCTTCACTCTAAGCCAAACTAATTTTATAATCTTTAACTGACAAAAAAAGCAGCCGATAAAAAAGGCGTCAAAAAGATTTTGATAATATCATAAAGAAATTTGCACTTCAGCACAATCAAAAGTAAAACGGAACAGATGCAGTAAAAGACAACAATAACATTAGTACTATTACTACTACTACTACTACTACTACTACTACTACTATCATCAGATGGGTGATAATTTATACAACAGCAGGTACTATAAGCATCAGGATATCAAAATCACTTACAAATAATAATAATAATAATAATAATAATAATAATAAGAAGAAGAAGAAGAAGAAGAAGAAGAAAACGAAAAGATAGACAAATACTTGGATCTTGCCAGAGAACTGAGCAAACTTTGGACCATGAAGGTGAAGGTCGTACCAATTGTAATTGGGGCCCTTGGAACGGACCCCAAATCTCTGGAAAAGAATTTGAGTGAATTGGAAATCAGAGGAAGAATGGAGACCATCCAGACTACTGCATTGCTGCAATCGGCTAGAGACCTGAGGATACTTGTTGTCAATGAGACTCAAGTGAAATACCATCATCTAACGATAGTGTGAAAAACTCACAAGGAATGAAATAATAATAATAATAATAATAATAATAATAATAATAATAATAATAATAATGTAGCAAACTAGCACAACGAGAATCCGACTGGGTTGGGAAGGTGATCCACTGGGAATTATGCAAAAAATTTAATTTTGACCACATAACAAAATAGTATATGCATAAACCAGAATCTGTTCTTGAGAACGAAATGCATAAAATTCTCTGGGACTTTGAAATAAAAACGGATCACCTTATCCCAGCAAGAAGACCAGATCTAGTGTTGATAAACAAAAAAGACAGAACTTGTCAACTGGTGGATTTTGCAGTACCAGCAGATCACAGGGTGAAACTAAAGGAAAATGAAAAAATGGACAAATATCTGGACCTTGCCAGAGAACTGAAAAAGTCATGGAATATGAAAGTGAAAGTGATACCAATTGTGGTTGGTGCACTTGGAACGGTCCTAAAAGGATTAGAAAAAGGTTTGAAAAGTTTGGAAATCAGAGGAAGGGTTGAAACCATTCAGAACACTGCACTGCTGCAATCTGCCAGAATACTCAGAAGAGTCCTGGAGATCGAGGAGACTTGCTATCAGTCAGACTCCAGTGAAAGACCGTCAGCTAATGCTGATGTGAAAACTCAAAAGGAGTAAATAATAATAAGAATAAGAATAAGAATAAGAATATGAAGAAGAAAAGAAAAGGATAAACAAATACTTGGATCTTGCCAGAGAACTGAGAACCCTTTGGAACATAAAGATGAAGGCCGTATCAATTGTAATTGGTGCCGTTGGAACGGTCCCCAAAGCTCTGGAAAAGAATTTGAGTGAATTGGAAATCAGAAAAAGAATGGGGATCATCCAAACTACAGCGCAGTTGGGATCGGCTAGAATACTCCACTCAACTGTGCCTAGTATTGTATTCCTTTTATGCCAGTTTGCTACATTCGCTTATTATATGATTAACTGTTTCTTCTATTTCGTCACATTGTCTACGCCCATCCACATCGATAGATTGTAGTAGGATTGGGGTACCTACCACTCACATAAATCCTCAACACAACCTGGCGCTTGGGTGCAAGTGCTGGGGCTTCCGGGGAGGCTTGTCTCTCGTGAAGTGACTCAATACTACCTGAGACAGCACTCTACAGCAGCTCGGCAGCCCAGTCATCTCGGACGTACCCCTGCTACTGGACCAACTGCAGGACTGCCAAGATAGTGGACTGGGGTCTGTGCAGCCTCCTTCCACTTAAAATATCTCACGCACAAGTTTTACTACAGGTGATATTCTCTTGCATATTATCAATCGAAGCAAAAATTGCTAATACGCAGGAGAATAAAAATGTAGACTATGTTGATAAATAGCCTGTCTATGTTGTCTCTCGGGTGTAAGGCCTTGTGGATAATCATCAATTTAGTTGTCCTTTGGTCAATTTGTCGGAGATCATATCATGACCATTTTAAGAAGGGTCCAGAGTATCTTACAAGGGGGACTTCCCGGGTACTTATTCCTTTGGTTAGATTTCTTCTATAGAATTAGGTAACGAGAATTTTTCTGGTCCTTCTAAAGTGAGTTTTTTTTTTTGCTTAGATCTCTCTCCCTCTCCACAAACCTCTCTCTTTCTTTCTCTCTCTCTCTCTCTCTTTCTCTCTCTGTCTCTCCCAATCTCTCTCTGTCTCTCTCTGTCTCTCTCTCTCCCCAGTATTCTCACAGATTTAGTATCACATTTATCTGTGGTGGTACAATTTCCCTTCTACAAATTCTTTTTGGAATGTTTCTTTATACCGTTCCAAGTAGGTTCAAGATTATTGCTACTACCGTCATTCTCAAACTTCACAGTAACCAGTCGCTTTCACAGGTGATCAAGTGACAAGCTACTTCAATATTCTAACAACCTCTTCACAATTTAATATAATGATTTTTATTTACTTATTAGTGCTGCCGTCTGGATGATTTTGCTTCTTCCATGGATTTCCATTACTTTGCAAGGAGCTTCAACATTTGTTCCAAGGGATGTAGGAATAATTTTGCTATGGTAATAATGGCGGAGTGGGCCGGGTTAGCTCAGTCGGTAGAGCGTTCGGCTAGAAACCACAGGGTTCCTAGTTCGATACCTGCCCTCGCCAACTCAGCGTATGAGTAGCACAGGAATATGTGCGGTAAAGTAAGGAGCTGATGGTAGGTGTGGCGCTCCACCTCAGACGCTAAAATAATCTCTTTGGTCTAACGCTAGTGAAAATAGGATAGACTCCCTCGCTGTCTGGCTGATACCGACATTAGGCCGCCCCGACGACTTAATAATGGCGGTGGTTCCTGTTGTTGTTATTGTTGTTGTTGTTGTTGTTGTTCTTCTTCTTCTTCTTTCAATCCACTGATGTTTGCTCCTTCTCTGTCATTCCCCCAACCCCTCCGTACTCCCTGTACACCCGTCCCAGCCTCCCTACTTACATCAGGCAGAAATGATGTATCTTTAATGACCGCCCCCCGTGAATGCCTTTCCACAACATCGTTTCCTTTGAAAGTTGATTCAGCGGTCTCCTTACAAAAAACTCCTCATCTTTCTTCTTCTTCTTCTTCTTCTTCTTCTTCTTCTTCTTCTTCTTCTTCTTCTTCTTCTTCTTCCCTTAGGCCCATCTCTTCTTGTTCTTCTTCTTCTTAGGCCCATCTCTTCTTCTTTTTTTTTTTTTCTTCTTCTTCTTCTTCTTCTTCTTCTTCTTATTATTATTATTATTTATTATTAACAACCCACGTCTTTTTCTTCTTCTTCTTCTTCTTCTTCTTCTTCTTCTTCTTCTTCTTCTTATTATTATTATTATTATATTATTATTTTATCATTAGGCCCCATCTCTTCTTCTTCTTCTTCTTCCCTTAGGCACAATTTCTTCTTCTTCTTCTTCTTTCTTCTTCTTCTTCTTCTTCTTCTTCTTCTTCTTCCCCATCTCTTCTTCTTCTTCTTCATCTTCTTAGGCCCCATCTCTTCTTCTTCTTCTTCTTATTATTATTATTATTATTAGGCTCCATCTCTTCTTCTTCTTCTTCTTCTTCTTCTTCTTCTTCTTCTTCTTCTTCTTCTTCCTTAGGCCCATTCTTCTTCTTCTTCTTCTTCTTCTTCTTCTTCTTCTTCTTCTTTCATAGAAGAGCGCTAGCAAATGATGAAAGGAACGTCTTAGATGCTTGTCCAATTCTTTTAACATCTTGACAAAACAAAAAACAAACCCAAAAATCCCAAGTAGTAATAAACGAACGAGTCGCCCGTCATCATTGTCGTAATTAGTATTAGCAACTGCGTCGTGTTGTAACACTTTATTTAACTGCTCTCTTCCGTTTGATGTCTGTTATCATAATCGCTTTAAGAGCGACGGGTCAGATTTCCCCATCGCCCTTACACGTCTGACCGCGTTTCGGTAAAAAAGGGAAACAACCGCTGATGAGATTAAAAACCCTTTCCGAAAAAAACCCGGATCTTGGATGTTGAATAAAAGAAGAAGAAAAATCCCAAAGAAATGAAATTGTTGCACTTTTGGTCACCACTCGGATTTATCATAAAACCTTTCTTGAAAAATCCGGTTAATTGCAATAAAATGTTGGTTATTGGTTGGATGGTTGGTTTTTAGGACCGGTTTAGCTCAGTCGGTAGAGTGTTCGGCTAGAAACCACAAGGTTCCTAGTTCGATACCGGCCCTCGCCAACTCAGCGTATGAGTAGCACAGGGATCTGTGCGGTAAAGTAAGAGCTGATGGTAGGTATGGCGCTCCACCTCAGGTGCCAAAAAACAATCTCCTTGTCTAGCGCTAGTGAAATATACTCCATCGCTGACTGGCTGATACTGACATTAGGCCGCCCCGACGACTTTACTTACTTATTTATAATAGTATTATTATTTTCACTCCTTTGAGTTTTTCACTTCATCGTTAGCTGATGGTCTTTCACTGAAGTCTGAGTGACAGCAAGTCTCCTCAGGTCTCTAGGACTCTTCTGAGTATTCTGGCAGATTGCAGCAGTGCAGTGTTCTGAATGGTTTCAATTCCCCTCTGATTTCCAAACTTTCCAGACCCTTTTCCAATCCTTTGGGACTGTTCCAAGTGCACTAACTACAATTGGTATCACCTTCACTTTCATATTCCATAACTTTTTCAGTTCTCTGGCAAGGTCCAGATATTTGTCTATTTTTTCATTTTCCTTTAGCTTCACCCTGTGATCTGCTGGCACTGCAAAATCCACCAGTTGACAAGTTCTTTCTTTTTTGTTTATCAACACTAGGTCTGGTCTTCTTGCTGGGATAAGGTGATCCGTTTTTATTTCAAAGTCCCAGAGAATTTTATGCGTTTCCTTCTAAAGAACAGATTCTGGTTTATGCATATACCATTTTTTTTGCATGGTCAAAATTACATTTTTCGCATAATTCCCAATGGATTACCTTCCCAACCCAGTCGTGTCTAGTTTTGTATTCTCCTTGTGCTAGTTTGCTACATTCGCAGAGTATATGGTTTACAGTCTCATCTCTATTCCAGCAAAGTCTACATTTACTATTTTGTTGGGTCCTATAGATTTTCGCTTTGATGTAGTTTGTCCTTATGGTATTATTTTGTGCAGCAATTATTAATGATTCCGTTTCTTTTTTGAGGTTTCCTTTTCTTAACCATGTCCAAGTCTTTTCATGGGCAACCTCTTCAATTTGTCGTTTGAAGCGTCCATATAATTGTTTTTTTTTTCCCCATTTTTGTTTTCCAGTCTTTGTTGTTTTTCTGATTGTCCATCTGTCGCTTCTACTATTGTTGGCCGCCATTAGTAGTTTGTCTTTGCTCTTTCTTGTGTAATCTTCAAATTATTATTATTATTATTATTATTATTATTATTATTATTATCTCCTTTTGAGTTTTCACATCAGCATTAGCTGTTGGTCTTTCACTGGAGTCTGGGTGACAGCAAGTCTCCTCAGGTCTCCAGATTATTATTATTATTATTATTATTATTATTATTATTATTATTGTTGTTGTTGTTGTTGTTGTTGTTGTTATTTTTACTGCAACTTTTACTTTTTGCTGTAAAAATGTTTGTGCTGAAGTGCAAATTTCTTTATGATAAATTTATTTGTAAATAGTAGGGCAGAAAGGGTTCTTTAGTGTTGGCAAGGCAACCAGTCTAAGAGTGAGAAAACTCTGAATTCAGACTACCTTTACTTCGTTTAAAGACTGGCCCGTGGGGGGGGGAGGCTTGTGAAAATGCATAATAAGCCATGAAACCATCTCGAAAGTAAATTTAAAACGTTAGTCAGAATTATGTAAGAATTTGGCAAGAAAGCGATATATTGAAGAGAAATCTTTATTTCTCACACCGGCGGTTTTAAAATATTGCATTTTGCCAGAACGTTTATCATTTTCTTGGCGTGGAAACGTAGAAATTCATTTATTTCACTTTGGGAGTTCTGACAAGTTGGTTTATTTTGATATATATTATATATATATATATATATATATATATATATATATATATATTATATATTAAGAAATTTGAAAAACGAAGTGTTCCAAAAATAAGATGAATTTATTTATCGACGCTTAAACGTTTCGGTTTCAGGATAGATTATGGGGTGAAGAAATTGATGGACGTTTTGTCGATGACAGGAGTTAGAAAAATCTTTATAAAAGTTTGTAACTGTATTTGTTCAGCGTTATATTTTTATATATAAATACAGTTACAAACTTTTATAAAGATTTTTCTAACTCCTGTCATCGACAAAAAGGTATGAATCCATATATTCTCCCTCCAGCTATGGGTAAAATAGTAGGGCAGACTGGGCCCTTCAACCTTGGGTAGGTAACCAGTCTAGGAGAGGGATAACTCTGAATTCAAAATTCCTGAGGTCGGTCGTTGATTGGGTTTGTGGTATTCCTTGATGCACCAATTCTTTCCTATCGACTGTGCCAAAAAGAGTAGATGGTCAACACAAGCCTTCACCACTATAAACAAATCACTGTGTGGGTGTAGAAAATCGACGAGAGAGTCCATAATATATATATATATATATATATATATATACATTAATTTTTGTATATATATTTAATTACATGGATGCTTATCTGCGACTATTTGGTTTCATGTACATGTTTACAGAGTATCTTTAAGTGGGAAAATTAAAGATTTTGAGAAATCGAAAAAAAAAAAAAAAAACTATTTCTCTGAATGTTTGAGATGAAGCTTGATGATTACTATTATCTGCGTTATTCGGACTATTGTCCCCATCTTCATTGTTATCTGTACAACGTTTCGGCCGATATGCCCTCCGCCTTCTGCAGGTATTTCTTGTCGGACTCGGGAACCTTCTTTTCGGGCTCGGGAACCTTCTTGATATGGACAAAAGAATTTTACGTCGGTGTTTTGAAATTTAACTGATAAATCTATATTTAGTAATATATGTCAAAGATCTGATATAAATTATGATGTCATCAATTAGTCCTAATGTACCAAGGCATTTCTCCAGAATCATATCCATTTTTCTTTTAATATATCCTGGGTCATGACTGATCCGTCTTTATCTCGAAGTCCCAGAGAATTTTATGCGTTTCATTCTCAAGAACAGATTCTGGTTTATGCATATACCATTTTGTTGTATGGTCAAAGTTTAATTTTTTGCATAATTACCAGTGGATCACCTTCCCAACCCAGTCATGCCTAGCTTTGTATTACCGTTGTGCTAGTTTGCTACATTCACTTGATACATGGTTTACAATCTCATTTCTGGCACCGCACAGTCTACATTTACTGTTTGTTGCGTCTTATCAATTTTTGCTTTGATATAATTTGTTCTTAAGACATTATTTTGTGCAGCAATTATTAGTGATTCAGTTTCTCTCTTAGGGTTTCCTCTTCTTAACCATGTCCAGGTCTTTATTATTATTATTATTATTATTATTATTATTATTATTATTATTATTATATTATTATTAATTATACTCCTTATTTTCACATCAGTGTTAGCTGATGGTATTTCACTGGAGGCTGAGTGACTACAAGTCTCCTCAGGTATCCAGGACTCTTCTGAGTATTCTAGCCGATTGCAGCAGTGTAGTTGTCTGGATGGTCTCAATTCTTCCTCTGATTTCCAGATTCTCGAGTCTTTTTACCAAGAAATACCTCCCAAAAGGAGAGTGGAAACTGGTTATTAGCTGTGATTCCGAATCCAGCTAGATCCACGAGAATCTATTTTTGGCATCCAGTTTGGAAACGTGCTTGCTATCAGATAGTTTGTTTATGTTTGTTTATTGATTTTAACGGCATATCAACCCGTCTAGGGTTATGTCATGCCTAACGGTTAGGAAGTTATACATATCGTGTATTTATATTTATACTTTTTAGTAATTGGTTTTATCAATTTGTTAGCATTATTGGGGATCATGTTGTATGGTATTGATTTGTTTCATATCTATATTCTATGGTATAATTTTATTTCACTCAAAAAAAAGAGAATATCCTCTATGTTGACATTTTCAAACAGATCTTTCATATTGTTTGCTTTAAAATAAAGGTTTCTGATGTGAGAAAAAAATCTGCATTCCATGAATAAGTGTTTAACTGTCAAAGGTGTTTGACATGTTCCAAATTGTTGTTGAGAGTTTGTACGCGAGTTCCTCCATTGATGGAGTCTTATAGTGGTATCGCATGATAAATCTGTCAGAATCCTTTGGGTCTAACCTCAGACGGAATCTACCAATAATTTTACGAACATTCACTAGGCTGTTAACCCATTTTGTAGTCTCACTTAATCTGCGAATGATACCTTGTTTATTTTATGTATCTAAGATAATTCTAAAAGATAATTATAAATTATAATAATATTTACATAACTGTTTATTCTGATGTTTCATCGAGCACTTGTGTTTGGCTGTTGTTCAACCATTTCAAACAAAGTCTGATCTTCATCAACAGAAGGTCTCCCTGACCTTTGTTTGTCTTCGAGGCTGGTGTCCCCATTCCTTGAAACGTCTGAACTAGTTTTGTGCCAGCCGTTCATTGACAGTTCCAGGTTTTGGGTTATTTTTGTATACAAGGTGTGCTAAAGATCACAACTTGAATGTATAAACTATTCCAAACTCCGTTGACTGAATCGGCCTATCAAAACGCTCAAACATGGATTTGATTTACTATTTAAAGGCGTTGATAAATTGTCGCTCAATTGATTGTTCGATGTACAGACAAACGGACCAACTGATAAGGATTATATAATTATTCAACACAGATCAGCTGAAAGGGTTAAAACTGATGCTAGAGAAGATATAGTAAGAGACCTAATTTTGGAGATTTTTTTTACTCATTTCGTTAATTATTTAATTGGCTATTATCTTATAAAAGAAAAAATTATACATCGATATTTTTCTGTTTAAAAAGGGGAGGGGGTACATTTTCAATCGAGTATTTTCTTCAAAACTTATTACTTTATATATCTAAAATAAGGTTTGCATTGAATAGATATTTATTTCTAGAATCTAAAAATATAACATTTTAAACTTAAAATCCGAATATTCTTATTTTAAAGGAATTTTATATATTAATTTTTCATAGCAAAAATACTAAATTAAAGTTTTGAAATAAAATAACTGATGCATTATAAAATTCATTAATTGTTAAATACCTACTATGTCTTCAAACCTACTAACCCCCAACTGGGAGGTCCAGTGAGCTTCGGCCGCTGGATTAGGTTTTTGTAAATAATAGCGTCGATCCCAGGTGGCTATCCCCCAGGCAATACCTGCCCCCTGGGGGGCAGGGCTGGGTTTATTGCCCAGCGCCTGAGGCGTCCCCCTTGAGGGGAATGCCAAAGGGATCGACGCAATTTTTGTTCTTTCCCACCCATGAGCTTCGGCTTGTGGGTGGGCCCATGTTAAAACGAGGCCTTGTGCCCAGCCCATACAAGTATGAGGCAAATACCCCTACTATGTCTTCTGTTCTGTAGTCTCTTTTTATCAAAATCTAATCCTAGGTCATTTTGAGAGATTAGAGAAATCTACTAAGACGATATGACCATGTTGGATTATTGTTACGTAGCGATATGGTCACAGTACCAAAAGCGATATATGTAACATGGTGATATATGTTGCATAGCGGGTCTTGTCTACGTGCCTCCAAATTTCAATGTATATCTTCGAATATAAATCAAATTTTCATAATTTTTGTTCTAAAAAGCAAGAACCGGTGAAATTTAATGTGGGAATACATTTACTTTGTCGTCATTTGTTTTATTTTCGTAGTTTCATCCGAACATACATACATACATACATACATACACACCAACTGCCCCCCTTCTCCTCTCTCTCTCTCTCTCTATATATATATATATTATATATATATATATTATACTAGCAAATGTATGCACCCTCCGGGTGCAAGTATTTAAGTTTTCATGTAATAAAATATTAGATTAATTTAAAAGGCTAATGAAACTAAATAAGAATGCAGATAAAAAGATTTGAAACTGAGGGTGTATAATCAAAAAATAGAACAACTGAAACTTACTCTTCCCACTCCCGTCTTTATTGCTAAATAATCCTAATTTAACTATTTAGTTAAAATAGAAAGTAAAGAATAAAATTACAGTTATTTCTTCTTGTTAACGGTTTTCTTTTAAGATTTATCCACGA
>CM042142.1:125251774-125261774 GCA_023376005.1 Doryteuthis pealeii | reverse complement strand
GATAGGGTATTTACCTCGTTTAACGTGTGACCACCCACGGACCGAAGCTCATGGGACGGCAGGTACAAAAATGCATAGACCCCGTTGTCATAGGAATCCATGCTGTTAGCTCGACCTAATGATGATGATGATGATAGTAAAAAGAAATTTCTGATTCTTAATTCATTTCGAAAGAAAGAAAGGCTAAGAGAGAGAGAGAGAGAGAGAGAGAGAGAGAGAGAGAGAGAGAGAGAGAGAGAGAGAGAGAGAGAGAGAGAGTCTTATAAATTAATAAATACTCAGTTAGAGAGAAAGAAAGAGAGTGAAATAAATCATCCCCCAAGCTATGGGTTAACCACTCCTGTTCTACAAAAAATGACCTTTCCTTTTAGAGGTCAGTCGCAGACAACAATGACGTCACTCCATGTATTCATTGTTGTGGACCCTCTGGTGGTTCACTAGTATAATTCAGATTTTTCGGACTATTGTCCTTATCTTTATTGTTATATACACAACTCGGGAAACATTGTGTATATAACAATAAAAATGAGGTTAACGGTCCGAAAAATTTAAATATTACAAATTAGCTTTATTTTTATTTTTTAGAGGAAGCATATTCTTAAACCTTTTAAATTCTTTCTTTCTTCTAAATTGGTTGCCTAAATTGAATGTTGTCCTTTCCAAATTGCAGACATTATCAAATAAACTTAGTAAAATATAATATCTGACCTGATTGGTTCTGTCTCATTTAATCTTGTCATGTAAATTAACTTCTTTGAAGTGACACAAAGAACTTCATCAGAATTTGACGCCACCCCGTTTTACAGCCACGAACTTCAGCGAATAACTGCCACTTCAAACACCGACTTCGCCATTAAAGAATATTGAGAAGAAAGAAGAAAGTGAATGACGTCACAGAAGCGAATATTTGTGTAGGAACATTTGCTTAGTTTGACTTTTTTCTTCTTTTCTTTTTTTTTTTATCTTCTTTCAGTTTTCAGATTAACCGAAATAATCAGTTTATTGTTATTGTTTTAGAAGTCTATCTATCTATCTATCTATCTATCTATCTATCTATCTTAGTCTGTTCATATCTATCTAAGATAGATATGAACAGATTAAGATAGATAGATATAGATAGATATGAACAGACTAATCTATCTATCTCAGTCTGTTCATAGCTATCTATCTGTCTATTTATCTCAGTCTGTTCATATCTATCTATCTATCTATCTATCTATCTATCTATGTTTGTTCATAGCTATCTATCTCAGTCTGTTCATATCTATCTATCTATCTATCTATCTATCTCAGTCTGTTCATAGCTATCTATATATCTATCTATGTCTGTTCATCTCTCTCTCTCTCTCTCTCTCTCTCTCTCTCTCTCTCTCTCTCTCTCTATCTATCTATCTATCTCAGTGTCATATCTATCTATCTATCTATCTTAGTCTGTTCATATCTATCTATCTATCTATCTATCTATCTATCTATCTATCTATCTATCTGTCTATCTATCTATCTATCTATTTCAGTCTGTTCATATCTATCTATCTATCTATCTATCTATTTCATTCTGTTTATATCTATCTATCTATCTATCTATCTATCTATCTCAGTATGATAATATCTATCTATCTATCTATCTATCTATCTATCTATCTATCTCAATCTGATAATATCTATCTATCTATCTATCTATCTATCTATCTATCTCAGTCTGATAATATCTATCTATCTATCTATCTATCTATCTATCTCAGTCTGATAATATCTATCTATCTATCTATCTATCAATCTTAGTCTGTTCATATTTATCTATCTACCTATCTATCTATCTTAGTCTGTTCATATCTATCAATCTATCTATCTATCTATTTCATTCTGTTTATATCTATCTATCTATCTATCTATCTCGGTCTGTTCATAGCTATCTATCTATCTTTGAGGCGTAAGACAGATTCTCAAAGATACGTGGTCCTTTCAGTTTTCAGATTAACCGAAATATTCAGTTTATTGTTATTGTCTTAGAAGTCTATCTATCTTTCTATCTATCTATCTATCTATCTATCTATCTTAGTCTGTTCATATCTATCTATCTATCTATCTATCTATCTATCTCAGTCTGTTCATAGCTATCTATCTATCTATGAGGCGTAACACAGATTCTCAAAGATACGTGTACGGTCCAGAGCCGAAGCCACCGGACTCCCCGGTCGAAACCGGAGTTAGAGGTATCTGCCTCTCATCCCACTTATGAGGGCGTGACACAAGGACATTTTTATGTGGGCCCACCCACAAACCGAAGCTCATGGGTAGTAGGGACAAAAATGCTTTGATCCCGTCGGCGTTCCCCCTCAAGTGGGGCGCCTCTTTGAATCACATATCTTTGATGCGTAACACAGATTCTCAAAGATACGTGGTTCAAAGTTAACTGAACTGAAAAAATGTAAAAGTTTTTAAATAAAATAACTGGTGCATTATTGTTGTGATGTTAGTCCCAACAGTAAAAAGAAGTCAAGTCGAGATGGGGTAAAATAAGACAAGTGTATTTACAATTAATGGTACATGTACGACTAGCTTGTCGTTAACGGGAACAGTGCTCCCTTTCCACTCGGTGTCTCACTATTTATAGTGAGAACCGGTGCATGTTCTCCACTGTAGGAACGGCCGGTACAACAATTATATCTTTTATTCATTAATATATAAACACTGAAAATTTCATTAAATTCAGTTAATTCCCTGATTTTTTTTTTCTTTCGGTGGGGTGACATACGATGGTGGAATTTAGGTCCGTTAAGTTCGATTTAACCCCAAACACATCTTTTTTATTCCTTTTTGGGGGTATTCAGGCTTTTTTTTTTTGGCAATATATAATCTCAGTAAGTTGATTTTAAAAAAAGTGTCGGAACTGTATTTTCATGTGTATATATTGCAATTTGATTTGAAGATTTTCTGTCGGAAAAAACCTATCCCAATAAGTAAAGTCATCGGGGTGGTCTAGAGTCGGTATAAGCCGATCAGCGAGGGAGTCTATCCCCTTTTCACTAGCGCTAGATCAAGGAGATTGTTTTTGCATCTGATATGGAGCACCATACCTACTATCAACTCCTTACTTTACCGCACAGATCTCAGTGCTACTCATACGCTGAATTGGCGAGAGTGGGTATCGAACTAGGAACCTTGGGGTTTCTAGCCGAACGCTCTACCCACTGAGCTAAACCGACCCTCCCAATAAATGTCTGCAAATCCTGAAAACCGGATGTTGACTGGGGAACAGATACTAACAAGTTAGTGGGTTTACAAGTTTGATTCTCTCTATTGGTGTTTAATATGTCAAACGTTTTAACAGACCACATGACTAACTTTTTCCTTTGCCATAAGCATGTCGTCGTCTCATCATATCGTCTTTGTCTCCGGTAACTTGCCCGCCCTGTCGACTGGGGCAGAAAAATACACAGGCCATGGGTGGCAACCGTGATGCTTAAGTTACGAATCCTCGTGACTGAACAATCCATGACATGCAAAACACCAGTTTGGTCCTTACTTGCACCAAACGAGCGGTCGGAGAGGTCCCTTCCAAAATCGGCTGGTCCTGTCAAACCCTAGCACCTATATGATTGTTACAAGCCTATTGCCAAAATGGTAAAACCCCAACCCTTCTTATTACATGTGCAAAAGGTGGTGGCTGAGGGTCTTAGTGTCCTGGGTATGACGTTAAATTGCATGTAATGGTGAAGTTCTAACTCTGGAGCTCTAGGGAGTGTGGAGTATCCCTTCACCTCCATTACTTCCAGGTTCACTCTGAACCAGAGTGGTAGTACCTGTTAGGGTCTTATCTATAGGTTTAATAGAAATAAATAAGTTAACAAAAACTGTGTATGAAAATTTTTCCAGTGACCATCAAGAATGAATAAAGCAATGTTTTCGGCATAAAATAACCCAACAAGAATTGACATGCCATTGTAACACTACGCTCTCCTTGTCGGAATGGAGATGATGTCGAGTCAACTCTCGTTACGTCTGGTACTCATTTCCGAATGGAGAGATTACGTGCCCATGTTGTTTAAGTTACGACTCTTTCTTCCGATGGAACGAAGATGTGTTGATAGTAGAAATATTTGTATACTTATCTCTGTCGTCCGGTATTACATTGGGAGATCCTGGTTGCTGGGCTGCTGTCCAGTTGACTGTCAATTCTATGATGTTTGGAATCTGGAAACCAACTTGTGGATGCTGAGTGATATCTTGCCTTGTGCCATTTAGAGTTTTTAGTAATAACACAAGACCACTTCTTTTTACTCGTGAGTATTTTATTTCCCCAAAATCACAACTGCCGAGAGGAAGAAATCCATGTATTACTCTCTCCACACTTTCTCCCAGACTCAATTCACACTCTGACCTCTCAGTTCTCCTTTCTCCCCTTCGCCGCGTATCATTCGCATGTCCAATCAAATCATGCCATGTGTCTATGCCGAATCATCATTTAAACTTCCCCGTTCTCTTCTAACCTAAAATTCTTGTTTAAAATTTTTTCGAGCTAATTTACATATCAGGTTACTCTCCTGTCTCCACGTCACGCCCATTACGTAACAGCCGTAAAATCCAACCAACCAACCAACCAACCAACCAACCAACCAGCCAACCGGAAATTTGTGCCCGTCAAAATCTAGCAATGCGGTACTATCTTTACTGTTTATCACCCCTATCGGTGACATAGTCCCGTTCCTTTCTTATTGATTGCATACCCAAAGAACGCCTTATAATGGATCGGCCGGAGCGTTAAGTTAGCCCCCCCCAAAAAAAAAGAAAGGAAAAGAAAGAAGAACGAACTCAAGAGTTCTAATAACTCTAGGAATGATAAGGACCCATCGCACAATTATAAATGTTTTTTTTTTGCTGTAAAATATTGCAATTTATCTTCTTTAGATAAATCGGTAATTTTTTGCTAAATAGCCAGATGCAAAAAAAAAAAAATAAATAAAATAAAATAAAAATGATTTAAAAAAAAAATAAATATCGCCTATTTTAATATATCTAATTATTTTTTTCTACGAAATATTGTAATCTATCTTCTTTAAATAAATCGGTAATTTTCGGCTGAACAGCCGGATACCAAAAAAAAAAAAAAAAAAAAGTCGCATATTCTAACACAGAGTTTTATTTTTACTAAAAAAAAAATAAAAAAATCTAAATATGCATTTGAGCATCAGAATGCATTTCTCACGGTGTATAAGAAAAAGTTTTTACTGACAAACGCAGATGGTGTAAGAGATATTAATGTCTCCCTGGCGTCTGATATAATATTCAAAAATATTAACGGTCCTTTTTTTTTTCTAACGTTTTTTTTTTTTTTCACTCAGAAGAAAAATCATAGGAAACATATTTCTATCAATAACTACGTGAAACAACTACTTAGTGTCAAAAATACATTGTAAACTAACTCAATAGGCAGCGCACTGGAAATAAATGATGCTTCCTCTATTTCATATCATTGTGAAAGATAAACAGACAGACAGACAGACAGACACACACACATATATATGCATACATATTATTGAAAGATGAACATATATATATATATATATATATATATATATATATATAAAACTTGTTGGTAAATCCTCGCGGTGAGAAAAAAAACCCGGCAAATAGTTTGATTGTAAAAATATACGACCAAACATTACCTGGGGAAAAAAAATTTGAAAAAAAGAAAAGACCAAGATAATCGTACCAACCAAAAATAATCTATTGATACAATACTTGGCCAAAAGAAAAACAATTTATATGCATATATATATATATATATATATATATATATATATATATATATATATATATATATGCATATAAATTGTTTTTTCTACTACTCTAGTTCTAATATATACCTTACATTACATCACGAAGAAGGCATGTTTTTTATGTTTACAACTATTGAGAACCTCAGACCTTTGATTTAGTATATATATATATATATATATATATATAT
This sequence comes from Doryteuthis pealeii, assembly GCA_023376005.1. Classification (NCBI taxonomy): domain Eukaryota; kingdom Metazoa; phylum Mollusca; class Cephalopoda; order Myopsida; family Loliginidae; genus Doryteuthis; species Doryteuthis pealeii. Next base: position 125,255,806 of record CM042142.1, on the reverse strand, counting down.
ATATATATATATATATATATATATATATGATGGCAGCAAACTCGTATTCAAGTATTGCCATTGCTTGATATAGTAACAATGATAATAATAACCAAAAAATTAGAAAAGCTCAACAGTTCAAACAATATAATGGTGAGCTTCAAAAGAAAAAAAGTTCAACAATGAGCTGCACGAAAGTGGCTCTTTAGTCCTGCCAAAGTCTTGCACACCTTCCCACAATTACAGGTATTTCCAGGGAGCACAGGATATTTTATTAGTCCATCCCGCCGATGCAGAGATTAGTGACTGATCAGGCCAGCTTTGCTCATACAGAGCCTTCCACACTGGTCACATAGTAGACCGATTTGAAGCCCTTGTACTCATACTAAATCAAAGGTCTGAGTTTCTCAATAGTTGTAAAAAAAACATGACTTCTTCGTGATGTAATGTAAGGTATATATTAAAACTAGTGTAGTAGGATTCAAATCTTATTATAATGGAGATTGTGTGTTTTTCTGTCTGTAACCGAAACTATATTCCCTTAGTTATTGACATCACATTCTCCATGATTTTATTTTAATTTTAACCTCAATTATTAATAAAATAGTTTTACATTATTCATGCTGTTAACCATATCTACATACTAACAACGTGCAATTATATTTATATATACAACAAAATAGCGGTTTACAGTGTGAACGGGAAGGCTAATTTGCATATTGATATTAAAAAATCGAATTTAATAAATATGTGCCCAGTGTTATTGATTTCTAACTGTTTGGTTTTATTTTAATGAATATAAGCAAACATCTCTTCAATGAATCTTAAATGAAATCCATTAACATGAAAAAATAACTGTCATTCTATTCTTTACTTCCTATTTTAACTAAATACTTAAATTAGAAAAAATAACAATGAAAGACGAGAGTGATGGAAGAGTAAGTTTCAGTTGTTCTATTTTTCGATTATACTCCCTCTGTTTCAAATCTTTTTATCTGCATTCTTATTTAGTTTAATTAGCCTTTCTAATTTAATAAAATATTTTATTAGATTAAAACTTAAATACTTGCACCCGGAGGGTGCATATATTTGCTAGTAATAATAATAATAAAAACAAATAAAAAATAAAATAATAGATTTAAACGGTGTTCTGTGTTTTGTCCTTTTTCTTTGTTTTCATTGGTTATTGTAGTCTATGCTAATTTATTTGAGTCTAGGTGGAAGGTGTTGTATAAATATGAGTTTGCTCCAAATCTCTTTAGTCGGATCTTAGCCCTGAAGAGCACTAAGCGAAACTTTAATAGGTTTATCTGACTCATTAGGTTTATCTTTATATATATATATATATATATATATATATATATATATATATATATGTTGTTATTGAGGGATCCACGTATGCTCCTCGTTGATATAAGTGTGTTTATAAATGAATATATATCCGTCTATTGGTGGTTTATATTTCTTGTTTGGGCTTTAGTGTGAAGCATTAAAAATATTAGAAAAACTTGGTTTTTAAGTGTTAAGTTTCATTTATTGAGTAACTTTTCGAGAGTATTACCTTCTCTTCGCCGGACTATGAAAGTGACTTGGTTAACTTAACACTTAAAAAACAGAGTTTCTAATATTTTTTAATGCTTCACACTAAAGCCCAAACAAGAAATATATACCACCAATAGACGGATATATGTAAATATATAAACACACTTATATATATATTATATATGATGGCCTCTCCGTCGATCGACGTATGCGTGTTCATACAATTAACATACACACAGTGATTTGTTTATAGTGGTGAAGGCTTGTGTTGGACCATCCACACTTTTTGGCACAGTCGATAGGAAAGAATTGGTGAATCAAGGGATGCCACAAACCCAATCAACGACCGACGTCAGGAATTTTGAATTCAGAGTTATCCCTCTCCTAGACTGATTACCTACCCAAGGCTGAAGGGCCCAATTTGCCCTACTATTTAACACATAGCTGGAGGGAATTTTGAATTCAGAGTTTTCCTTCTCCTAGATTGGTTACCTATCCAAGGCTGAAGGACCCAGTCTGTCCTACTATTTAACCCATAGCTGGAGGGAATTTTGAATTCAGAGTTATTCCTCTCCTAGACTGGTTACTTACCCAAGACTGAAGGGCCCAGTTTGCCCTACTATTTAACACATAACTGGAGGGAGAATATATGGATTTATACCTTTATGCAAAATGCCAACAGCTTCGTCTAGGAATCGACGAGTCCATATATATATATATATATATATATATATATATATATATTATAGAAGACCACACATCTTTCTATGCGTGTCTGTTTAATTTCAATGCATCCTGTGATGCAAAGTCGTCAAGAGAACTACTTATGTTTCTAACAAATGGCGTTAGGATTTCTATTTACATCACTCATCCACCGTAATAAGACTCTACGCGGTAAAATAACACGGAAAAAAAGTCCTGTTTGAAAGATTTAACCAATAACTGTGTGTGAAGCATCGCATGCAATTGCAACATAACTCCAAATGGGAAACTATCTACCTGTGAAAGAAGTACGATGTTAAATTCACCGGTAGGAGGTGATCTGGGAAGTGACTCTAAATTACGAGTCTCGTGCGGAAGAAAAAAAAGGAGTAGTAATGTTCGAATATATATATATATATATATATATATATATATATATATATATGAGAAGTAAATAAACAAACGATGTGTTTTGATATGGCTTTTTTAGCCGACAATTTTTGGGAGAATATGTGCTTAATTGAAGTCGTACCTAATTTTGAAAGTTAATTAATTAATAATTAATTAAGCGGGCATACCTATTCAAATGTAAGGCTAAGCAAATCGAGAAAAATCAATCTCTGTATGTACATTTCGGCCTATTAGGCCTAATCAGCAGAGCTATAGATAGGAAGACCGCCTTGTGCGTGATTCGAACCCTGACAGGCGAGGACCGTAACCCCTACACCAATAGGACTTTCCTAGATTTTTCGTTTTGTTTAGAAGTAGGTTACTTTTCCTCTTATAGTGACTTTTTCTACACGACAGTATGAGAAGTAAATAATCAAACGATGTGTTTTGATATGGCTTTTTTAGCCGACAATTTTTGGGAATATGTGCTTAATTGAAGTCGTACCTAATTTTGAAAGTTAATTAATTCATAATTAATTAATTAGGCGGGCATACCTATTCAAATGTAAGGCTAAACAAATCGAGAAATATATATATATATATATGATTTTATATATGAAAATGGTGACTTACGGTGAAATTGGTCACAATGGTTAGTTGTTACAAGTTTCACAATGATAAAGCAGCGATATAAAATGCTCAATACGTGTGTAGAGCAAATTTATTACAATGGTATATACAGGAATAACCTACTCGAGTTTCACCATAAGGGTCTTCAGGGTTAAATCCACTGAATTAATCAAGATATTGATTAATTGCAGTTAACTGCACGAGTGTATATCATGGTTATCCATAAAATAACCAAAAAATAACCATAAAATACACTCGTGCAGTTAACTGCAATTAATCAACATCTTGATTAATTCAGTGGATTTAACCCTGAAGATCCTTATGGTGAAACTCGAGTAGGATATACTTGTATATACCATTGTAATATATATATATATATTATATATATATATATATATAATATATATCATTCATTGGCAATTCAGTCTCGAAATACTATGATAAAGTTTTTGTGTGCCCCTGAAGTTGCAGCGCCTCCTGTGACTATGAAGTCCGATGTTTGAGAAACATTCTCGACCACAGATTTTGCATTTGAAGGTTGTCCCTGTAGATGATGATGTTCCAATGCTTTATTATATATATAGTGGCCTATCAGACACTTAAAATATTATTTTCAATGTTTTGAAACTATCTAAAAACAATTTCTTCAACAAGAAATATTATCCTGACGATGACTTAAGTTCGAAACTAGCTGAGAAAAATAAACAACATAAAAGAAATATTCCTGTTTGTCTTATCATTTTTTGTTCATAAATCATCCGCAGACACCGTGTTTCGACGTTTACGTCT
>CM042142.1:125244274-125246774 GCA_023376005.1 Doryteuthis pealeii | reverse complement strand
TGGCCATTTTTAGGCTGGAAGTGAGAGCCCTTCACAGTGGAGATTCTTTGCGGCATTAGGTTTGATCCGTTTTGAGTTGCATCCTTGTGTTCCTCAGTGTTAAGCAGAATCTTTGTATTCCTTAGTGTTAAGCAGAATCCTTGTGTTGTTGATCCATTTGTCCGTGTTAAGCACGAGTAACTGAACGCCTTTCCATGAAGGCCATTAAATAGTTAACCAACCACGTATTCGAGCGTGTTGCTTGGCCAAATACCTGGACCTTACCAGAGAACTGAGAAAGCTATAGAATATGAATGTCAAATAGATACCAATTGTAATTGGTGCACATGGAACGGTTCGAAAAAGCTTGGAAAAAAGATGGAAAATCTGGAAATCAGAGGAAGAATTGATACCATCCAGAACACTGCACTGCTGCAATCTGCCAAAATACCCAGAAGAGGCCTGGAGACCTGAGGAGACTTGTTGTCACTCAGACTCCAGGAAATACCATTGCTGATGTGAAAGACTAAGAACTATAATCTCTATTAATAATCGAGATTCGCTCCCGGTTTTTGTCTGTAACAAAAATTACGTCACTGCTACGTCACATTACCCAAAATTTAAATACACTCAAAATTTGAGCATGCAATTAGACAGTCCTCATTGTTTTTTAAAACAGGTTTAATAAATACATGACTGGTATTATATATCTATATATAGTTTGTTTTATTTTAATACATATTTAAAGTTTACATTTCAAATTGTTTTATTTTTCAATCTTTAATGAATTTGATGATTTTACTTACTTAGGGTACAAACTCGCTGACATTGAACTTTTTTTACTCCCACCCTCAGGCAATATGTTTCAAAAATCTATTTTTACATCGCTTTTTTATTTTGTACTACTACTACTACTACTACTACTAATACTACTAATACTACTAATAATAATAATAAAGGATACCGAGTTTAATCAGAAAAATATTGAGGAATATCTCTGGCTTTTACTTTGAAGCGATAGGCAACTCTAGATGCTAACTATTTTGGAAAATATCGTTCACGTGCAACGAGAAAAAGGAAAATCGAGATACGATTACTTCTTTGAAAACTGCTTCTCTTTTCCCGCCGACAGCAGATAGATCTTAAGCTGCGTATAATTGCAGCTCAGATATCGAGAGGAACTGACGATACACACCATTTTCAAAGATACCAAATATTCACAATTCTTTACTTATTAAAAAAGAAAAAGAAAAAATATATATAAAAGATACCACAAAAAATAATCACCTTTTCTCCCCCCCCCAAAAAAAACAACAACAAAAAAAAAAAAAAAACCTCCCCAACAACAACTGTGTTTGTCTACGTCTACGACTAAACGTTTTTAGATCTCTGCGTTTTTCGAAACATATCATTTGAATTTCGGTTACCTCCCCTTGGGACAATACAATAATTTACTGTGCCAGTTTGTAAGTTTTGCTCGTCATTTTCTGTTACGTAAATAATAATAGCAATATTAATGATTCAGTGCAGACGAACTTCAGTGGTAGATGGCGCCACTCGTGCTTTCAGGATGCTCCCACTGCTGGGTAGGGACTGTCGGAAGGGAGGGTTTGATCTACGGTGGGGACACGAGATGGCAAGGATTGGGAGCAAAGATATAGATAAGGGCAAACCTCGTGTGTCGATCAGCGCCATGAGACAAACGGGAGAGAAGAGAGAGAAAGAGAGAGAGAGAGAGAGAGAGGGGAGGGAAGAGAGAGAGAGGGTGTGTGAGAGAGATGAGAGAGTGTGTGAGAGAGAGAGAGAGAGAGGGGAATGTGTGTGTGTGTGTGAGAGAGAGAGAGGGGGAGGGGAGAGAGGGAGGGAGAAGGAGAAAGGGAGAGAGAGAGGGTGTGTGAGAGAGATTAAGAGAGAGAGTGTGTGTGTGTGTGTGAGAGAGAGGGGGGAGGAAATGAGAGAGGGGAATGTGTGTGTGTGTGTGAGAGAGAGAGAGAGGGGAGGGAGAGAGAGGGAGAAAGAGAAAGGGAGAGGGAGAGAGTGGTGTGAGAGAGATTGAGAGAGAGTGTGGTGTGTGTGTGTGAGAGAGAGAGGGGGATAGAAAGGGAGAGAGGGGAGTGTGTGTGTGAGAGGAGAGAGAGAGAGAGAGAGAGAGAGAGAGAGAGAGAGAGATGAAAGAAATCCTTACCAAGTGAATGATTTAAGGGTTGGCTATTTCTCCTCTCTTTAAAAGAATTGTTTTTGTATTCTCGATCCATGTCGTTTTAGTCTCGATCCAAGTCGATCCAAGTCGTTTTTGTATTCTCGATCCATGTCGTTTCTCTAACATTAGCTATTGTAAACAAGGTTTCCAGAATCGGTTATAACTTATCAATTACTAGCCTTGTGCCATACTATGTCAAGCTTAGTAAAGGATTAACTTAGATGTTATTCATATAAATTATTAGTAACAAGTTTATAGATTACGATTCTCGATAAGAAAATCAACCGCATTACGGATTAAAAGTCAAAAGGAGCCCCTTCA
>CM042142.1:125234274-125239274 GCA_023376005.1 Doryteuthis pealeii | reverse complement strand
ATACTTGCAACCGGAGGAGAGTGCATATATTTGCTACTATGTCTTGAAAATTTGTTAAAACTGAATTTAGTATTTATCTTGGGCTAGACGGGCGGTCGGAGAGGCCCCCTCCGATCAATCGGCTGGTCACGTCAAACCCTAGCACCTATATGATTTTCCCAACCCTATTGCCCTTATGGCAAGCCCCAACCCCTTTTTATCATATGGGTGATAGAAGGCGGTGGCTCGGGTCTACATGTCCTGGGAATAACGTTAAACTCTATCTGATGTTGAGGTTCCAGTTTTGGAGGTTTGGGGAATGTGGAGCACCCCTTCATCAACACTGCTCCCTGGTCCACTCTGACCCGGAGAGGTAGTACCTGTTAGGGTCCCATCTATGGGTTAAATAGAAAAATGTATTTATAAAAAAATTGTATTATCCATTAAGAATTGATTTATTTTAAAACTTTATCGGCATTAAATGACCCATTGAGGTTGATATGCCGCAAAACAAAACAAACCAAAAAAAAAAAGTAATGAATTTAGTATTGGTTTGAAACTATATTTTCTGATTAAAAAAAAGAAAGACAAACACGGTGAAGCAATAGAGAAGAAAGTTTACGTAGACTTTTCTGTCGCAAGCTTTATAAAAAAGCGTAATGAATACCAAGGTCTCGATAAATAGTTTCTGGTACATTAGGTTGTAAGTTTTGGAACTAGCGGGGTGCTCGTACCGTTGCCAAAATTCAGTGCCATCAAAAGGGTAGATTCTAGGAAGAAGTGTCTAGATTAGCTTATTAGTTGTGAAAAAAAAACATGTTAAAAAGGACGTGGAAACACTCTTGAAATAAGCTGAACATAAATAGACTAGCTGAGGTATCCGTATACATAGGGTAAGAAATCAGGACTTGAATTGTTGATTGTTTTACAGTATTTGTGTAGCGAGAGAAATTACTTACGTGGGAGCTCAAAGCAAGAACGAAAGTGGAAGATGAGGGGTTTGTGGTCGAAAGAGTAGTTAGCGGTATGACGGAAACATCGAGAAGATGGAAGGGGGCAGAGTGGACGTTTTATAGAATAAATGCAATGCATTATGGGTGAGGTGGTTGGAGATAAAGGGAAACCCATTTTACAGTGACAAGGCGTCAGTGAGAGAAGTAGAAGCTGAAGCAGAGAGAAAGAAGCAAAGATAGGAGAAAAGGGAGACAAAGGAGAGAAAGAAGGAAAGAAAGAAGGGAAGGAAAGAAAGAAAAGAAGGCAGAGAAAAAGGAAAGAAAGAAAGAAGGAAGAAGAAAGGAAAGAAAGAAGAAGAAGGAAAAAAGAAGAAAGGAAGAGAAAGAAGGAAGAAGAAAGGAAAGAAAGAAGGAAGAGAAAGGAAGAAAAGAAAGGAAAGAAAGAAAGAAGGAAAGGAAGAAAAGGAAAGAAAGAAAGAAGAAGAAGAAGGAAAGAAAAAAAGAAAAAAAGAAAGAAAGAAAGAGAAAAGGAAGAAAGAAAAAGAAAGGAAAGAAAGAAAGAAAGAAAGAGAAAGAAAGAAAGAAAGAAGAAGAAGAAAAGGAAAGAAAGAAAGAAAGAAGGAAAGAAAGAAAGGAAAGAAGAAAGAAAGAAAGCAGAGAAAGGAAAGAAAGAAGGAAGAGAAAGGAAAGAAAGAAGAAGAGAAGAAGAAAGGAAAGAAAGAAAGAAGGCAGAGAAAGAAAGAAAGAAGGAAGAGAAAGGAAAGGAAAGAAAGAAAGGAAAGAAGAAGGAAAGAAAGAAAGAAAGAAAGAAAAGAAAGAAAGGAAAGAAAGAAGGAAAGAAAGAAAGAAAGAAGAAGAAGAAAGGAAAGAAAGAAAGAAAGGAAGAAGAAGGAAAGAAAGGAAAGAAAGAAAAGAAAGAAGAAAGAAAGAAAGGAAAGAAAGAAAGGAAGAAGAAAGGAAAGAAAGAAAGAAAGAAAGGAAAAAAGGAAGAAGAAAAGAAAGAAAGAAAGAATGAAAGAGAAAGAAAGAAAGAAAGAGAAAGAAAGGAAGAGAAAAGAAAGAAGGAAGGAAGAGAAGAAAAAAGAAAGAGGAGGGTGAAAAGAGAATAATCGACAGTGAGTTGTCCTCTGAAGGTCTCTGGTTCAATCCTCGCTCATTGCTCTCTCGGATCTCTGGTGCTACGGGATATTCCGACACTCCTTTTTATTTACCTCGTACCCTACTTGTACGGGTTAGGCACAAGGCCATATTAACGTGGGACCATCCACAAACCGAAGCTCATGAGTGGCGGGTGAAAAATTGTGTCGATCCCGTTGGCATTCCCCTCAAGAGGGGGTGCCTCAGGCGCTGGGCAATAAACTCAGCCCTGCCCCTTTTAAATCAAGGGGCAGGTATTGCCTGGGGGATAGCCCCTGGGATCGACGCTATTAACTTGTAAAGATCCAGGGCCGAAGCAACTGGATCCCCACCACGAGGGTCGGGCTTATCTATTCCGACACTCCATTGTGCAGTCCTTCAGGTGTGCGGTCCTCTGACCACTTCCATGCGGCAGTGCACGTTTGTCTCTGATGGTCGAAGATGGTCGAAGGCAGCGGTCAATTAAAAATATATACCAGTTATAAATGCTGTTACTATATACAGAGTGCAATCGGTAAATTACTAATTTCCCGCTTACGCTTTGTTTGTTTCAGGTTTTGTATATTTTGCAGCAAACTAGAGTCAGTTGGGCAGTGTCTGTAAGGAAAACAGCGCCATGACGCAATTCAGTCCGCCAGAAATTTCGAAACGGCTTGCTGTACTGTTTTGTATTCACACCAGAAGCTCCAATATGAAGATTTTACATTGTTTAGGCGTCAATCTAAGGACAGTGCAAAGAATTTGAAAAAACATTTGGATGATTCCAATGGTAATTACGAAGGTACGGAAGCTTGGAAGCTCGAAAGCCTCACCCTTATCGTTCTGATAAGAAAAGAAATATTTTACATTTGCATCCCGAATAACTACCCATAATCTTAGTAATGTTTAGTTAAATGTAATTGGTTGATTAATTGATTTCAGCGGCATATCAACTTGTCAAGGTTTATTTTATACCTACAGGTTAGGGAATTGCGTTCCTTTTGCATTTATATTTACATATTTGTATTGTTGCTTCGTATGTGTTTTTTGCACAGTTATATAATATCAAGTATTGGTTAAATCGAACTTAACGGACCTAAATTCCACCATCGTATGTCACCCGCCGAAAGAAAAAAATACCAAAAATCAGGGAATTAACCAAATTTAATTACATTTTCTCAGTGCTGATATATTAATGAATAAAAATATAATGCACCAGTTATTTTATTTAAAAACTTTTACATTTTTTCAGGTCTGTTAACTTTGAACCAAGTATCTTTGAGAATCTGTGTTACGCCCTAAAGATAGGATTTACCATCAGATGCAGTTTTATGTCATGCTTAAGACACCCTTATTTTTTTGGTGGTGGGGGGATATAGTCAGTGTATTCTAAGTCGCGTCGACAGGGTCGTAATTAAATGGGAATTGTAAGGCAAATAATCCGTTACTATTTGTTTGAAGTTTCAATCAGTCCCTTGTCTCCTCCAAAGGGACAATAGATAGGTGGGGGGTAGAGAGAAGTAGGAGAGGAGGGGGAGAGACTGAAAAGAGAAGAATAGAGAAAGTGGGAGATAAAAATAAAGAAAATAAATTAATTAAGAGGGTAGGAGTAAGAGGAATGCATAAATGAAAATAAGACAAAAGAAGAGACACCCCAAAGGACAAGAATTGAGATGTCGACCTCACCTCCCCCGCCCCCCAATAACCCAACCCCAAATGAACAAAGAAAAAATTACAAGGACAGAACTGTAAAAGGGTGTTCATACATTTCCCAAGTGTATTATTGGCATTTAAGTCTCGGAAGACTATAATATAGTTTTTGTGCCCCTGAAGTTACAGCGCCTCCTGTGGACTATGAAGTCCAATGTTTTAAAAACATTCTCGACCACAGATGTCGCATGTAAAAGTTTTCCCTGAAGATGTTGATGTGCCGGTGCTTTGTTTCCGCTGCTTTTTTCTGGCCCTCCTAGCTTCATGGTGTTGCGCCAGGGTGACTTCAGACATGAAAGTCCACTAAGGAGAGCCTGCCGCCACCGAAAGCGGTCCTGAGCCAAATTTTCCCCGCTGAAAGGGGCAATGCCAAAACACTCGAGATAATTCTTGCAGACATCCTTGGAATGCAGCTGGGGGTGACCAATCTGTCTCTTACCAGACGAAAGCTCTGCATAGAGGATGTCCTTCGGTATTGGTCCAACATCCATATATGTCAAAGTGTATTAGTCCGAAATTGAACTGGAGTTCGAATTCGCTGACTACGTGTCGCAGTCCAGCTCGCTAACCACTACACCACAAGGTGTATGAAATGTTGCACTGACAATATTTTTGTTTAGAAATCGCTTTTGGAAGTTAGTTTCACAATGAGGTAAACTCGTGTTAGATTTTCTTTCAAGTTTATTTCCAACAAGTCACGTGGTGGCACTTAGCCAATAAAGAAGCACACCTATAAAAAGATTGTTCATGAAAATACTTCGTCTCAGAATTCAAATAAATGATCTCTCTTCCTTCTCCTCCCTTCACTCTCTCTCTTTCTCTGTCTCTCTCTCTTACCCTCTCTAAAAAATCAGCTGTGTCTGAAGAACACACACACACACACACACACACACACACACACACACACAAATAACAAACAAACTACTACTACCTACCTAATAATAATAATAATAATAATAATAATAATAATAATAAAGAGTAGGCCAAACCTGGAATGATACTATAGAAATGAACAATGAATGGAACGTTAATTTCTTTCAGAATACAAGGTGTCTCAAAAAGTACAAAAAATCTCGATATTTTTTTGACACACCTTATATATATATTATGGTATATTTATTAATAAATAGTGCTTATTATCGTGGATAGAGCATGTATATCTAAGTTAGCGCTTGGTTTGAGAATCATATAGGCGAAAAACTGTCAGTAACTAAGCGCCGTTGAATTCATATCCACGCTACA
>CM042142.1:125229274-125231774 GCA_023376005.1 Doryteuthis pealeii | reverse complement strand
TATGTAGCATCTAGTATTACCATCGACTACAAATAATTTCTAAATGCAGCGACTGCACCTCTGCAGAGGGGTAAGACCCCCCCCCCTAATGGGGCCACCTATTGGCCGTGGGTGGCGACCCGTGATACTTAAGGATAGAACCCAGGTGATTGAGCAGTCAATGACTTGCGATACTCCATTTTGGCCCTTTCTTAGACTAGACGGGCGGTCAGCGAGGCCCCCTCCGATCAATCGGCTGGTCACGTAAAGCCCTAGCACCTATATGATTTTCCCAACCCTATTGCCCTTATGGCAAGCCCCAACAATATTCTATCATATGGGTGCTAGAAGGCGTCCTGGGTATGACGTTAAACTTTAACTGATGGTGAGGTTACAATTTTGGAGCTTTGGGGACTGTGGAGTACCCCTTCATCACCATTTGCTCCCAGGTCCACTCTGACCCGGAGTGGTAGTACCTGTTAGGGTCCCATCTATGTGTTAAATAGAAAAACATGAGTTTATAAACAAAATTGAGTATCCATTAAGAATGACTATTTAAAAACTTTATCGGCATTAAATGACCCACTGAGGTTGATATGGCGTAAAACAAAATAAAGCAAACTAATTTTGACCGATCAATAGGACGCTGACAGGTATTACCTCTCCGGGTCTGTGTGGACCTGGGGGTAATGGCAATGAAGGGGTACACTACACTCTCTATACATCCAGAACTGGTTCCTCACTGCTAAGTGCAATTTAATGTTACACTCAGGGCACCCACTTTTTTGTGGGGGGAGGGGTATTACCCGTCTGTAGTGGATAAATTCAGAGTATTCTAAGTATTGGGGCAATGACAGGGGGGGGGGTAAAATTCTTCTCTTTGTTTTATATTGTTGCTTTTTATTACAACTTCTACGCTTCGATGATAAAACAATGTATAATTGGATTTCGATAAATACAAAGGCGATTCAAAAAGTAATGCCATTTTATTTAGGACAGGTATAATTACCAACACAGGAACATATCATACATCAAAATGAAGGTGGTCCTCTGTGGATCACATCCCTACTTCTCCACATTGGTGAGTAAAAAAGTAATGCCATTTTGTATAATTACCAACACAGGAACATGTATCATACATCAAAATGAAGCTATACTTCTCCCATAGGCGAGTCAAAAAGTAATGCCATTTTGTTTAGGACAGGTATAATTACCAACACAGGAACATGTATCATACATCAAAATGAAGCTGGTCCTCTGTGGATCACATCCCTACTTCTCCCCATAGGCGAGTCAAAAAGTAATGCCATTTTGTTTCGGACAGGTATAATTACCAACACAGGAACATATATCATACATCAAAATGAAGCTGGTCCTCTGTGGATCACATCCCTACTTCTCCCATAGGCGAGTCAAAAGTAATGCCATTTTGTTTAGGACAGGTATAATTACCAACACAGGAACATGTATCATACATCAACAGGAAACCCTCTTTCATGGGGCCGAAGAGATACAACTATTATTCCAGTGATGAGGAAGTGGTATCTGTGGTGAAGAAGTGGCTCAAAGAACAGTCAACAGAATTTTACGGAACAGGGATACATGCTCTCATTCGAAGGTAGAACATTACTATTAAGAGAAACGGTGACTATGTGGTGAGAAGTAGGGATGTGATCCACAGAGAACCAACTTCATATTGATGTATGATACATATTCTGTGTTGTTAATTATACCTGTCCTAAACAAAATGGCATTACTTTTTGACTCACTCTCGTAGCTTCCGAAGAAACTTGTTCCTATTTCCTATATCTCTACATAGTCAATGATTAATGCACTTACCTGTAGTAAGAATATTTTCGAATAAGATTCGTTAGATTTAAAATCGGAATGGGTTAAGTGGGGAATTTCCATAACCGTTAGGGTTATGAGTGATTGATGATGTCCCCGACTTCACCTTTCCGAAAAGAGCGCCATTAGAAGCGTGAGAATTAGTTTTTAGTTTAGTCGTTAGATGCGACTATCTATCTATATCTATCTATCTATCTATTCCAGTATCCTATCTATCTATCTATCTATCTATCTATCTATCTATCTATTACAGTATCTATCTATCCATCTATCTATCTCTCTATATATATTCCAGTATGTTCCTATCTATCTATTTCAGTATGTTCCTATCTATCTATATATCTATCTATTCCAATATGTTCCTATCTATCTATCTATCTATCTATCTATTCCAGTGTTCCTATTTATCTATGTCTCTCTCTCTCTCTCTCTGTATATATATATATATATATATATATATATATATATATTCCAGTATGTTCCTATCTATCTATCTATCTATTCCAGTATGTTCCTGTTTTTCTATCTATCTGTCTGTCTATCTATCTATCTGGGTCTAGCCGATGGCCCCCTTAGGCCCCCTTCATCATGAAGGCGCTATAGATATAGTCGCAATCGCTTATGGTATACCGAATCGCACTAATAAGCAATTTGAATACCCGCAACTAAATCG
>CM042142.1:125209274-125224274 GCA_023376005.1 Doryteuthis pealeii | reverse complement strand
GGCTAGACGGGTGGTCGGAGAGACCCCATTGGATCAATCGGCTGGTCATATCAAGCCCTACCACCTATATGATTGTCCCAGCTCTATTGCCCTTATGACAAGCCCCAACCCTTTTGATCATATATGTGCTAGAAGGCGGTGGCTGAGGGTCTTCATGTCCTGGGAATGACATTAAACTCTGATGGTGAGCTTCCAGTACTGGAGGTTTGGGGGATGTGGAGCACCCCTTTATCACAATTGCTCCCAGGTCCACTCTGATCAGGAGTGATAGTACCTGTTAGGGACCTATCTATGGTTTAAATAGAAAAATGTGTTTATAAAAATGACCCACTGAGGTTGATATGCCGTAAACCAAACCAAACCAAACCAAACCTTGATAGTATTGTTACATAATCTATGCGGTTGCATTATTGTCAATCCCCTGTAATTCTGAGGGGATGACCCTTTTCATATCATGGCCGGGTCCTTCCATGGAAAATTACAGAAGCCCGCCAAATATGTGAAATCACGTGGGACCTTTTGAGTCCCCAGTTTTGCAGTTAGACGTCAGGCAAAGCAGTCGGCCATTTTAGGTCCTGCCTAAAACTGGAACTCAGGTATGTTAGTCAGATATTTAGTTACATGAAATGTATAGTTAAGGAAATAAAAGTTGTATAATTAATATGTTCTTGTGGTTGATGAATGTTTTGGTAACAAGACTAAGAAATGAATCCAGGACGACCAGCCAGCAAGAACATAGCAAAAGAAAGTCCAGACCTTAGAAGATAGCAGATCCAAGACGCTAGACCAGACCAAGTCAAGATTTTAGAAGATATACCAAAGACGATCAGAATACCAAAGCCGGCCAGAAGAAAAGACGATCAGAAGTAAGAAGTAAGAAAGAGATATATAACATTATAATTATTTAGTGCCAGTGAAAAAGGCGCTATGCAACATTATATAACTGTGTGCAAAAAGAATTCTTTTGAAAGAACGACACAAAAATGTAAATATAACACCCTGTCGGCAGGGGCTATAGAATCAACGACTGCACCTCTGCAAAGGAGCTACCTGTTGGCCGAGGGTGGCAACCTGTGAAGCTTAAATGTGGAATCCTAGTTGCTAAGCAATCTAAGACATGCAATACATCACTTTGGCCCTTACTTAGTGTTATAGGTGACACACCCTATTTGACCAATAGAATGCGCCGACAGCTTACTATAAATAAACAGGGATAATTGTGGCTTAGGAGCAAGCCAATGCGAGTGCCAATAACTCTGTTCGTCGGACGTAATTTCCACATCTCTCTATTGTATTTTCTACTTTCTGTTAATACATTTTCTACTTTTCGTTACCCGTTGTTTTATTCTTATTTGACCGCTTAAAACCTCACAACACTTAGGATAAACGAGCGGCCGGAGAGGCAAACTCCGATCAATCGGCTGATCACATCTAGTACCTATATATATATATATATATATATATATATATATACAAGGTGTGTCAAAAAGTATGTAGATTGTTTGTACTTTTTGACACACCTTGTATTCTAAAAAGATTCACGTTCCGTTCATTGTTCATTTCTATCTTGGTAAATTCCACTTCAATCTCGATAATTTTATCCACCTTTATATTATATATATATTTATATATATATATATATATATATATATATATATAGGCTGTTCGAGATAAATTTAGCATATTTGACATATTTGACGCAGCATCCGTACAGAGCTCGTCAATGTACGACTTTGCTGGCTGGCCCACACTGGCGTGCCCATGTACTGAATTCCACAGGAGGACGTCACTTATGATTTTCGTTCTTGCTTTTACAGCAGTGTCCTGCGTGTCTTGTTCATCTTACTCGTGTAGAATAACCAAGCTAAGATCCAATTACTGTCGAATTGGTAAGACACGGCAACAAGCAGTCGTAACTTAATGCGATCCTCTCTTGTTGCAACTCTACTGCAGAATGACAGGGTATTTATGAAACTCCACAACATCATAGAAACCAAACAGCCAATCAGAACTCAAGGATTGGAATCACCCATATACATGAATGGACTATTCTTGATTCCCATAAATACCAACTGTCTTGGACACTACTTCAGTTGTGCTTAGCCAGTTGCTGTTGTTCAAAGCAACAGTAGACTGACTGACTGACTGACTGACTGACTTCAATATGGCCTTGCGAACAGGTTTCGAACCTGTGAGGGAATATCCCATTGGATTTCGAATCCAATGGGATATTGACTGACTTCAATAACTCGGTTGGTTTGAATGATATGAGGCAGTATAGCTGTTTTCTCGTGGGGTGTTGTTTCCACGTTTTGTTTAGGATCTCACGCAGCATTCTTATGCAGCTCCCATCTAGATTATTCTCTAGGCGCTTCGTTAGGGTCCAAGTTGTGCAGACACTCCTAAACTCGGTAGAATAATTTAAGTACCTAGGCAGTAATATCTCATCCACGGAAAGCGATGATAATGCGCGCATAGGAAAGGCATGGCCCGCTATAAATAGATCATCAGTCATATGGAAATCCGGATTCACTATAAAGTTAAATAGACAATTATTCCAAGCCGTTGTCGTGTCGGTGTTTCAGTACGGCTGAATAATAATAATAATAATAATAATAATAATAATAATAATAATAGACACGACTGGGTTGGGAAGGTGATCCACTGGGAATTATGCAAAAGATTTAATTTTGACCATACAACAAAATAGTATATGCATAAACCAGAATCTGTTCTTGAGAACGAAACGCATAAAATTCTCTGGGACTTTGAGATAAAAACGGATCACCTTATCCCAGCAAGAAGACCAGACCTAGTGTTGATTAACAAAAAAGAAAGAACTTGTCAACTGGTGGATTTTGCAGTTCCAGCAGATCACAGGGTGAAGATGAAGGAAAATGAAAAGATGGACAAATATCTGGACCTTGCCAGAGAACTGAAAAAATTATGGAATATGAAAGTGAAAGTAATATCAATTGTAGTTGGTGCACTTGGAACATTCCCAAAAGGATTGGAAAAGGGCCTGGAAAGTTTGGGAATCAGAGGAAGGTTTGATACCATTCAGAACACTGCACTGCTGCAATCTGCCAGAATACTCAGTCCTGGAGACCTGAGGAGACTTGCTATCACTCAGATTCCAGTGAAAGACCATCAGCTAATGCTGATGTGAAAACTCAAAAGGAGTAAATAATAATAATAATAATAATAATCTATTAATATATTTGTGTCTCGTAAATTAGAGTTCCTGAACAATTAAGTTGATGAATAAACGAACAGATGCAGACACGAAACCAAATATCTCCTTTCATTAATTTTAATCAGGTGATATGAATTTTTAATAATTTACGTCTAAAAAGAAAAAAAAAGAGAGTAAAGAAACGTGTTTATCGTATGACTGCTTAGATCACGAGACATATCTTAACAGGCAACAAACTTTTTTTAGAATATAGGTGAGCACGTGACTGTTTACATCACGTGACAAACAGTTTGATATCTCAACGGGAAAATAATTAGTTCCCCATTTACTCTAGTTTGCAGGATTGACATTCATAAAACTCTAGTAGTGTTCGATTATTTTGCTTTATATAAGCCGTACTGCAATACACCACTTTATTTATAGACTAAGCGAGGTCACGTGGTTTAAACATCAGCCAATCAACAGCCCGGATGCGTGGCTGGTTGACCACTTAATCCCTGATAATGAGAGACGTCCATTTGCAATCATTGACGAAGGACTTGCAATACTGAGGAGCACCAAGGAACAGACAAAGGATTCTTTACCAAGGATTTCCACTGGACAAGCGCTCTTGCTTGAAGCCTAAAGGATGGCCCATAAAATCGTAACAATATGTTAAATATGCAAAGTACCGTTCACTGTCAAAGACATTCCCTGAAACTGTGACATTTTTAGAGTCACTTGTTCTAAATGCTACAAGACAAGCTACTTAAAGGACCTTTTCAAAAATACCAAACCAGAGGACATCTTGAGTTTTCTAAAAAGAAAAGAAAAAAAAAAGGCACTTTTTTGTTAAGATATAACAAAATCACCCTTTTCGCCAAAAACTGACTAAATATAACCAAATACTACTATAAAAACCTATACCCTAAAACTCGAAACGTATACAAACCCAATTCAAACCTGTTTGGCATTAAATAACCCACACAGATTAATACGCCGTTAAACAAATCTCAAACTCAAACTCAACCATAAATACAGAACTAATACGGTATTTGAACCTTTTCACCAAAAACTGACTAAATATAACCAAATACTACCGTAAAAACCTATACCTGAAAGTCATATGGAAGATAAAACTAATTTAACCCTTTGGGGCATTAAATGACCCACAGAGGTTGATATGCCGTTTAACAAAACAAATTCAAACTCTACATGTCTTTCAAATATTTCCACAAAATGAAAAACATGTTGTTCGAGTGTTTTGACATATAAGTTGTGCTGAAGTCCAGCACTTAAACTTATAGACTCTGCGTGGGTGTATGGATTAAAGTCAGCCAGTCAACAGCTCGGATACGTTAGTTAACTATTTGATCGCCGATATTGAAAGCCATTCATTTGCACGTATTTTACAGGGAAGAACGGATCTGCAACCGATGTTTCTGCTCGACCAAAGGATTCTACCCAAAAACTAAGGGACACCGAGGAACAACCAAAGGATTCTATCCAACACTAAGGGACATCGAGGAACAACCAAAGGATTCTACCCAAAACTAAGGGACATCGAGGAACAACCAAAAGGATTCTATCCAACACTAAGGACACCGAGGAAAACCAAAGGATCTAAACCAAAACTAAGGGACATCGAGGAACAACCAAAGGATTCTATCCAAACTAAAGGATTCTCCCAAAACTAAGGACATAGGAACAACCAAAGGATTCTATCCAACACTAAGGGAACCGGGGAACAACCAAAGAATTCTACCCAACACTAAGGGACACCGAGGAACAAACCAAAGATTCTACCCAACACTAAGGGACACCGAAGATCAATGAAAAGATTCTACAAACTAAGGAGCACCGAGGAACAACCAAAGGATTCTACCCAACACTAAGGAACACCGAGGAACAACCAAAGGATTCTATCCAAAACTAAGGGACACCGAAGAACAACCAAAGGATTCTCCCACACTAAGGGACACAGAGGAACAACCAAGATTCTACCACACTAAGGACACGAGGACAACCAAAGGTTTCTATCCAACACTAAGGGACACCGGGAACAACCAAAGAATTCTACCCAACACTAAGGGACACCGAAGATCAATGAAAAGATTCTACCCAACACTAAGGAACACCGAGGAACAAACCAAAGGATTCTATCCCAACTAAGGACCGCGAGGAACAACCAAAGGATTCTTCCAAAACTAAGGGACACCGAGAACACCAAAGGTTCTCCCAACACTAAGGGACACAGAGGAACAACCAAAGGATTCTACCCAACACTAAGGGACACCGAGGAACAACCAAAGGATTCTACCCAAAACTAAGGAACACAAAGAAACAACCAAAGGATCAATACCCAACACTAAGGGACACCGAAGAAACAACCAAAGGATTCTACCCAACACTAAGGGACACCGAGGAACAAACAAAAGGATTCTACCCAACACTAAGGACACCGAGGAACAACCAAAGGATTCTACCAACACTAAGGGACACCGAGGAACAACAAAAAGGATTCTACCCAACACTAAGGGACACCGAGGACACACACCAAAGGATTCTAACCCAACACTAAGGGACACCGAGGAACAACCAAAGGATTTCTACCCAAACTAAGGAACACAAAGAAACAACCAAAGGATCACCCAACACTAAGGGACACCGAAGAACAACCAAAGGATTCTACCTCAACACTAAGGGACACAGAGGAACAACAAAAAGATTCTACCCAACACTACCCAACACTAAGGGACACCGAGGAACAACAAAAGGATTCTACCCAACCTAAGGGACACCGAGAACAACAAAAGGATTCTACCCAACACTAAGGGACACCGAGGAACAACCAAAGGATTCTACCCAACACTAAGGGACACCGAAGAACAACCAAAGGCTTCTTTCCCACACTAAGGGACACCGGGGAACAACCAAAGATTTTTTCACCAAGGATCAGCCTCTGCTTAATACAAGGGATCTCCACTGTAAAGTGTTCTCACTTGAAGCCTAAAAATGGCCACAAAATCGTAACACATATCCTATAGGCGAAAGAGAAAACCACACAAATGAACTAAAACATTTCAATTTCTGATTGTAAATTATTATTGGCTATCGGCTTACGAAATCGCTAAGTTGTCAAAAAATAAACGAGAACAGTTTTTTTTTGGAAACAAATCAATTTCTACGAGGACACATCTGGTAGGTACGTCTACCCTAACCTCATTATGATATCTCATTCAGCTTCTCCTACCCCAGCCCGCAATCTCAGCCCTCAACCCACAAGTTACCAAAAATTCCTCTGCGGGTGGCCGGATGCTGCCGCAGAGTTAGAGACAGGCGCAGCAGACGCATGCCTATCTCCATCAATACCGAAAGGAACACGAGCCATCCTCACACCCGCTACCGTCCTAAAGACGCTTCCCTCCCGCCACATATGCATTGCGTAAACAGGAATAATTAAGTAATTGATTCTTGATTAATATCCTCTCGGGGGCGGGAGTTGGGGGGTTTGGTTTGAAGGGGGGGGGATGTAACCTGTCCGATTTCGCACCAGGGTTACGGGTGAGGTAGAACTGGAAAATAAGTCATGTCAACAGTTCACATTGAAAAGAATTTGAGTTTGAGTTTTGTTTAACGGCATATCAACCTCTGTGGGTCATTTAATGCCAAAAATGTTATTTTGGATTTCAGTCTTTAAAGTAGTGGTTCTATGGAGATAATTGGTTATGTTTTGTTATATCTTGTTGAAAAGATTTCTTTTATAAAATTTAAAATGTTTTTAGGGTTTGTATTCTTAAAGATGTCTTTCAGGTTTCTTGCTTGATAGTAATTAGTGCGGATATGTTTAAGTCTGTTACAATTTAGAAGGATATGTTTGGTTATAAGTTGTACTTTGCATGTTGGGCACACTGGGGCATCCTCCCTTTTAACAGGTACGAATGGGTAATGTGGGTGTGCCCAATACGCAATCTGGCGAGTATTACTTCTTCTCTTCTAATACTTCTGTGGCCCGTCGGCTACTCTCCAATAACTTCTTGTATTTCATGGAGTTTGTTTTGAGTCAGATTGTCCCATGATTTCTGCCATTTGTAAGAAACAAAAAAACAGAAAGAAAAATAATATGGGTACCACTTGTCGACATATTCTTCACGAGTTTCATATTGTTGTCGTTTGTCATGGAAGCGTTTGGTGTAATGGTTAAAGTCATGGGAAATGGACTCGTCGCCCCGAGTTCAAATCCTGGACGTGGTAATTGCATTTCACTTAGCGCTAATACCCTTGGGAAAAGTATGAATCCTGCTCTCCCTCCAGCTATGGAAGAATAGTAGGGCAGACTTGGCTCTTTAACCTTGGTTTGGCAACCAGTCTAGGAGAAGGAAAACTCTGAATTTAAACCTGTTGAACTCCGCTTAATAAATTGACCTTGTATCACATCCTGCCCATGCGGAGGGGTTGGTAAATATATATTGTTGTCGTTTTTCTTTTGTGTGCTGGCTGACTGATAGATATATTTTAACGGCATGTCAACCCGTCTAGATTTATTTCATGCCTGGAGGTTAGGGAATTCCGTTCATTGTACATTTATATCTACATTTTTATGTAATTGTTTCTTAAGAGTTTTTTTTTAACAAAATGAAAGAAAGAAAGAAACAAAGAAAAATAATACACAATACAGAAATAGGAGTATGTGTATATGTGTGTGTATGTGTGTTTGTGTATGTATAAATGTGAAAGAGAATTAAATAGAGTGAATGAGATAAGAGAGAGAGAGAGAGAGAGAGAGAGAGAGAGAGAGAGAGAGAGAGAGAGAGAGAGAGAGAGAGAGAGAGAGAATGTGTGAGAGAGTGTGAAAGAGCACCAGAGACAGACAGACAGACACAAACAGAGACAGAGAATCATATATATATATATATATATATATATATATAGAGAGAGAGAGAGAGAGAGAGGAGAGAGAGAGAGAGAGAGAGAGAGAGAGAGAGAGAGAGAGAATGTGTGAGAGAGTGAGATAGAGCACCAGAGACAGACAGACAGA
The DNA here is from genome assembly GCA_023376005.1 of Doryteuthis pealeii. Taxonomy (NCBI): domain Eukaryota; kingdom Metazoa; phylum Mollusca; class Cephalopoda; order Myopsida; family Loliginidae; genus Doryteuthis; species Doryteuthis pealeii. The sequence continues at coordinate 125,216,061 of CM042142.1, read as the reverse complement.
CACAAACAGAGAAAGAGAATCATATATATATATATATATATATATATATATATAGAGAGAGAGAGAGAGAGAGAGAGAGAGGAGAGAGAGAGAGAGGGAGAGAATATGTGAGAGAGTGAGAAAGCGTACCAGAGACAGAGACAGAGAGAGAGAGAGAGAGAGAGAGAGAGAGAGAGAGAGAACCAGAGACAGACAGACAGACAGACATAAACGAGAGAGAGAGAGAGAGAGAGAGAGAGAGAGAGAGAGAGAGAGAGAGAGAGAGAGAGAGAGAGAGAGAGACTTGTTAAATAAAAGTACAGTACTTAAAAGACAGGTAAATCGATATCAAGAATTTTTTTTATCTTATACAAATAATCTGCACATAGTTCAATGAGTTTCAAGTATTCCTATCTAATACTAATCATCATCATCATCATGCCGAGCAAGCAGCACGGATATTCATGACAATCTCTCGCCAACCTTCCCTATCACTCATTGCCCCTGGGAGGTCCCCTGCGCAGCATCCAGAATCCTCGCATAGTTGGTCAATGTAGGTCCTTAGTGGGCGTCCTACGTTAGCATGTCCATGTGTTGGCTTCCACAGGAGAACGTCGCTTATGAGCTCGTCCTTGCTTCTCCAGCAGTGTCCTGCATGTCTAGTCCGTCTCACCCGAATGATTTGTGAGATGGGGGGCAAGTGACCATATAGTTGCTTCCTTGTGGAGTGCTGCTTCCAATACTTGTTCAGGACTGCACGCGACATTCTTGTGCAGGTCCCATCTAGCTTATTCATAAGGCGCTTTGTTAGGGTCCAGGTGGTGCAGCCATACAGCAGTATTGATATAACCACAGCCTGGAAGAATTGTCGCTTGGTTTCAAGTAAATATTTATATTCAATAATAATTATTCATTTGCAAACAGTTATATGGTTACTTGTAATTAATATCTGAGTAAGAAATTTGAAAAACACACAGGTGTTGTTAAGTAATGTTGTTTTATGAGCTTCAGAAAGAAAGGAGACATCTCCACGTTAGACGGTAAGCCCCTTAAGCCAGTAGAACAATTCACGTACCTGGGTAGTAATATCTCATCCACAGATAACGATATTAACACACGAATAGGAAAGGCATGGATGGCCACAAACAAATTGTCTGTCATATGGAAGTCTGATCTCACTGACAAGCTAAAGCGACATCTCTTCCAGGCTGTAGTCATATCAGTACTGCTGTATGACTGCACTACCTGGACCCTAACGAGGCGCCTCGAGAATAAGCTAGATGGGAGCTGCACAAGAATGCTGCGAGCAGTTCTGAACAAGTCGTGGAAACAGCATCCCACAAGGGAGCAGCTGTATGGTCACCTGCCCCCTATCTCACAGACTATCCGAGTGAGACGGACTAGGCATGCAGGGCACTGCTGGAGAAGCAAGGATGAACTCATAAGTGATGTTCTCCTGTGGAAGCCAACACATGGACATGCCAGTGTGGGCCGCCCAGCAAGGACCTATATCGACCAGCTATGTAAAGATGCTGGCTGCAGCGAAGAAGAACTCCCTGTGGCGATGAATGATAGGGAAGGTTGGCGAGAGATTGTCTTGGATATCCGTGCTGCCTGCGCGACATGATGATGATGATATTGCAATATTCCTATCTGATTTCCTTATGATTAATAATCTGTCTTTAGCAGTTCATGCCTTTCTTATGCGTATGTTGACATTGCCTTCTATAGATGAGATATTACTACCTAGGTATGTGAAATGGTTTACTAATTTCAGGGGCTTACCATCTAGTGTGAAGATGTCTCCATCTTAGTAGCAACACATAAACTCTGTTTTATCTGAGTTCATATAAAGGCCAATGCCTCTTGCTGCATTCTCTAGGCTACAGTGATTTGGCTTGTGCAGGTGTATTTGCTAGAAGTGCTTGATCATCTGCCGAGTCCACATCTGTAATAGTTTCTGTTGAATATCGCCTAGTTGTCTTTTTTTTTAGTATGAAGCCCTTTTCTTTTATTAGATCTAATGACATTCGTAGGATGTAGACTAGGCAAATTATAAATAAAAATGTTTGCATGTTTATTATAAAAAGAAAGAAACAGTTCAATGAAAATCTGACCGCTTGTAAGGGAGATAACTCATAATGGACTTTTAAGAAAATAAATAATTAGATTTTTTTTAATTCTTAAAAAACAAAACAGATGATGTTTAGAGCATGAGGTAACGGACTTTTACAAGAAAGAGAGATATTTATGTTGAGAATTTTTTTTTATATAAGGTGTGTGTCAAATCCCCGCTCTTTTCATTGTTATTATTTTGTTATTCATAATCTTATTATTATTAATTCTTAATTGTATTATTATTGCATTGTATTGTATTGTATTTTTCTAATTAACAAAAAAAACCAAAAAAAAACAAAAAAACCAAACAAACAAAAAACAACAGTCTATAAGTAGGAGTGGGGATCTGGCACACACCTTATATAAAAAATTCTCTCGGGCACCTCACGTGGTATAATGGTTAGAAGACTGGCAAACTATGACTAGTGAGTTCGAGCCTCACTGGGTGCCCCTTACATTCGGCCTTGTGCCACATCTAAGCTCAGCTTAGGAAATAACTATATAAAAAATTCTCTTGGGCACCTCACGTGGTATAATGGTTAGAAGACTGGCAAACTATGACTAGTGAGTTCGAGCCTCACTGGGTGCCCCTTACATTCGGCCTTGTGCCACATCTAAGCTCAGCTTAGGAAATAACTATATAAAAAATTCTCTTGGGCACCTCACGTGGTATAATGGTTAGAAGACTGGCAAACTATGACTAGTGAGTTCGAGCCTCACTGGGTGCCCCTTACATTCGGCCTTGTGCCACATCTAAGCTCAGCTTAGGAAATAACTATATAAAAAATTCTCTTGGGCACCTCACGTGGTGTAATGGTTAGCAAGCTAGATTAGCAGACCATTGTTAGTGAGTTCGATTCTCACTAGGTGCCCCACACTTCAGCTGTTCCGGCACCATCATTGCTTTACCGCCATTTACCACTTTTCTAGAATCACTATCCAATCCATTATGAGAGTGAGAAGAACTAATGCTAAGAAAATACTCAGGGGAATATTTCGCTTCAGGATCAAAGACATTTCTTGGGAGATATCTCGTCAGCCGTTTCTAAGTTTTCAAAAACAAATAAAAGATTGGAGCGAAGTAAAGAAAAATGAAATAAATTGCAACAAGAGAAAAGTGAACGAAAATAGTTGATAATAATGAAAGTTTAAATGGAAGAAAAGAAAGGAAAGGGTGCGAAGAAGAAGAAGAAGAAGAAGAAGAAGAAGAAGAAGAAGAAGAAGAAGAAGAAGAAGAAGAAGAAGAGAGGGGACCTAAGAGAAGAAGAAGAAGAAGAAGAAGAAGAAGAGGGGACCTAAGAGAAGAAGAAGAAGAAGAAGAAGAAGAAGAAGAAGAGGGAAGAAGAAGAAGAAGAAGAAGAAGAAGAAGAAGAAGAAGAAGAAGAAGAAGAAGAAGAAGAAGAGAAGAAGAGAAGAAGAAGAAGAAGAAGAAGAAGAAGAAGAAGAAGAGAGATGGGAGAAGGGAAGAAGAAGAAGAAGAAGAAGAAGAAGAAGAAGAAGAAGACATGGGGGCTTAAGGAAGAAGAAGAAGAAGAAGAAGCAGTAGCAGCAGCAGTAGCAGCAGCAGCAGCAGCAGAAGAAGAAGAAGAAGAAGAAGAAGAAGAAGAAGACATGGTACCGAAGGGAAGAAGAAGAAGAAAGAAGAAGAAGAAGAACAACAACAACAACACCAAGTTCGAAAGAAAGAAAAACAATCAAAGGGGGAGAGAGAGAGAGAGAGAGAGAGAGAGAGAGAGAGTAAAACGGAAAGTGGATACTGAATAATAATAATAATAATAATAATAATAATAATAATAAAAACGTCGGATAAAAACAGAGCAAGAAGAAAAGAGAATTAATAACGTCATTTCGCGGTCTGCTGCTGAGTTTTCAACGCCAGCTCATGGGGCGAGGGAAGTGGATTACGGGAAGGTAGATAATATGTAATTCCACAGTCCGAAGATAACGGACGTCCGGCCCTACCCCCACCTACCTTTTCGTCTGGAATGGAAGAATTGTTGCACCCGTTCAACGTGTATTTATCTCAGCCGCCATTTTCCCCCCACCCCCAGCTTTTTTGGGGGTGCGAACACACTGCTTGAGAAGCGAAAGACAAAAGAATAAAAAATAGGAATTTACACATCTATGTTATCTTGAATTCTGCAAGTACATGTGTTTAGTGAAAGCCCAGAAATGCTTGAAAGATAGCATCCCACTACTACACCAGAAAACACCAGAGCGCATCCCTCAGTTGCACTGAGGAGTAGTACAATAGGGAAGGCGCATGGCATAATGTTATCGTATTTCCTCTGGATTCGTATATGATTAAATTCATTAAAAAGAATCCAATGAAATTATGGTTTGGTTAAGTTTCTTTATTTAACGGCTTATCGACCTTCGTGGGTTATTCAATGCCAAAGCCATCCTTGAAGAACAGCAATGATACTATATATATTTACCAACCCCTCTGCACGAGCTGGATATGACACAAGGTCAATTTCTTTGTGTACCAATTCTTTCCCGTCCTGTCGGCTGGGGCGTAAGAATGCACCGACTGCACCTCTGCAGAGGGGTAAGACTCCCCCAATGGGGCCACCTATTGGCCGTGGGTGGCGACCCGTGATGCTTAAGGATAGAGCCCAGGTGGATGAGCAGATCCTGACCTGCAATACTCCACTTTGGCCCTATCTTGGGCTAGATTATTGTCAATCCCCTGTATTTCTGAAGGGATGGCCCCTTTTCATATCACGGGCGGGACTTTCGATCGAATATTACAGAAAGCCCGCGAAATACGTGAAGTCACGTGGGACCTGGTTGGTTCTCAGTTTCAGCTTGGACGTCAGGCAGATAAGATGTTACTGCTTTAGCTGAGACTCACTGCACACGCGCTCTGTGATTAGTTAGAGAAATATGTTTAGTTAAGAAATAAAAGTTTAAATAAATAATATGGTTTTTGTGGTTGATGAATGTCTTGGCAACAAGACTGACCTAGAAGACCAGACACGAAGTCCCCAAGACTAGGTCCAGACGCTGGAAGAAGAACGTAAGATACCAAAGATGAGCAGAAGAATAGAAGTAAGGAAAGAGTATACAACACCACTACGCCACAGGTACTCCCTTACAAGTCTAGGGTTATTTCATGCCAAGAGGTTAGGGAATCGCGGTCATTGTACGTTTATATTTACAGTTTTGTGCAGTTTTTCGTAAGATTATTTTTTGTTGCTCACAGTTATATGATATCAAATATTCCTATCTGATACAAATAATTTGCCCATAGTCTTATGATTTCAAGTATTCCTTTCTAACACCAATGATTTGCAAGCAATTATATAGTTTCAAGTAACTGATAATAATCTTATCATAATGGAGATTGTGTGTTTGTCTGTCAGTAACCGAAACTATATTTCTACTCAAGTCACAATTCCCTTAGTTATTTACGTCACATTCGCCATGGTTTTATTTATTTTTATTTAAACCTCAATTATTAATAAAATTGTTTTACATTAATAAACTGTTGGCCATATCTACATACTAGGTATTTACCACGTACCTCACGTGTACGGGTTAGGCATAAGGCCCTATTAATGTGGGACCACCCACAAGCCAAGACTCATGGGTGGTGTGTGCAAAAAATGCGTTGATTTCGTCGGCATTCACCCTCAAGGAGGCGCCTCAGGAACTGGGCAATAAAACCAGCCCTGTCCTTTAAATCAAGTGTTGAGTGGGGGGATAGCCCCCCTGGTATCAACGATGTTAGCGTGTATGGTCCAGGGCCGAAGCCACCGGAGTTAGAGGTATCTGCCTCTCATCCCACTTATGAGGGCGTGACACAAGGACATTTTTATGTGGCCCACCCACAAGCCGAAGCTCATGGGTAGTAGGCACAAAATGCTTTGATCTCGTCGGCATTACCCATCAAGGGGGGCGCCTCTTTGAACCAAGTATCTTTGAGGCGTAACACAGATTCTCAAAGATACGTGGTTCAAAGTTAACTGACGTGAACAAATGTAAAAGTTTTTAAATAGAATAACTGGTGCATTATATCTTTTATTCATTAATATATCAACTCTAAAAATTTCATTAAATTCGGTTAATTCCCATGATTTTTGGTATTTTTTTTCTTTCGGTGGGGTCACATACGATGGTGGAATTTAGTCCGTTTAGTTCGATTTAACCGCTGGGAACGGGGGAGAATAGATGGGTGAATGTCTTATCGAATTACAGTAAAGTGAATACAATTAACTTTGTCCATTCTTGCGACGATAACCGTTATACAAGCGCCCTTTATAAGTTAAAACCTGCCAAGACTGACTTATTGAATGGTTTTATGGCATGTCAATCCTTGTTGGATTATTTTATGCTGAACGTATTTTTGTTTTATTCATTCTTGTTGGGTATAAATTAAAAAAAAGGATCGTTTTTTAAACATATTTTAGTAAAAAAAATCTATCTAACCCATAGATATAACCTAACAAGTACTACCACTCTGTCTCAGAGTGGACCCGGGAGTAATGACACAGAAAAGGTACTCCACACTCACCAGAGCTCTAGAATTGAAACTTTATCACTAGATGCAGTTTAACGTCATACACAGGATACTAAGACCCTCAGCTACAGCCTTCTAGCAAATATATGATAAAAAGGGTTGGGATTTGCCATAAGAGGGTTGGGACAATCATATAGGTGCTAGGGTTTGACGTGTCATTAATTG
>CM042142.1:125186774-125201774 GCA_023376005.1 Doryteuthis pealeii | reverse complement strand
CTATCTATCTATATATATATATATATATATATATATATATATAAAGGGCACTTGGTGTGTATCTATGTCCGGATGAACCTACAAAAATGAAATAATTAACAATAATATAATATATATATATATATATATATATATATATATATACCGGTTCTCGCCAACTAAGCGTATGAGTAGCACAGGGATCTGTGCGGTAAAATAAGGAGCTGATGGAAGGTGTGGCGCTCCACCTCAGACGCCAAAACAATCTCCTTGGTCTAGCGCTATTGAAAAGGGGATAGACTCGCTGACTGGCTGGTACCGACTTTAGGCCGCCCCGACGACTTTACTTACTTATATATACCAGCAAATATATGCACCCTCCGGGTGCAAGTATTTAAGTTTTAATGTAATAAAATATTTGTATTAAATTAGAAAGGCTAATAAAACTAAATAAGAATACAGATAAAAAGATTTGAAACAGAGGGAGTATAATAAAAAATGAAACAACTGAAACTTACTCTTCCATCACTCTCGTCTTTCATTGTTATTTTTTCTAATTTAAGTATTTAGTTATAAGAGGAAGTAAAGAATAAAATGACAGTTATTTTTTCTTGTTAATGCATTTCATTTAAGATTTATTGAAGAGATTTTAGCTTATATTCATTAAAATAAAACCAAACAATTAGAAATCAATAATACTAAGCACATATTTATTAAATTCGATTTTTCAATATTAATATGCAAATTAGCCTTCCCGTTCACTCTGTAAACCGCTATTTTGTTGTATATATAAATATAATTGCATGTTGTTAGTATGTAGACATAGTTAACAGTATTAATCATGTAAGACAATTTTATTAATAATTGAGGTTTAGATAAAAATAAAATCATGGAGAATGTGATGTCAATAACTAAGAGAATTGTGACTTGAGTAGGAATATAGTTTCGGTTACAGACAGAAAAACACACAATCTCCATTATAATAAGATATATATATATATATATATATATATATGAAATCTAACCTAGTTTGTAATACTATTACAATTTATTATATTATTGGCTGTCTACCAAAATTTTGCAAATCTTTTTTTCTCAAATGACTAAGATCTGTAACAGCGGTTGAAATTTAAGCAAACTTTATTTCGTGATTTATTTGATACGCAAAGATGGAGCCACTTGTCCCCACACCATGCACACCCCAGGCCCCTCCGATATTTGATGCACCATCAAGTCCAGCGTGTGACACCGGGGTCTTTTAAAGAGACTCAGATGTATGCAGTCGAATGTAATGATAAAACCATAAGCTCTACAGCGCATGCCCACGCACATGTGTGCATAAGCTGTTGGCCATGAATACTTACTCACGTTTACTTGATTGCACAGGTCTCTCTCTCTCTCTCTCTCTCTCTCTCTCTCTCTCTCTACGATGACGTCATTTTCTCAACGGGTTTTAGAATCATAAAACCAATTGCTTCTTAGGAATTGGTACCTTGATTCCTGTTTTACCGAAGACACTCAAAGTCGGTAAAATAGATATTATTGTCTGTCGCAGTCACCAATGACAGCTATGTCTTCCAAAATGCTCTTTCTATAAATAAATTCATTCAACACATTTATTGGGGGTGGGGATTCCCTGTGGCTTGATAGTTAAGATGCTGGACTGCGACCCGGAGTGGTAGTACCTGTTAGGGACCCATGTATGGGTTAAATCGAAAAATGTTTTCATAACAAAATGAGTATCCATTAAGGGGATTCCCTGTGACCTGGACTGCGACCCGGAGTGGTATACCTGTTAGGGTCCCATGTATGGGTTAAATAGAAAAATGTTTTCATAAAAAAATGAGTATCCATTTAGAAGGAATTCATTTCAAAACTTTGTCGGCATTAAATATGTCGGAATATTTTAGATATAAGACGTGCTACAATTCACCACTTAAATTTATAGACTAAGCGAGGTCTCAGCCAATCAATAGCCCGATTGCGCGGCTGGTTGACTACTTAATCACTGATACTGAGAGACGTCCATTTTGCAATCATTGACGAAGGACTTGTAATACGGAGGAGCACCAAGGAACAACCAGTAGATGCGTAGATCGAAACTACGCTCTGTTTAACACAAAGGATCTCCGCTGGACAAGCGCTCATGCCTGAAGCCTAAAGGATGGCCCATAAAATCGTAACAAAATAACACACCGAGGTTGATATGCCGTAAAACAAATCAACAAACAAACTACATAAAAATAGTAGGACAGACCGACATTTTTTTAGCCTCACTAAGGCAGAAAAAAAAAAGGAAAAACTCTGAATTAAAACCTGCTATACTTTTAAGATATTGACCTTAGGTCACATTTTAAAAATTGACCTTAGGTCGCATTTTACTTACAGCAACTTTGATAAGGCACTTAAACAAAGCTTAATAAATAACGTGATATAACCCGATTGTAAAAAGTACATCAAAATTAGATGGGTTGTCTCCCTTGGTTGTCTCCCGTGGTGGAAGAGCTGAGTAAATATATATATTACTATGTTGTTTCTTCATATACAACTATTACCTCCAAAATGTAAATTCCTTCAGTCATTCAATACATTTATTGGGGACGGGGATTCCCCGTGGCTTAATAGTTAAGATACTGGACTATGACATTAGAGTAAACGAGTTCGCTATTACGTTCGGACAAACACCTTTGAGAAATGTATGAACCCCTTTATAATTCCCACCTATGGGTTAAATAGTATCAATACTGTTCTTCTACAAGGATAGCTGGTTAAAAAAAACAAAAACGGTTAAATCGAACTTAACGGACCTAAATTCCACCACCGTATGTCACCCCACCGAAAGAAAAAAATACCAAAAATCAGGGAATTAACCGAATTTAATGAATTTTCATTGTTGATATATTAATGAATAAAAGGTATAATGCACCAGTTATTTTATTTTAAAAATTTTTACATTTTTTCAGGTCAGCTAACTTTGAACCACCTATCTTTGAGAATCTGTGTTACGCCTCAAAGATAGGATTTACCATCAGATGCAGTTTTATGTCATGCTTAAGACATCCTTATTTTTTTTTTTGGGGGGGGGGTTGGATATAGCCAGTGTGTTCTAAGTCGCGTCGACAGGGTCGTAATTAAATGGGAATTGTAAGGCAAATAATCCGTTACTATTTGTTTGAAATTTCAATTAGTCCCTTGTCCATTTTTTCATGTCAGTTAACTTTGAACCACGTATTTTTTGAGGGTAACACATATTCTCAAAGATACGTGATTAAAGTTAACTGACCTGAAAACTTAAAAATTTAAAAATTAAAATAAATGGTGCATTATATTATTTATTCAAATATATTAACACTGAAAATTTTTCATTAAATTCAATTATCTCTTCTNATTCCTGATTTTTGTTTATTTTTTTTCTTTCGGCACGGGGGTGACTACGATTGGGAATTTAGGTCCGTTAAAAGTTCGATTTAATCAATAACCACATAAGATTTGTAATGCCATTAGCAAAAGAAACCAAAACCAATCATTTATTAACCTCTCTGTGTATAATAAATTGATAAAAATAATTTTCGTTAACTTTAAGATGTAATCCAGAAGTAAGTAAATCGTCGGGTTGTGCCTAAAGTTCGGTATTGAGCCCAATCAGCGAGGGAGATCTATCCCCTTGTTGCTAGCGCTAGGACCAGGAGAGTTTTGCATCTGAGGTGGAGCGCCACACCTACCATCAGCTCTTACTTTACCGCCACAGATCCTGTGATACTCATACGCTGAGTTGGGCGAGGCCGGCATCGAACTAGGAACCTTTTGATTTCTAAGCCAAACGCTCTACCGACTGAGCTAACCCAGCCCTAGAACTTTATGTGTATCCATAACTATGTTGTTCCTCTCAGCCATCGCTTCTAGCGCCGATATGATAAAGATTTGGTTTGGTTTGGTTTGGTTTGGTTGTTTTACGGCATATCAACCTCATGGGTATTTAATGCCGACGAAGTTGTGAATAATTCATTTCTAATGCATAATACCATTTTTGTTTATAAACTCATGTTTTTCTATTAACCCATAGATGGGACCCTAACAGGTAACTACCCACTCCGGTGTCAGATGTGAACCAGAGAGCAGTGGTGATGAAGGTGGTGCTCCACATTCCCCACAACCTCCAGTACTGGAACCTCACCATCAGATAGAAGTTTAACGCCATTCCAGGACATGTAGACCCTCAGTCACCGCTTTCTAGCACCCATATGTAAAAAGGGGTTGGGCTTGCATAAGGGCAATAGGGTTGGGGCAATCATATAGGTGCTAGGGCTAGACGTGACCAGCCGATTGATCGAGAGGGGGCCTCTCCGACCGCCGTCTAGCCCAAGATAGGGCCCAGGTAGAGTATGGCAAGTCATGAACTGCTCATCCACCTGGTTCTATCCTTAAGCATCACGGGTCGCCACCCACGGATAACAGGTGGGTCCCATTGGGGGGAGTTCTTACCTCTCTGCAGAGGTGCAGTCGCGTGCATCTATACGATATGATAAAGAGGAGTTGGGTATATGCCATAAGAGCAATTTGAAAAAATATGAATTGGATAAGTGCTTAAGCTTGACATGACCGGGCCGATTGATAAGGGTTGACTCCCCGGCCACCCGTCTAGCCCAAGTAAGGACGCGAAGTGGAGTGTTCAGTGTCACGTGATCACTTAATTCTCGGGTAACTATTTTCCTCAGGCATTACGGGTCGCCACCCACAGCCATAAGCGGACCCAGTGTGGGTGGGGTTGTGGATGGGTTGTGGGTCGTATCTTTATGCGGAGGTGCAGTCGGAGTATCCTTACAGCCCCAGCCGACGGGCGCCGGCACTTAAATTTAGAAAATAATTCTTCCCGTACTTTGAATGTTAAATATAAGAAGAATTCCTATATTGGTCTGATGGGTTCAATTTGAAAGAGAGTTTTTTTCACTTCTTAAATGACGTAGGTTTAGTAATTTTAGAGTTTTAGTTTTTGGTTTTATTTTGGAACTTTTCACGTTTTTTTTTCTTTTGGTTTTTTTTCTTTCTTTTTGTTGTTGTTTGTCTATTTTGCATTCATATTTCTTCACTCTTTTTTCTCTTCGCAATTTTTCTTGTTTTCTTGTTGAAATGAGGTTCGGTAAATAAACAGGTAACAAAGAAGAAAATCTTTAGCATGTTACAGATGTGGATATAATAAGAAGAGAAGAAGGAAGAGAAAGAAAGAAAGAAAGAAAGAAGAAGGAAGAAGAAGAAGGAGAAGAAAGAGAGATGGAGTCTAGTGAAGAGAAGAAGAAAAGAAGAAGAATTAATAGATGGAGTATAAAGGAAAGAAGAAGAAGAAGAGATGGAGTCTAAGGGAAGAGAGAAGAAGAAGAAGAGAATATAGATGGAAGTATAAGGGAAGGAAGAAGAAAAGAAGAAGAAGAAGAGAGATGGAGTCTAAGGAAAAAGAAGAAAAGAAAGAAGAAGACAGGAGATAGAAGGAGTCTAAGGAAGAAGAAGAAGAAGAAGAAGAAAGAAGAAAGAGAAAAGAAGAACTTATAGTGGTATAGAAGAAGAAGAAGAAGAAGAAGAAGATTATAGATGGAGTATAAGGGAAAAGGAAGAAGAAGAAGAAGAAGAAGAAGAAGAAGAGATGGAGTCTAAGGAAGAAAGGAAAGAGAAGAAGAGAGAAGAGAAAAGAAGAAGAAGAAGTAGAAGAAGAATTATAGATGGAGTATAAGGGAAAGAAAAGAAGAAGAAGAAGAAGAAGAAGAAAGAAGAGATAGAGGGTTAAGGAAGAAGAAGAAGAAGAAGAAGAGAAGAAGAAGAGATGGAGTCTAAGGGAAAAGAAGAGAGAAGAAGAAGAAGAAGATGGAGTTAGGAAGAAGAAGAAAAGAAGAAGAAGAAGAATTATAGATGGAGTATAAGGGAAGAAGAAGAAAGAAGAGATGGAGTCTAAGGGAAGAAGAAGAAGAAGAGAAGAGAGAAGAAGAAATATAGATGGAGTATAGGGAAGAAGAAGAGAAAGAAGAAGAGAAGAAAGAAGAAGAAGAGATGGAGGTTAAGGGAAAGAAGAAGAGAAGAAAGAAGAAGAAAGAAGAAGAGATGGAGTCTAAGTGGAAGAAGAGAAGAAGAAGAAGAAGAGAATATAGAGAGTAAGGAAAGAAGAAGAAGAAGAAAAGAGGGTGGAAGCTAAGGAAGAAGAAGAAGAAGAAGAAGAAGAAGAAGAAGAAAGAAGAAAGAAGAAGAAGAATTATAGATGGAGTATAAGGGAAGAAGAAGAAGAAGAAGAAGAAGAAGAAGAAGAAGAGATGGAGGTTAAGGGAAGAAGAAGAAGAAGAAGAAGAAGAAGAAGAAGAAGAGATGGAGTCTAAGGAAGAAGAAGAAGAAGAAGAAGAAGAGATGGAGTCTAAGGAAGAAGAGAAGAAGAAGAGAATTATAGATGGATAGATAGGGAAGAAGAAGAAGAAGAGATGAGTCTAGGAGAAGAAGAAGAAGAAGAAGAAGAAGAAGAATTATAGATGGAGTATAAGAGGAGAAGAAGAAGAAGAAGAAGAAGAAGAAGAAAGTAGATGGAGGTAAGAGGGAAGAAGAAGAAGAAGAAAGAAGAAGAAGAAGAGATGGAGTCTAAGGAAGAAGAAAGAAGAAGAAGAAGAAGAATTATAGATGGAGTAAAGGGAAGAAGAAGAAGAAGAAGAAGAAGAGGTGGAGTCTAATGGGAAGAGAAGAAGAAGAAGAAGAAGAAAAAAAAGAAGGAAGAAGAAGAATATAGAGGAGTATAAGGAAGAAGAAGAAGAAAAAGAAGAAGAAAGAAGAGGATGGAAGTATAGGAGAAGAAGAAGAAAAGAAGAAGAAGAAGAAGAAGAAGGAAGAATGAAGTATTAAAGAAGAAGAGAAGAAGAAAGAAGAAGAAAAGAAGAAGAAGAAGAGAATCCAAGTTCGAAGAGAAAAGAAATCAAAGAGAGAGAGAGAGAGAGAGAGAGAGAGGAGAGAAGAGAGAGAGACGAGAGAGAGAGAGAGTGAGAGAGAGAGAGAGAGAAATTGAAGAAAAAATAAAATAAAAATTGTGTCCAAAAATGAATCAAGTTTCTTAGCTGAGTATACGAATTAGCCAGTTTCCATAAAGATATAACGGTAGATAAATGGATATTATCAAACTCAGAGAGATAGACAGATACACATCATTGAACAAAGATAGATAGATAGATAGTTAGGTATGAACAGGCTGAGATAATAGATATGACAGACAGAGAGACATATAGATAGATAGATAGTGATAGATAGATAGGTTCGTAGGTTGGAAGGTATCATTAGTTAGATAGATAAATAGATAGATAGTTAAGTAAGAACAGAGTTAGATAGATATGTAGATAGATAGAGACGGACTGAAATAGAAAAATATATAAAAAAGATATAAAGATTGTTGAATTATTATGATATAAGGCATGGGGCAAATGGTCACTCCTAAATATAGACTCGTTGACTACCACGTGACCTGGGGTAGATTTCTTTTGTCCAATCAGTGGCACTGCTGCTGCTGCTTCTGCTGTATTAATAGAGGACACCATTCTGAGCTTATTTCATGACATTTGGATTCTCTTGGACGAAGGACTACAAGGAATACTTTAACACCGGATTCTTAATTGCTTGTTACTTACTTATTACATCTGGAACCTAGGATGCCGATCCAGATACTTAACAAAGATATATATATATATAATATATAAATAAAATTATTATAGATATAAACAGACTGAGATACATACAATGATAGATAGATATAAAACATATAGAGATAGATGAGAAGAAAACAACAAGAATAGATAGATAGATAGATAGACAATAGATAGATAGATAGATAGATATGAATAGGCTTCTGGTAGAAAATAACGACGAAGTTAAAATTAAGAAAAGAAAGAAAATACACATTCAAATTTTAAAGATCACTAATTAGGACTGAGCGTATCTTATTAATAATGGAGATTGTGTGTTTTCTGTCTGTAACGAAACTATATTCCTACTCAAGTCACAATTCTCTTAGTTATTGACATCACATTCTCCATGATTTTATTTTATCTAAACCTCAATTATTAATAAAATTGTCTTACATTATTAATACTGTTAACTATGTCTACATACTGACAAACATGCAATTATATTTATATATACAACAAAATATAGCGGTTTACAGTGTGAATTGGGAAGGCTAATTTGCATATTAATATTAAAAATCGAATTTATAAATATGTACTTAGTATTATTGATTCTAACTGTTTGGTTTTTATTTAATGAATATAAAGCAAAAATCCTCTTCAATGAATCTTAAATGAAATCCATTAACAAGATAAAATAACCGTCATTTTATTCTTTACTTCCTCTTATAACTAATACTTTAAATTAGAAAAATAACAATGAAAGACGAAGAGTGATGGAAGAGTAAGTTTCAGTTGTTCCATTTTTTATTATACTCCCTGTTTCAAATCTTTTATTATACTCCCTCTGTTTCAAATCTTTTATCTGTATTCTTTATTTAGTTCCGTTAGACTTTCTAATTTAAATATAATATTACATTACATTAAAAAACTTAATACTTGCACCCGGAGGGTGCATATATTTGCTAGTACTATTAATGACAACCCAACAGGTTTGTATTCGGAGTTTCCTTCCCTAGACTGGTTGCTTAACCAAGGTTAAACAACCCTGTCTACCCTACTATTTACCCATAGCTGGAGGGAGTGTAGTTGGGCTTCATACCTTTCCCAAGGGTATTAGCGCTATGTGAACGTTAGCTTCGTACAGGAATGAACTCGGGTCGACGAGTCCATTTCCACGACTTTAACCATTACGCCACGCTCCAACTAATTGATAATAAAGATTGACAATAGTAAAGTAAAGTAAAGTCGTTGGGGGCGGCCTAAAGTCGGTATCAGCAATCAGCGAGAGAGTCTATACCTCTTTTCACTAGCGCTAGACCAAGGAGATTGTTTTCTGCGTCTGAGTGGAGCGCCACATCTACCATCAGCTCCTTATTTTACCGCACAGATCCCTGTGCTACTCATACACTGAGTTGGCGAGGTATCGAAACTAAGAACCTTGTGGTTTCTAGCCGAACGCTCTATCGACTGAGTTAACCCAGCCCTAATAAAGCTATTAACACCACCATGAGTTAAAAACAATACCCTCCCTAAAAAACAAAAAACAAAAAAAAAAAACAACATGGCATTGAATTATTAATATGAATTATAGTGTAAATTATGTTTATGAAAATGCAAATATCTTTCATAGAGCAGGTGTAATCACACAAGTGGGTATGATACTAATCTTCGTAATGGAAAAATGGTAAGTGAATGCAAGTCTGGATGTAACGTTTGGTTCTCACTTAGGAATGGAGTAAATCATATGTCAATTTAAACAATTGATTAAATGAATTTTGAAAAACGCATTTCTTAGCACTTCATTTTATCCGAATTGAATTTTAAATTATTTCTCTGAATGTGTGAGATAGGGCTTTGATGATTAGTATTATCTGGCGTATTCGCGAACGTTGTACAGATAACAATGAAGATGAGGACAATAGTTCGAATAACACAGATAATACTGAATTTTAATTCTTTTTCTTCTTTAGAAAATCTTTTCTAACCAAGTGTATAATGCTTTCAGTTATTTCGAATTGTTTTTCGAAAATTTAAAAACTTGAATCCCGTAATCAATTTCAACCATGGTAATTTTTGTACCTTTCTAGTTCGGCAAATTTAATAGTTTAAAATCTAGGCTTCTCAATTGTTATACTCATCTTCCTTTCCGTCTAACATATTCATGCATTGTTTTTTGTTTTGTTTTTTTTCTCTTCTCCATTAAATGTACCACTTTGGCCTCAACTAACTTAATATGTCTTTGCCATTTTTCTTATAGTAAAAAAAATGTCTACTTAACCTGTAGGCCAAGTCATGCCAATGAATTATAAATTTAAAAAAAAAATGTCTGGGCCACGTGAACCGGTTTTTGCCACCTACTCTGAACGCTGATTGGCTTTAGCATTAATCAATCAGATATACATAAGCCGAGGTATGCGTTGGCAAAACTCCATTTAAAGCCAGTTTTTTCTGTGTAACGTTGAACAAGACACGGGTGGCGCATTAGAGTTTGATAACTCTAATGGAGTCTAACAGGCGAGGGGTATTATGTTGAAAAGGCCCGAAGCCCCCAATGAACAGTATATAATAACATAACTGACGACACTACCCAACGCTGTTTAGTCAGGCGATATCTCAAACGTCTCACAACATATAGAATAACAGTTGTGATACTACAGTTGAAAAACTCGAAAATGGATGTGAAATAATAATATAATAATATATTTATAATTTTTTAAATAGTGATTATAATAATTTTATTTAAATATCAATATTAGATTTTAAATTTTAATGTAAAGTAATTCTTTTAGGATAAAACCTTTTATGATTATTACTTTCTAGGTTTTTTAAAAAAAACGTCTAGACATAAAATTATTATCTTATTTATTTATTCGTATGGAAGAAATTGTCTTTTTAAACAGGAAACTAAGTATACATTGTTATCTGTTTTTGACATACCCAGGAATTTAAATTTGTTAATTGTTGTCACTAATTTTTCTTTTCTTCTGAATCAATGAGAAGATTTTTCTTTGTGAATATAATTTCTTTTTTTGAGGATCAACTGCATTTTATTAAAACCATCTGACTTAAGGCGAGAACTCAATTTATTTCGGGTGAAATAAAAATATAAACGGGGATTGATGGTGTTAGTTTCTTTCTCTGAAAAGTTAAATATGCTCGTGTATATTAATTTAACTTTATTGATTATTTATACATTGAGCTCTTTTAGGGATTTATAAGAATTCTTGTCATGAATATATATGTTTTGCACCTACATGAGTATACATTATTGCTCGCTCGAAGATCCCAAGTGAATCATTCCCTTACTTACCAGTAATTTGGATTACCTTACATTTGTATATTATATAGTATATATACTATACTAAAAAAAACATTGACCCTTGGGTCACCCATTGAGCTCAGGTTGGATTGTGAAAGAAAATCACAGTATAAATTATTTCGTCAATTGAAAGTTTTCCAAAACTAGTCCAAATAGTTGGATTTATTGAGGAATAGACACAAAAATGAGCGGTTGTACTTTTTTGCCAACTTCTATAATTTCACCTACGTCAGTTTCTACGCATGTTTAGATGGGCTTACGATTGGTTCTGCCCGCCTACCAATCGGCCTGAAAATTTTCATTTAACGAAGATTTAAGTTTCCTATTCATTTATTTTATTTACATTTATTTAGAAATAAACAAATTCTAATTTCTGAATTTTATATTAAATTATGAAATTTAAAATGAATTAAAATCGATTAAATCGATATTAAGAGTCAAATTTTTTGTCTATGTGAAAATAGATAACATAATGTCAGCAGTAAAAAAAAAAAAATTTAAAAAAAGAAAATAATATTACATATGTAATTTATTTTTAATACAATTCTAAACTATTTTTTCCAGTCAATTTTGCTCAAATATATTGTAAACATGGTTGCCAAAGATGACAAAAATCCGTATTTTACGAAATAAACTTACCCCCTCCCATTGAAAAAAAATGCCAAAACATTCAAGGAATTATCCATTTTAGAATGACATAATTCGTCGAAAAGACGTAAAAACAGAGACAATAAAATATTCATTTTACAACCGGCAGTTTACTTTCACTGATTTTTATAACATTTCTTTCAATCGGAGCGGGGGGGGGGTGGGGCGGTTAAGATATTTTTCGTAAAATAAGGATTTTGCGGCAAATTGACAGTGCCCTAAGCAAGTACGGTTTTTATTATTTTACTGAACCGGGCCTAAATAGAATCTTTCCTAAATTTCTTTATAACAAATTATTTGATGCGCTTAACCCCTTTGACTCTATAAAATTTTAAAAATTAACCTAATTAAAGTAATAAAAAAATCTATTTTAAAGCATGATATTCAATTTTAGTTGAGCGTTAAAGAACCTTTTGTTTTGTTTTATTAAAACAAAACAAAAAGCTTCTTTCTCTTTGTAACTTGTGAAGAGAGGAAGGGAAGGGTTATCTCTCTCTGGCTGCTGCTTTTGATAAACTTATTATGTGTAGTGACTTGTGTACAATGCAGACAGAACATCCCACACCGAATTAACTACCATCTACCATATCCGCGCCCCAAAGACGAAATGCACACCTCTCTGGACTGCTCCGATAACCAGCTCTTCTTTTCACACGCGCACGTACCTCCATCATCACTCGGTCCTTACCAACTCTCTATAAGAACGACCATCTAATTCCTCAGGGCAACGCGGACGGCAGTACCAACTATCCACGACCCACGACAAACTCCTAGACGCACACGAAAGCTCGGCAGTAGACTGTTCTTTCCGCTCTTACTATTATGCAACCCTCACCTACAACACTGACCTACAATCACTCAGACCACAATTCCGAAATCGACTCCAGCACCACATCTTCCCCCTTCTCCACACCACCCTCAGTAATCCTAAAACTAAGGAATAAATGAGCATACCTACAATTTCCTGTGTCATTAAATTAACTAGGCAAAAAAGCGCCATTTATAGATTAAAAGGTGAAAATCCTTCAGCTTTAGTTATAATATTAGAAGACATCAATTATCACTATATCATATCACATATCTACTGAAAAAATCGACGTCAACCAATGACAACACCATCCATGACCCAACCACCGAATCTTGTGTCCGTAAATGGTAGACACGATTGACGTGAAGCACAACATAGACCTCCCACCCAGCCGTGGCAGCCACAACGAGTTCAACTTTGCTGTATGAGAACTATGTAGTTTCACCTTTAGCGCCGACTCACTAAGTCCCCCACATCCATCGACAATTCCCCTATACATACTATTGCCAAGAACTCTATCTTCACCCACATACACTCCCACCCCACCGTCACCGAACCCCAGCATAAAATCAGCACAGCGTAAGACCTCGGGCTCATCTTGCCTATTTTTGGTCTAAATTACCCTTCAAGAAAGACACACATCCTCCTAAACTATCGCCCCATCTAATAATGCACTTATCTCAGTCTCACTTCCACACAAACTGTACGTAGTCGCGTGACACCCATCCAGGACAACAGAAATATAAATTTACAAAGATGAGACTGAGCATTGATAATTTGCTATTATTTAAGATTTTGGGACTGTCGACCCTCATCCTTATATTCGTTATTCAAGCATATCCTAACACATGCTTCTCCAGCCAAATCGCTGCCACCACATGGCCTTTCCACTGACAATACCCAAATTAGATTGCTAATTGGGAGCTTTCATTTTGTACTAGGGGGCGGGGGGGCTTTACGGAACTTCGAACTGACCTTTATTTAACTCATTGGGTAGATTGTTCTCATTTCCATTAATTCTGCTACACCGTGTTAAGTATGTTAAATATTCTATATTATTTTCGAAACCAGCAACCCATAGATTTATTGTTCATTTCGAACAGTATTAAATTAACCCTTATATCCAAGAGTAATATCTTAAACTGGAATCAACCACAATACTCGAAGAAGGCCAGAGGGAGCATATCGGCCATAATAATGATGCGGAAATTGCCAGAGAATCTAATAATACAAATTAATTCTTACAAGCTGTAACCATATCATGTCTACTGTTATAGGGCTTCACAATTTAGACGAAAACGAGGTAGAAATACCGAGGATGCTTGGGCTGTTTTTTTAAAAACATAAACAACCACCTGAAGGTGGATTCTCTCTCTTTTTTTTAAGAGAGGATGGGATGAAGGGGTGCTCACATTCCGCAAACCTCAGTACTGGAAACCTCACCATCAGATAGAGTTTAACGCCATTCCCAGGACATGTAGACCCTCAGTCACCGCTTTCTAGCACCATATGATAAAAAAGGGGTTGGGGCTTGCCATAAGGGCAATAGGGTTGGGGCAATCATATAGGTGCTAGGGCTAGACGTGACCAGCCGATTGATCGGGAGGGGGCCTCTCCGGACCGCCCGTCTAGCCCAAGATAGGGCCCAGGTAGAGTATTGCAAGTCATGAACTGCTCATCCACCTGGGTTCTATCCTTAAGCATCACGGGTCGCCACCCACGGATAACAGTGGTCCCATTTGGGGGGAGTCTTACCTCTCTGCAGAGGTGCAGTCGGTGCATTCTAACGATATGATAAAGAGGAGTTGGGTATATGCCATAAGAGCAATTTGAAAAAATATGAATTGGATAAGTGCTTAAGCTTGACATGACCGGCCGATTGATAGGGTTGGACTTCCCCGGCCACCCGTCTAGCCCAAGTAAGGACCGAAGTGGAGTGTTCAGTGTCACGTGATCACTTAATTTCTCGGGTAACTATTTCCTCAGGCATTACGGGTCGCCACCCACAGCCATTAAGCGGACCCAGTGTGGGTGGGGTTGTGGATGGGGTTGTGGGTCGTATCTTTATGCGGAGGTGCAGTCGGAGTATCCTTACAGCCCCAGCCGACGGGGCGGCACTTAAATTTAGAAAATAATTCTTCCATGTACTTTGAATGTTAAATATAGAAGAATTCTTATTGGTCTGATGGGTTCAATTTGAAAGAGAGTTTTTTTCACTTCTTAAATGACGTAGGTTTAGTAATTTTAGAGTTTTAGTTTTTGGTTTTTATTTTGGAACTTTTCACGTTTTTTTTTCTTTTTGGTTTTTCTTTTTTTTTTTGTTGTTGTTGTCTATTTTGTTCATTCATATTTCTCACTCTTTTTTCTCTTCGCAAGTTTTTCTTGTTTTCTTGTTGAAATGAGGTTCGGTAAATAAACAGGTAACAAAGAAAATCTTTAGATGTTACAGATGTGGAGATAATTAAGAAAGAAGAAGAAGAAGAAGAAGAAGAAGAAGAAGAGAAGAAGAAAGAAGAGAATGGAGTCTGAGTGAGAGAAGAAGAAGAATTATGATGGAGTTAAAGGAGAAGAAGAAGAAGAGATGGAGTCTAAGGGAAGAAGAAGAAGAA
>CM042142.1:125176774-125184274 GCA_023376005.1 Doryteuthis pealeii | reverse complement strand
TAAACCTCAATTATTAATAAAATTGTCTTACATTATTAATACTGTTAACTATGTCTACATACTGACAACATGCAATTATATTTATATATACAACAAAATAGCGGTTTACAGTGTGAATTGGAAGGCTAATTTGCATATTAATATTAAAAAATCGAATTTAATAAATATGTACTTAGTATTATTGATTTCTAACTGTTTGGTTTTATTTTAATGAATATAAGCAAAAATCTCTTCAATGAATCTTAAATGAAATCCATTAACAAGATAAAATAACCGTCATTTTATTCTTTACTTCCTCTTATAACTAAATACTTAAATTAGAAAAAATAACAATGAAAGACGAGAGTGATGGAAGAGTAAGTTTCAGTTGTTCCATTTTTTATTATACTCCCTGTTTCAAATCTTTTATTATACTCCCTCTGTTTCAAATCTTTTTATCTGTATTCTTATTTAGTTCCGTTAGACTTTCTAATTTAATATAATATTACATTACATTAAAACTTAAATACTTGCACCCGGAGGGTGCATATATTTGCTAGTACTATTAATGACCAACCCAACAGGTTTGTATTCGGAGTTTTCCTTCTCCTAGACTGGTTGCTTAACCAAGGTTAAACAACCCTGTCTACCCTACTATTTACCCATAGCTGGAGGGAGTGTAGTTGGCTTCATACCTTTCCCAAGGGTATTAGCGCTATGTGAACGTTAGCTTCGTACAGGAATTGAACTCGGGTCGACGAGTCCATTTCCACGACTTTAACCATTACGCCACGCCTCCAACTAATTGATAATAAAGATTGACAATAAGTAAAGTAAGTAAAGTCGTTGGGGCGGCCTAAAGTCGGTATCAGCCAATCAGCGAGAGAGTCTATACCCTTTTCACTAGCGCTAGACCAAGGAGATTGTTTCTGCGTCTGAGGTGGAGCGCCACATCTACCATCAGCTCCTTATTTTACCGCACAGATCCCTGTGCTACTCATACACTGAGTTGGCGAGGTATCGAACTAAGAACCTTGTGGTTTCTAGCCGAACGCTCTATCGACTGAGTTAACCCAGCCCTAATAAAGCTATTAACACCACCAGTGAGTTAAAACAATACCCCCCTAAAAAACAAAAAACAAAAAACAAAAAACAAACATGGCATTGAATTATTAATATGAATTATAGGTGTAAATTATGTTTATGAAATGCAAATATCTTTCATAGAGCAGGTGTATACACAAGTGGGTATGGATGACTAATCTTCGTAATGGAAAAATGGTAAGTGAATGCAAGTCTGGATGTAACGTTATGGTTCTCACTTAGGAATGGAGTAATCATATGTCAATTTAAACAATTGATTAAATGAATTTTGAAAAACGCATTTCTTACACTTCATTTTATCCGAATTGAATTTTAATTATTTCTCTGAATGTGTGAGATGAGGCTTGATGATTAGTATTATCTGCGTTATTCGGCCGAAACGTTGTACAGATAACAATGAAGATGAGGACAATAGTTCGAATAACACAGATAATACTGAATTTTAATTTTCTTTTTCTTCTTTAGAAAATCTTTTCTTAACCAAGTGTATATGCTTTCAGTTATTCGAATTGTTTTTCGAAAATTTAAAAACTTGAATCCCGTAATCAATTTCAACCATGGTAATTTTTTGTACCTTTCTAGTTCGGCAAAATTTAATAGTTAAAATCTAGGCTTCTCAATTGTTATTACTCATCTTCCTTTCCGTCTCACATATTCATGCATTGTTTTTTGTTTTGTTTTTTGTTTTTCTCTTCTCCATTAAATCGTACCACTTTGCCTCAACTAACTTAATTGTCTTTGCCATTTTCTTTATAGTAAAAAAAATGTCTACTTACCTGTAGGCCAAGTCATGCCAATGAATTATAAATTTAAAAAAATGTCTGGGCCACGTGAACCGGTTTTTGCCACCTACTCTGAACGCTGATTGGCTTTAGCATTAATCAATCAGATATACAGAAGCCGAGGTATGCGTTGGCAAAACTCCATTTAAAGCCAGTTTTTTCTGTTAACGTTGAACAAGACACGGGTGGCGCATTAGAGTTTGATAATCTCTAATGGAGTCTAACAGGCGAGGGGGTATTATGTTGAAAGGCCCGAAGCCCCCAATGAACCAGTTAATAATAACATAACTGACGACACTACCCAACGCTGTTTAGTCAGGCGTATCTCAAACGCTCACAACATATAGAAATAACAGTTGTATACTTATCTCTGGACTGGTACTATTTTGAGTGGCTCGATTCTGGTTGCTGGGTTGATGTTGAGTTGACTGACAATTCTTTGATGTTTAGAGTCTGGAAACAAACTTGGGATGCTGGGGGACATCCTGCCTAGTGCCATCTATAGATTTTAGTAACGTTAGGCAGAATCCTGTGTTAAGCAGAGTCCTTGGTTCTTGATCCGCTCGCCCGCGCAACTGAACGGCTTTTAACGGCTGTGTCATAAAAGTATCGAGTTTGAAGCTGTATTTACTAAGATAGAAATGAACGATGAATGGAACGTTAATTTTTTTCAGAATACAAGGTGTGCCATAAAAGTATCGAGATTGAAGCTGTTTTTACCAATATAGAAATGAACAATGAAGGGAACGTAATTTTTTTTTCAGAATGCAAGGTGTGTCATAAAGTGCCGAGTTTTGAAGCTGTATTTACGAAGATAGAAATGAATAATGAATGGAACGTTAATTTTATTCAGAATACAAGGTGTGTCATAAAGTGTTGAGTTTGAAGCTGTATTTACCAATATAGAAATGAATAATGAATGGAACGTTAATTTTTTTCAGAATACAAGATGTGTCATAAAAGTGCAGAGTTTGAAGCTGCATTTACCAAGATAGAAATGAACAACGAATGGAACTTTAATTTTTTCAAAATACAGGGTGTGTCATAAAAGTATCGATATTGAAGCTGTATTTACCAAGATAGAAATGAACAATGAATGGAACGTTAATTTTTTCAGAATACAAGGTGTGTCATAAAAGTATCGTGTTTGAAGCTGTATTTACCAAGACAGAAATGAACAATGAATGGAACGTTATTTTTTCAGAATACAAGGTGTGTCATAAAAGTATCGTGTTTGAAGCTGTATTTACCAATATAGAAATGAATAATGAATGGAACGTTAATTTTTTTCAGAATACAAGGTGTGTCATAAAAGTAGAAAAAACCGCGGTACTTTTTTGACACACCTTGTACATTACTTCATTGTCTCTTCATATACAACTATTACCTCCAAAATGTATAGAAATGCTTCAGGCTTCAAAGCACAATTATAGTGGGAATTTTTCACTTAACTGACAGAGATGAACAGTTGTATTTTTTCTTTAACAACATACAGTTCATTGTGATGTCGGGTTTTTTCTTAGAGAAATATTTTCCTCGGCAAATGGATTGGACTTAGATGAAGTGTTGAAAACACGTTGCATGAAATAGAATTAAAAACACTTAATTTCTTTCAGACTAAAATGTCAAAGTTCATGTAATGAGACCCGATACACTTGCAGAATCAAAGATAATCGTCTCTCACTTACAAGAGAGACGTTAGCGTCATTTAAACATGAAAATTGAATACGTTACTCTCTAAATTTTATTAGATGCATAGATCTGCATACGCTGTGATATAGAGAGATACATATGAATGTGTACACAATTTGATAGATATGAGCCGCGTGAGATAGCTTGCTCGGTAGCTAGATTGAAGAGACTTTTACTGCCGCCTGTCCCGACCAGTGGCGTAAAAGCTCCAAAGACTTGTCCATGACTTCCCCTTACCCATTTCCAGTTAGGTTTCATAGACCGCAGAAACCAGTGGTCGGCAGCAGAGGATATTAAACCCGTTAAACAACACTAAATTGAATACTGTGGTTGTACTTAATTGTTATAAACAAAAACAACTATATAGAAATAAGATATAATTAACTGGTCGGTTTAGCGGCAGTTACAGCAACAGGGATATATATATATATATATATATATATATATATATATATATATGTGTGTGTGTGTGTGTGTGTGTGTGTGTGTGTGTGTGAGAGAGAGAGAGAGAGAATGGGAAATGAATCCGACATTATGAGGAAAAATGAGTAAAGAAAAGAAATGTAGATGGATAAAAATGAATTTTATCCATATCACTTTTAATCGATATCACTTACACATGTGTTTCGGTCTGTTTATCAAAACGTATACGGATTTACGTTATTATTATTATTAAAATAATCAATGGAGTTGAAATGATGATAATAATAATAATAGGAAAAATGCATAAAATGTTCCGTACACAGATTTTGCCGACCTTCATCAGAGTAGTATTTTTATTTTTTTAAATATATATATATATAGTCATCCATAGACCCCGTGTTTAGACGTTTCGCGTCTCTTCAGTATCGCTACACAGCAACTACTTCTAGCCGAGAGCAAAGCCCGACTGACTAAATAATCCATGAAGGTTGATATGCCAGTAAACAAAGAAACTAAAAACTCACAAGGAGTGAAAGAAGAATTAATGAAAGAAATTAAAAAACTGAAGAAAAAAACACTCAGACCTTGTCAGAGGACTGAAAATTAGGAAACTGGACTTGACAATTGTACCCATCATTATTGGCGAGCTTTTAACAATACTAAAGAGGCTTCTGAAGGTATTCGAAAAGCATAAACTTGTTACGATGTTTGTGGCCATTTTAGGCTTCAAGTAAGAGCACTTTACAGTGGAGATCCCTTGTGTTAAGCAGAGGCTGATCCTTTGTGAAGAATAATCTGATCGTCCCTCGGTATTTCTTTAGTATTGGGTAGAATACTTTGGTTGTCCCTCGGTGTCCCTTAATGTTGGGTAGAATTCTTTAGTTGAACAGTCCTAGGTTGCATATCCTTCCGTCCATGTGGAATATGTGCAAATGAACGGCTTTAAAGATCGGCCATTAAATAATTAACTAATCTCGTATTCCAGTGTGTTGATTGGCTGGATTTAATCCACGCGCCCACGCAGAGTCTATAAGTTTAAGCGGATGATTCCAGCCCAAGGAAGTGCGTGGTGTAATGGTTAAAGTCATAGGAAATGGACTCGTCAACACGAGTTCAAATCCTGGACATTTCACTTAGCGCTAATACCCTTGGGAAAGGTATGAATTCTACTCTCCCTCCAGCTATGGACAAATAGTAGGACAGACTGGGCTCTTTAACCTTGGTTAGGCAACCGGTCTAGAACAAGGAAAACTCTGAATTCAAACCTGTTAAACTCCGCTTAAGAAATTGACCTTGTGTCACATCCTGCTCGTGCGGAGTTGTTGGTAAATATATATAAGACAAAACAAAGCAAGTACCTCATGTGGTGTAATGGTTAGCAAGCTACATTCGTATACCATTGTTAGTGAGTTCGATTCTCACTGGGTGCCCCATACATCTGGCCTTGTGCCATATCTAAGCTAAGCTTAGTAAATAACTATAACCCAAAACAATCCAACAAAACTAGAATATACAGGAGGGTGCTGAATACTTGTTGTCACTTGATCTATACAGACAGTTACCAATTACAACAATTAGCAAATAATAATAATAATAATAATAATAATATCTAGCAAGGCCTTTGGGATTATCCATTATCTCGTTTCTCTTCTCCTCTTTCACACTTTTCCTGTAACTTCGCATTGCCTCCTTTATTGCCTCAAATTTTGATTGGCCGTCCATGTTTTATCGAAATGTTATACATAGATTAGTTTCACATGCGAAAAAGAAAAAAAAAAAAAAAAAAGAAAAAAATGAAGAAAAAAGGAATAAGGAATGCAGATACGTTTTCTGCTGCGTCCTCTCTTTTATCTTTCCTTTGCTCTATGTCTCCATAAAGAATTTTAATGCATCGCAATTTTGACGTCATTGCATCCCTACCTGCCTTTCAATCTTTCGCTCATTGTCTCTTCTTGATATCCAAACAGCCAGTAAGCCTGTCTCTTTTTCTTCATGTCTTTCTTAGTGTGAAGGAATTAGTGGGGTGGTGGGGTATGTGAGGAAGATATAGAAAAACGAAAGGAAAACCAGATGAAAGGAATATATATATATATATAATATATATATATATATATATTGATCTGACAAACTTCAACTTGCGCTTGTGAAGGTACCTTTTTTGGGGCAAAAGTAAGGTCACACTTTTCGCAAAAGAAATTCTTCGGTCTTCACAATGTGAATGAGCATGAAATCTGAGTTCTCATGGAGTTATCCACACTGTCAAGACAAAGATATATATATATATATATATATATATATATATATATATAAGTTAAATTGAAAAATGTACAGGATTTAACATCAGAAAATTTGAAAAGACATACATATTTTAACATATTAAAATAATCACAATTAAAAACAAATTTTCAAAGGGTTAAAGGGAGATAACTTTATGTGTTTTTTTTAATAAAATACAGGAATTTAAAAAAAAAAATAAAAAATATGATCGAATACATAAAGAGCGTCCGCAATAATCAACTAACGTAATTCGCTGTCCATAAACATAACAACACAAAATCTCTTCAAATAAACACAGGAGACCACCTGACGATGGTGAAATAACCTGAAACCTGGGTAGTTGCTTATGAAAAACTTTTATATTTAAAAAAATTCAACAAATAAATAAATAAAGCTCCTACAAATTTGTGGTTGAGCACTGTGATTTCTTTGTTTCATCCCAAAACAAATTTTTAAATATATATATATATATATATATATATATATAATGAATAGAGAATGAAAAAAAGAAAAGTATTGGCATGAAAAGGTGCTCAATGCTAATAAAGCAGAGCAGATTTATAATCAATAGTAATATTATGGATTTGGACTCATAACTTAAAGTTTCATGGTTATGCAATCATCAGATGAGTCAAAAGGTTGAGATCTTAAAAAACAGTATTTTTTTTAGCGTTTATATAAACGTGAAGCGTTTTCACGAGATGGGATGATATAAAGCTAAAAATCAAAATAAGTTTGTTTGATTATCATGTTTTTTCAAACACAAATTTAACGTCATAACATTACATCACGTGAACACGATCCACGTCACATAAACGTTAAACAAGCCACAGTTTTAAAAAAAAACAATTTTTAACTTTATATTTCCCATCGCGTGAAAAGCTTCACGTTTATATAAACGCTAAAAAATGACTGGTTTTTAACATCTCAACCATTTCACGATTGGTTTTTAAGATCTCAATCTGATGATTGGACTACCATGAAACTTCAAGTTATGAGTGTAAATCCATAATATTACCATTGATTATATATATATATGATTCTTTAATATATCTCCGTTTCTAGATAAATAGTGTTAAATAATTACTAAATACTAGGCTTCATTTAATTATTTATTTAGTTATCATTCCCACTTTGTTCCCGTTGTTCTCTTAAAAATAATCAGTCCATTAATACTTTTTCTCGTCTTTTGCATTTCTTCGAGTTGCGTCACGCGTCACGCGTCATGACATCTTCGCATGTG
>CM042142.1:125156774-125171774 GCA_023376005.1 Doryteuthis pealeii | reverse complement strand
AAGGGGATAGACTCCCTCGCTGATTGGCTGATACCGACATTAGGCCGCCCCGACGACTTTACTTTACCTTGACTTTTATGTTGAAAGAACCGAAACCCCCAATGAACCAGTTAATAATAACATAACTGACGACACTACTTTAAGAGTACCCCAACTGACAAGTTCTCAGAGTTACGAGCTGTCACTCAGTCTATTTTTTGCTTTGTATTGAGAGCTAAAATTTGAGGTACGAGCGAGCTTCAGACATGCTTATGTTAATAAGTTCAAAAATGTTTGAGTTTTCAAATTTATTACGCTAAAGAAAAATATTATTTGTAAAAAAAAAGCTTTATTTACAGCACATAAATGATTACATGTCTATTTCAATATGTTTGTATACCATAAAATGGTATTTGTCTTATTAAAAAAAAAAAACATAACAAAAATGAATGTCTGTGTTTCTGGGGTTGGATCGTGCTGGAACGTATTAATGGCATTTCAGTTTATTTCAAAGAGGAACATTGATTTGATATACGAGGGAATTGTTACGAACGGGGCGAATTTAGCTCGTAAGTCAGAAGACCACAGTACTTACTTGAGTGTTTTAAGTATAAGTTTAATTCGTTACGCTTTCCAATTCTTCTTCTTCTTCTTCTTCTTCTTCTTCTTCTTATTATTATTATTATTATTATTATTATTATTATTATCATTATTATTATTATTACCCCTTTTGAGTTTTTCAAATCAGCGTTAGCTGATGGTCTTTCACTGGAGTCTGAGTGACAACAAGTTTCTTCAGATCTCCAGGACTCTTCTGAGTATTCTAGCCGATTGCAGCAATGCAGTAGTCTGGATGGTTTCAATTTCTCTTTGATTTCCAGTTCCTCCAATCTTCTTCTTCTTCTTCTTCTTCTTCTTCTTCTTCTTCTTCTTCTTCTTCTTATTATTATTATTATTATTATTATTATTATTTGCTCTTTTTGAGTTTTTCACATCAGCGTTAGCTGATGGTCTTTCACTGGAGTCTGAGTGACAGCAAGTCTCCTCAGGTCTCCAAGACTCTTCTGAGTATTCTGGCAGATTGCAGCAGTGCAGTGTTCTGAATGGTTTCAATCCTTCCTCTGATTTCCAAACATTTCAGATCATTTTCCAATCCTTTTGGGACCGTTTCACTTTCATATTCTATAACTTTTTCAGTTCTCTGGCAAGGTCCAGATATTTGTCCATTTTTTCATTTTCCTTTAGCTTCACGCTGTGATCTGCTGGCACTGTAAAATCCACCAGTTGACAAGTTCTTTCTTTTTTGTTTATCAACACTAGATCTGGTCTTCTTGCAGGGATAAGGTGATACGTTTTTATTTCAAAGTCCCAGAGAATTGTATACGTTTCGTTCTCAAGAACAGATTCTGGTTTATGCATATACCATTTTATTGTATGGTCAAAATTAAATTTTTGCATAATTCCCAGTGGATCACCTTTCCAACCCAGTCGTGCCTAGTATTGTACTCCCGTTGTGCTAGTTTGCTACATTCGCATAGTACATGGTTTACGGTCTCATTTCTATTACCACAAAGTCTACATTTACTATTTTGTTGGGTCTTATCAATTTTTGATTTGATATAGTTTGTACTTATGGCATTATTATTATTACTAGCAAATATATGCACCCTCCGGGTGCAAGTATTTAAGTTTTAATATTATAAAATATCATGTTAAATTAGAAAGGCTAATGAAACTGAATAAGAATTCAGATAAAAATATTTGGAACAGAGGGGGTATGATTGAAAAATGGAACAACTTTGAAACTAACTCTTCCATCATTTTCCCTTACTCCTTACTAACTATTTAGTTAAAATAGGAAGTAAAGAATAATAAATAACAGTTATTTCTTCTTGTTAATGGACTTCTTTTAAGATTTATCCCCGAGACTTTTGCTCATATTCATTACTATAAAACCAAACAATTAGAAATCGATAATACTAAGCATATATTTATTAAAATCAAATTTTTAAGATCAATATGCAAATTAGCCTTCCAATTCACACTGTAAACCGCTATTTTCTTGTATATATAAATACAATTGCATGTTAATAGTATCTATATATGGTCAACAGTCTTAATTATGTAAAACCATTTTATTAATAATTGAGGTTTAAATAAAAATAAAATCATGGAGAATGTGATGTAAATAGCAAAGGGAATAGTGACTTGAATAGTAATATAGTTTCGGTTACAGACCGAAAAACACACAATCTCCATTATAATAAGATTATTATTATTATTATTATTATTCTGTCCCATTTCTTCCGCTTCACTTAATCTGGTGTCGGTTTTGTTTTCTCTGTTATTCAACGACCTCGGCGTACCCTTTCTTTGAAGGGCTCTTTAACATTGTTCTAAAGGTTCTACGAACCCCTAATGACTGTGGTTTTGTTAACTCTTCTTCTTCTTCTTCTTCTTCTTCTTCTTCTTCTTCTTCCATTTTTCTTCTCTTCTTCTGCTTCCATTCTTCTTCTTCTTCTTCTTCTTCGTCTTCTTCTCTTCTTCTTCTTCTTCTCTTTCTTCTTCTTCTTCTCTTCTTCTTCTTCTTCTTTTCTTCTTCTTCTTTGTCTCACTTCCATCTTCTTCTTCTTCTTCTTCTTCTTCTTCTTCTTCTTCTTCTTCTTCTTCTTCTTCTTCTTCTTTGTCTCTTCTTCTTCTTCTTCTTCTTCTTCTTTGTCTCACTTCCATTCTTCTTCTTCTTCTTCTTCTCTCTTCTTCTTTCTTCTTCTCTTTTCTTCTTCTTCTTCTTTCTTCTTCTTCTTCTTCTCTTCTTCTTCTTTCTTCTTCTTCTTCTTCTTCTTCTTCTTCTCTTCTTTGTCTCACTTCCATTCTTCTTCTTCTTCTTCTTCTTCTTCTTCTTCTTCTTCTTCTTCTTCTTCTTCTCTTCTTTTTGTCTCACTTCCATTCTTCTTCTTCTTCTTCTTCTTCTTCTTCTTCTTCTTCTTCTTCTTCTTCTTCTTCTTCTTCTTCTTCTGTCTCACTTTCCATTCTTCTTCTTCTTCTTCTTCTTCTTCTTCTTCTTCTTCTTCTTCTTCTTCTTCTTCTTCTTCACTTCCATTCTTCTTCTTCTTCTTCTTCTTCTTCTTCTCTTCTTCTCTTCTTCTTCTTCTTCTTCTTCTTCCTTTTCTCACTTCCATTCTTCTTCTTCTTCTTCTTCTTCTTCTTCTTCTTCTTCTTCTTCTTCTTCTTCTTCTTCTTCTTCTTCTTCTGTCTCACTTCCATTCTTCTTCTTCTTCTTCTTCTTCTTCTTCTTCTTCTTCTTCTTCTTTTCTTTCTTTTTCTTCTTCTTCTTCTTCTTCTTCTTCTTCTTCTTCTTCTTCTTCTTCTTCTTCTTCTTCTTTCTTTTCATTTTAGTTTTATCTTTCCTTCTCTTCATTCCATCTTCATAAATCCCCTTTTTTCATCTTTTCCATTATTATTATTATTATTATTATTATTATTATTATTAGTAGTAGTAGTAGTTGTATATATTAAAATAACCCGGAAATTAAATAAACTCCCATAAATCTATATTCATCTTCCGCAGCCGACATTATCCAAAAGCAAGATGGCGACGGAACATTACACGCCCCTTAACAGTCTTAAAATGACTTAAAAGGAAAGGTAGCGAAATCAGATATGGCCGTCACAAGCCACTGGGAAAAATAACACGAACAGAGAAGTGTTTCTTTTTCACATGGTTCTTTTTATCCATAGTCCGTCCCCAAAGCAAAACCCTCGGCTTAGCCATTCCTTTGCCTTCTGCGTCTTGTGACCTACGGAATCTGAAGATTGTTTAAGATTTATATCGGATATGGAAGGCAAACGAGAGATGCAGATGGCATAAAAGAAACTGCAGCGCAATAAAAACAGTCGAAAGAGAACAAGTACAAAATGGAACAGAAAAGATATAAAATTATATCAACAAAAACTCATCTTGCATACATAAATTCACAGAGGTATTGCAGACTTGGTTCAAGTGGTAGAGGAGATAACTAAAATTGAAGAGGGTGTACATTCAAAATTAACTTCCGACCTGTTAGAGCTTGTTACCACAAACTAAATTCCCGTTAAAAAACAAGAAAACAAAAAAAAACTGGAGGAGTCCCCTTGGTGTAATGGCTAACGTGATGG
Source organism: Doryteuthis pealeii (assembly GCA_023376005.1). Classification (NCBI taxonomy): domain Eukaryota; kingdom Metazoa; phylum Mollusca; class Cephalopoda; order Myopsida; family Loliginidae; genus Doryteuthis; species Doryteuthis pealeii. Next base: position 125,167,640 of record CM042142.1, on the reverse strand, counting down.
ACTGCAACATCATAGGAAGCGTGTTCGAATTCCACTCACGTTCACTTTCAGTCTAAAACCCATGGGAAAGGTATAGGCACCTCATCCCCCAGCTAAAAGGTTAAATAGTACCAGTACGGTTTTTCTCCTGCGATAATGGGTTTGTCCTTGAATTGAATAATGTTGATATGCTATTAATGTATAATATATATATATATATATATATATTATATATATAATATATATATTAAGGTTGCTCCAAATTCTACATTGTCTTAATATCAAAATATTCACAAACAAACTTATCAGTCGTTACTCAAAGTTTCACAATTTCTTCTTTCTTTCTTACCTTTTTTTCTTTTCTTTGTTCTGTCTTCATCATCAAATACCCTTTTTCTCGTCTTCAGTCCCACATTATTATTATTATTATTATTATTATTATTATTATTATTATTATTATTATCTTCTTTTTAAAATATTTTTCACGTGCGCATTTCGGTTGATGTAATTTATCGAGACAATGATGGTCCACTACGGTTCTTGTATACGAACGTTTATATGATACTAGCAGAACCTGCAGATATACCACAGCATAATTTAATTATTACAACTTTTGATATGTTTACTTAATGGCTAACGTGCTAGAACTCCAGTCGTGCTATTACATTCACTTTCAGACTAATACTCTTGGGAAAGGTATAGCCCTCTCATCCCCCACCTATAGATTAAATAGTACTACTACTGTTCTTGTATATGGATGGTTTTGGCATTAAATAAATTACGAAGGTTTATATGATACTGGCAGAACCTGCCGATATACCAAATTATGATAATTTAATTATTACAATGTTTGATATGTTTACTAAAGAGCTATTGTAATTAGTTCAATACATAAAACGTATACTAATATCTCTCTCTCTCTCTCTCTCTCTCTCTCTCTCTCTCTCTCTCTCATTCTTTTTTCTTTCTGTCCTTATTTGCATCTTTTTCCTCATGTTCGATTGAAACAAATTCGTGTTATCGATTCCCCGCGCTCACTACCTCTCCATATATTTTCTCTACTTACTTTCTTTTTTTCTTTCTTTCTTTCTTTCTTTCTTTCTTTCTTTCTTTCTTTCTTTATCATTTTTTCTGTGTAGCATGTCCTAAAAACGGAATGGTCCATTATTTAGCTAAGGTGACGTTCACTCATTCGAAATAAGAATTCGGCGGATAAGGAACACCAGATAATGAGGATTTACATATTTATATTTAATCTTGAACGATTTGAACGGTCTCATTTTTAACCAGAGGCTGGTGCAAGATGATAACGGTCGGAAGATTAAGGAACAAGTATATTAATATATAGATTAAATAAAAAAACCTAACCAAATATCTGTAAGATTTACTTTTTATACTGTAATCAAGTTAATATTTACATTAGATTAAGTTAGATAAGTTAGATTCTCACTGGATGCCCCATAAAATCCCCACGTAAATATATATCAATATGGTAAGAAATTTTAATTCAATAATTTACAATAAAAAAACAACAATATAAACGAGTCGATTAATTCAATTATCATATTTTAATTACCTTCTCTTACTATACAAATTCTAATTTTTAAATATCTTCCAAAATATAAATAAATATTCATTATTTTTGCTCAAAAACCAAGCACTGGTGATAGTGAATATATATATATATATATATATATATATATATATATTATATATATACTTTGTCATTAATTGTTTTATTTTTTAAGTGTCCTCCGGACATATAGATACACACAACTGCCCTTTATATATGTATAGATAGCTCTTAACTAAAAAATTCCAAACTTTGTAATGATTAGATTATCATACTGTGGTATATCCACAGGTCCTGCTAATTAATATTGTAATAAACTTAATTGCTTTGACGTTCAACTATGATAGTCGGTTTTATTGACCCAACCTCTCTCTATCTTTCCCCTACCCTCTTTCTTATATTTTTCTGTGTAGCATGTCCTTTTTCTTCCCTTTCATTATAATAAAAATGGAATGGTCACTTATTTTGCTGAGGTGACGACACTCCTAAGAAATAAGAATTCGGTGGATAAGCAACAGCGGGGTTTACATTTTTTCATTTAATCTTGGACGATTTGAACGGTCTGATTTTTAACCTCCCCCTCCCCAAAAAAAAGACCCCAAAATATAACAAATTTTAACTCTACCCTATAAACTTTATCCTATAAACTTATCCCTCAAATTGATTCCCAATCAATTTAGCAACAAACAACTGCAGATAACTTACTGTCAAAATCAAGAAAAATCCTTGAAAAAAGACAACAATAAATTTTACCATCCCTCACAATTTACCTCTTGGCATGAAATAACCCCAGATGGGTTAACATGCTGTTAAATCGATCAATCCAACCCCTCTGCTATGGACAGGATGTGACATACGGTCAATTCCTAAACAGAGTACAGCTGGTTTGAATTCAGAGTTTTGTAACCAAAGAATTAGTTGATATATAACTCCTGATACTTTGTTTTCTTTAAACCATTTTCTTTAAATTGATCATTTTATGATGCCGGATCACGCAGTGTTCGCTGTCCTCTTATATTCTTTCCTCCTGCCAGTGGAACTGCAGATGTTTTCTTTAAACAGATTCTAGCATTTGAATACTGTTGGATACAGGGTTATTGCTGTAAGTATTTACACTTACTGTTTTAAGGGATTTCTTGGGGGACAATTAAGAAATATGATGTAGACAAGAAGACACTTAAAAGACTGTTGGATACAGGGTTATTGCTGTAAGTATTCCTACTTTAATGATTTTTAACAAAGGGTGTTACGACCGCTATTATTTTGTAATTCGGAGCACGGGTATTAATATATAGATTTAAGACTTATTGATACCTATTTATTTATTAATATTCTAATAAACTTGACGTTTATCTACGATAGTCGATTTTATTAAACCAACTTCCAAATGATTTAGTTACTCAGTTACTTAGTGTGAAATCAACCTTAGCCATAAGTTTAAGCAACATCGGCCAGCCTCGTTAGCTTCATGTGCACCCATTTTATCAAAATATTAAATATAATGGGAGAGACAGACTAGAGATGCGATAATGGCTTTTACTTGTTTACTCGGCCGCTTATTGTCTGCTGCTAACTCAGCCGCTATGTTCTTCAATTAGTCCAGTGGGCTGCCTTCTCGGGTTGGTTCTTCTTTATTTCTTCGGGCTGGTCATTTCTTGTTTAAATTAACTCAAGAAGACTTGGTTGTTTTTCTTATAAAGATTTATTTCAACAACCCAGCCCATCTTCAATCAATGCGGGGGATCAAGAGGGACTCACAGAGCGAGAAGACCTATGCATCCGTTCACTCTGCATTTTTAGTCGTATCTGACTAAACTAATTCTCACGCATCTAATCGCGCTCTACCGGAAGGTGATGTCGGGGTCATCATCAATCACTTATAATCCTAACGGTTATAAAATTTTCCCAGTTAACTCCCTTCGATTTTAAATCTAGCGAACAATTGTTTCAAAATATCCTACTACAGGTACGTACATAATTCATAAGCTGCCTATGAATTATGTAACGGCAGTAGGGTGAGACCTCCCAAGGAGTGGGGGATCTGGGTATGAAATTAAACCCCATCTAATTGCGCGGCTCCGGTTACTCCTATGTCCACTCTGACCCGGAGTGGTCGTACATTTTAGGCTCATATCCGTGGGTCAAATATATTCGTTTAAAAATGTATTAGTATTAGATAGGAATACTTGAAACCATACAACTGTGTGCAAATTAAGGATCCGGGTTCAATACCAGCCCATGTCCACTCAGCTTATGTGTAGCACAGGGATCTGTGCGGTAAAGTGAGGAGCTGATGGTAGGCATGGCGCTCCATCTCAGACACCAAAAACAATCTCCTTGGTTTAGCCCTAGTGAAAAGGGGATATACTCCCTCGCTGTCTGTCTGATACTGACTTTAGGTCACCCCGACGACTTTACTTTTACTTAGATAGGAATAAAAGTAAGTAAAGTCGACGGCGTGGCCTAATGTCGGTATCAGCCAGAAAACGAGGGAGACTATCCCCTTTTTTCACTAGCACTAGAGCAAGGAAATTATTTTGGGACTGAGGTGGAGCGCCACACCTACCATCAGCTCCTCTCTTTACCGCACAGATCCCTGTGCTACTCATACGCTGAGTTGGCGAGAGCCGGTATTGAACCAGGAACTTTGCGATTCATAGAGAAGATATTTGATATATGATTTTGCAAATAATCTCTTAAGAAACAACTAAACAAAGCAAGTAAATGTAAACTCAATGATGCTGATACCTTTTATTTCAGTGCGTCCTGGGACGTACATATTTGATTTGAATGAGTCCATGGGAAATTTGATTGGTCCTAACTAAAGTTTCTTAATAAATTGTAGAGTTTTTATTTATGACCTGTAGAAACAACTAAAGCCATCTCACCCCTACCTTGTAACCTATCCTGTGTAATTCGGTTCTAAGAAACTATTGAAATGTATTTACAGTTAGCATGAAATGGCAAGGGAAGAAAAAAAGAAAAACACTGGACGCATGGATATGATTTTACTGCGTCCTTTCAGACTTTTGTGCGTCAGGGACGCAGGACGCGTACCTACCAGCATCTTTGTAAACGTACAATATACACAAATGCCAAAACCTATAGGCATAACATAATCCGAAACGGGTTGACATGCCGTTGAAATCAATCAGTACATCTGATATTTACAGAATTATTTAAGCGCCATGAAAATATTATTAATTCATTCATCCACAAAAAGGTGATGTCCACAATGTGATGGGGTAGAAGAAGAGAAATCACATTACGTGTTTAAATTACGTGTCTACGTGTCTAAGGTTGTCTCGATAAATTACATCAACCGAAATGCGCACGTGAAAAAATTGTTAAAAAGAAGATAATAATAATAATAATAATAATAATAATAATAATAATAATAATAATAATAATAATAATATAATGGGATGATGATGTGGGACTGAAGACGAGAAAAGGCTTGTTGGTTAGAGGAAGACAGAATAAAAAGAAAGAAAGAAGAAAGAAAGAAAAGGAAAGAAAGAAAGAAAAAAAGAAAGAAGCAATTGTGAAACTTTGAGTAACGCCTGATAAGTTTGTTGGTGAATATTTTGATATTAAGACAATAAAGAAAATAGAACAACATTTTATAATATATATATATATATATATATATAATATATATATATATATATAAAATAGATGGAAATTATCCGACAGTTATGAAATTTAACATTTTTGAAAAACAAATGACGTTATGTAATTGCTGACAGAAATCTGTTTCGACCAAATCGATAAATTAGTCATCTTCACGAGCAACACAGACGAGAAAAGAAAAAGAAAAATATCCGTTAGAAGACTGTTTACAAAACGAACGCTATATTCAACTGCTGAAAATTTTAAAAAATGCGTGTTCTGTTTTAAAAATAAAATAAACTTTATTTTTAATTTTAAAAAATCAGAAGCAATATAGTTGATAGTAAAAGTCTACAGAGTCTGTTGTAAAATTATATAAAAAGTGTAAGATGGGTATCAAAATGATATATATATCATTTTTATATAATTCGTTCGTATGTAAACAGTTTTCTAACGGATATTTTTCTTTTTCTTTTCCCGTCTATGTTGCTCGTGAAGATGACCAATTTATCGATTTGGTCGAAACAGATTTCTGTCAGCAATTACATGACATCATTTGTTTTTTCAAAAATGTTTAAATTTCATATATATATATATATATATATATATAATATATATATATATATGATATAGAATGAATAGAGAATAAATGAGAAAAGTATTGGCATAAAAAGGTGCTCAATGCTAATAAAGCAGAGCAGATTTACAATCAATAATTATGATATTATGGATGTTATAAACTCATAACTATAAGTTTCATGCTTACACAATCTTCACTTGACTCATCTGAAGATTGCGTAAGCATCAAACTTATAGTTATGCGTTCATAATATCCCTAATATCATTATTATTGATTATATATATATATATATTATATATATATTATATATATATATATTATATATATGCATATAGTCTCGGGAGGTGACCACGGCACGGCTGAGATTGACTAGAATACTTAGGAAAGTTCTCGACAGCTGAAGAGACTTATTGTCACTTGTTGTTCAGTGAAAACAATCAATTATTACTTGTTCTATATATTCGATCTACAAACCGAGAATTGAGGCCTTTTTAGTTTTTACACACATACAAACACACACATACAAGTATATCATATATGTATATATAGCATTACAGTATGTTATATATACTAGCAAATATATGCACCCTCCGGTGCAAGTATTTAAGTTTTAATGTAATAAAATATTATATTAAATTAGAAAGGCTAATGAAACTAAATAAGAATCCAGATAAAAATATTTGAAACAGAGGGGGGTATAATCGAAAAATAGAACAACTAAAACTTACTCTTCCATCACTCTCATCTTTCATTGCTAAATTTTCCTAATTTAACTATTTAGTTAAAATAAGAAGTAAAGAATAAAATGGCAGTTATTTCGTCTTGTTAATGGATTTCTTTTAAGATTTATTCCCAAGATTTTTGCTCATATTCATTAAGATAAAACCAAACAATTAGAAACCAATAATACTAAGCACATATTTATTAAAATCAAATTTCTAATATCAATATGCAAATTAGCCTTCCCATTCACACTGCAAACCACTATTTTGTTGTATATATAAATGTAATTGTATGTTAATAGTATGACTTACAGTATTAATAATGAAAAACAATTTTATTAATAATTGAGGTTTAAATATAAATAAAATCATGGAGAATGTAACGTAAATAACTAAGGGAATTGTGACTTGAGTAGTGATATAGTTTCGGTTACAGACAGACAAATACACAATCTCCATTATAATAATAATAATATATATATATATATATATATATATATATATATATATAGTATTATAGTGTGAACAGAAGTTATACACTGTAATACTAAATCCGCTCTACCAACGTACTGAGCACTTCACTACTTGTGTGTGTGTAAAAACATCGACCAGTTAGAGAGAATTAGACTCCGCCTGGCTATTTCTGCCCAAGACACACTAAATGATTTGTTTTGTTGTTGTTGTTGTGTTTTTGTTTTACGGCATAACAACCTCAGTGGGTCATTTAATGCCATCAAAGTTTTGAAATAAATTAATTCTTAATGGATACTCATTTTTTTTATAAACACATTTTACTATTTAACAAAAGGATGAGACCCCAACAGGTACTACCACTCCGGGTCAGAGTGGACCAGGGAGCAATGGTGATTAAGGGGTGCTCCACATTCCCCAAACCTCCAGAACTGGAACCTCGCAGATACATCATTAAACGTCATACAATAAATAGCGCCACAACAATCAAACCAAGTTAAAGGACCAGTGACATGCACAGTAACATATAGAGTAACATATTTCTTAGAATCGTAGGAAATGGACTCGTCGACCCGAGTTCAATTCCTGGAAGAAGCTGTTTTCATTTCACATGGCGCTAATACCCTTAGGAAAGGTATGAATACAATTCTCTCTCCAGCTATGGGTAAATAGCAGGGCAGACTGGACTCTTTAACCATGTCTAGGTAACCAGTCTAGGAGAAGGAAAACTCTGAATTCAAACCTGTCAAACTCCGAGTTTTCCTTCGGTGATCTTGTGGAACCGGTGTTTTTTTTACCGTAATACAAATGCAGTTAGGGTAATTTCATGTCTAATCATCAAGGCCATCTCACCCACCCTATTCCATTTTTCTGAAATTTTGTTCAAGTGTGGATTATGTTAAAGTTATTTTTCGCGACCCCATACCCAAATTTGGAAAGCTAAAAATCGACATAACTCCGCCAGTTTTTGGAGATTGTCTAAAGTTAACATAGTCTCCACCTGGAAAAAAATTCAAAAATATTGAAGGTTGTGGGTGACATTTTTACTTTTTTCTGGATGATTGGGTCAAATTAGTAAAACAGGTTCTCTTTGTGAGATAATCTTGCAAGCTCTTGACAATGCGTTAAGCCAAATTTGGCAAAGTTTCACAAATAAAGTAAGTTAATAAAATTCATTTGAAAATCGATAACGATGAGCCCACAGTAACACCCCATATTGAAATCTGAGAATCACCGGCTTTGAAAACCGTTTTGACTGCTAACAGCCGCCATCTTGCTGAATACGTAGCACCGATCATCCAAATCTTGGAATAAAGAAGTTAGAATTTCGGTGTAGATTATAATTCCAATCTCACACTCCCAAAAACAAAGACAGTCAGTCACTACCCATCCTCCCAAATAGTTCGCTTGCAAGAAACCAACGCTCAATTACACTTTCCACTCGAATCTTTTGCATTCGGGACAGTTAGGGTCTCGTCTGAAATTACAAAACGCCAAATAAAATTGGCAAGAACATCCTGGCAACGAGTTTTAAATTCCTGTGAAATTTGAGATTGCTCAGATTCTTCGCTCGTGTCAGAATTCCATAACGAAATGTGTAGAAATGTTGCACATCTCAAGCGTATCAAAGCAAACGTGAGTACAAGAAACGAGATTAAATGTGCAGGATGTTTTTTTCTTTCTTTTTCTTTTTACATCGAATAGTCACACGTATGTCAGTTCTGATTTGTTACGGTAAATTTCCCCCGTTTAAGCAAGATTCGGTGGACTTTGTAGACATTAAAATCCCCGGCTATCCAGGATATATGTTCAATATGGACATTCTTCAACTGACTCTCGTTTTCGAAATTCTGAACTAATTTTTTTTATTTCTCAGGATATAATTCGTCCACTCTCATGTCTTCCCAAAATGATTTGGTCTATTTGTTTATTGGCTTATCAACTGCTTATATATATATATATATATATATATATATATATATATATTATATATATATATATATTCGTAAGACATGTGTTATTGAATACCACGGAGTATTCTTTTTTCATTTTTTGTATGGATATTTTTTCCAGTCTTCTGGCTATCCTTTTTTGAATCTGGATCGAGTTGATTCATTTATATTTTCATACTTATTTCCGAGCGCTTTCGACTGTTGCTCCAGTCGTATTCATGGGGTTTATGTAATTTGGTTTTTAGTTGATTTTAGTTTTATTATCTATGCTTTTATCTAATTCAGAGAGTCTATTATTTTTTAAGAGGGGGGTTAGGTGAGTGTTAGTTATTGAAGATATTTAATACGTTGTCTCCGACTTTAAAGGCTATTTTATTAATGTTAGGTTTTTTATTTTTAATGCAATATATATATATATATATATATATATATATATATATATATATTATATATATATATATATATATAGTTCAGATATGAATTTAAATTTATTTCGGCATTTTTAAAAATCAGACATAAAGAAGTAAAAAATGAATAAATTTAAATTTATATATGAGCTTAGGTACTTATATATATATATATATATATATATATATATATATATATATATATATATATATATATATATATAGTCTGATTTTTAAAAACGCCGAAATAAATTCAAATTTATATCTGAACTATAGGTACTCATTCATTTATGTATAATACTTCGTTTATGAAGAAAATATATATGCAAATCTTTATATGTACGTTTGCGCTTTCAATCTTTGTCGAATCCTATCAAAGAAACATTTGATATCATCCACCTATATATATATATATATATATATATATATGTGTGTGTGTGTGTGTGTGTGTGGTGTGTGTATATATATTATATGTGCGTGTGTGTATATATATATATATATATATATATGTGTGTGTGTGTGTGTGAAATGCAAACGGCCTCGTCCAAGATTTGAAATCGGGTCGCTGTGTCTATTTTCCTAATACGATAACCATTATACTACAAAGGCTTGTGTGTGTGTGCATGTATGTATGTATGTATCTGAATACGTGGGTACTTTTGCATGCTCGTGTATGTATGTATGTGTGTGTGTGTGTGTGTGTGTGTGTGTGTATAACCATGTTCCTAGTAAATTGTATTGTCTTATCAATAGGTTTGGTTTGTTTCGCTTTGTTTTGGTTTGTTTAATGGCATATCAACCCTGTGGGTTATTTAATGCCAAAACTGTTAGAGTGCGAAATAAAAGTTACTACCCAAATTTTATTTACAGGTGCATTTTTTCTCGATAGTCTGGTGTATGTATTTTTATATATGATTCATAATCATATATATATATATATATAATATATATATATATATATATATATATATATATATATATGTGTGTGTGTGTGTGTGTGTGTGTGTGCATAAACATATTCTCAGTAAATTGTATCGTCTTATCAAGATATGCCTTGATATAAGTATGTTGGAAAAAGCCTTAATGTACGGGTCTTTTAGTTTGGTTTGTTTTGGTTTGTTTAATGGCATATCAACCCTGTGGGTTATTTAATGCCAAAACTGTTAGAGTGCGAAATAAAAGTTACTACCCAAATTTTATTTACAGGTGCATTTTTGTCGATAGTTTCGTGAATGTAGTTTTATATATGATTTATAATTTTCGGCATATATTTATTTCTCTCAAGAAGGATAAAATGTCATCCATACATTTTCTTATTACAATAAGAGAATACATTACAATAAAATTATTTGTATTATTCAGACTATTGTCCTCATCTTGATTGTTATCTGCTGAACATTTTGAATAATACAGATAATACAAATGATCATGCCTCATTTAAAAAATTCAGAGAAGTAATAAAATTTTCTTTTTGGCATGTATCATTTTTTTCATATTTCTTTGAATCCCAAGAGAGAACATTCCTAAACTTTTATAAAATTCAATTTTATCATCAAATTCTTTGTGATAG
>CM042142.1:125134274-125151774 GCA_023376005.1 Doryteuthis pealeii | reverse complement strand
ATTCGATGCAACTACAGACCGATAACGTGCTTGCCAACGATGCGGAAAATTCTAATTACACAAATAAGAGAGAATAAATCTATTTATTCATTTAAAAGCCGCCTACAGTTTGCCGAAGAATGAAAAGGAAACTTGAGGCACATATGATTAAGGCATAGACATACACAATCTAAAGAAACAAAAGCGAACAGAAAAAATGTCGTCACGACATGAATAGGTTACAAGATCCCACAAATATGGATTGTTGAATGTTTAGAAATATCCAAAAGTCTCCGAAAGCTATGATATATGATTTTTCTTTGTTGAAACTTTTTAGCAACTTTAAAATGGCCGATGAGAGAAATGGTTTAGTCAAAGATAACTTAGAAAATCAACATAGTTTTAATTTTAAATGTGCTAAAATGTTACTTTATATATATATATATATATATATATATATATATATATATATATATATATATATATATAAAAGGTGTGTCAAAAAAGTATCAAGATTTTTGTACTTTTTGACACACCTTGAATTCTGAAAAAAAATAACGTTCCATTCATTAATGTTTTTCAGAATACAAGGTGTGTCAAAAAAGTACCAAGTTTATAGCTGTATTTACCGAGATAGAAATGAATAATGAATGGAATGCATTTTTTTCAGAATACAAGTTGTGTCAAAAAGTACAAAAAATCTCTATGCTTTTTGACTCACATTATATATATATATATATATATATATATATATATATATAATATATATATATATATATATATGTGTGTGTGTGTATGTGTGTGTGTGTGTGTGTGGTGTGCTTCCACTCCCCATGGTTGAGCACTGTAGGAGGGACATTAATTGAAATTTTACCGTTTGGCGTAAAGCCGTTACTCGTCTGTCCACTGTTTACAGTCTTGAGTTCTCTGGTGATTGTAAAAACATTCTGCGTAGGGATGTATCAATTACTTGTTCCCTTCAGACTGACAGACGCTGATAGCCACAAAGGTAAGGGGCTTGGCAGACGAAAATTCTGTCGGGTTTCGATCCTGGCTAGAGGTAGCCGTTAAAAAGTCAAGCCGCACTGATGGAAGTAAACTTCGAAACACGTGTCTGTGGATAACTGATATATATATATATATAATATATAATATATATATATATATATATATAATAATTGATAATGAAAAAGGTTTAAAGATCGGATATTTTGCGGTTATATACCTATTTATACCCACAGGTATCTGTGTATACTTATGAGTTACATAAGAGCGCCAACTTTATTGAAAATGGTAAACAGAGAATTCGTATATATATATATATATATATATAATATATATATATATATATTATATATATATATATATGGAACATCAATGTTTTCGTTTTTAATTATTTTCAGCTCCTCTCTCGATGAGTCCAGAGTAAAAACAAGCTCTGAAGATGATTTTTATAAATCGAAATATTGTTCAATATTAGCTATGAATATGATATAAAATATTTTCATTTTAACAGCATTGTGTGTTTTCATATTCTTATATATATATATATATATATATATATATATATATATATACTAGCTTAAGACCTGCAGATGACAATTATGTATTTGTCCCAACAATGCCACTTCATCCATTCTATTAAACTTGAATAATATTTTTCAAACAATCAACAGTTTTCACCAAAGTAATGATATAATTTGTCAGTACAAATAGCTTGTTTCCATTTCAAAACCTTGAAAGACCTGCAATCGATAATAGAATCGATTATTACCATGTTTATTTCCAAGTTATAAAAATTGTTATCACATGAAAAAAATCCAGAGCAAAAAATCACGTTAAACGTTGCCGAAAACAATCACAGTAACTATAACCCTGGAATCCAAAATTTCAGGATTGCGGGTTCGAATTCGGCGCGCAATGTTTTTATTTGCTCACGGAGTCGATCTGATTCCAAAGCAGTATGATATGTTGGGCTTCGGCTTCTAGAAGTAAAGTTAACAATGTGTTACACTGAAATTTACATTTATGATAAATATATCTAGTCGTGGTAATTTAATCTAATATATATATATATATATATATATATATATATATATATATATATATATATATATATATATAAAGTGTTGTTCTGGTTCCAACGGGAGAAAATTCAATATTTTATAAAAAAAAAGGTCCGCAAAATGGATTATGTTTTTAGAAAATTTTTTTTATCATTTTAATCATACATATGCGACACGTGTTTCAGATCTTCTGGTATCTTCTCCAGGCTTTAGTCAATAATATGAAAAATGAATATATATATATATATATATATATATATATATATATATATATATATATATGTTATCGGCATTTTTATGTACTTTTTGACACTCCTTGTATTCTGAAAAAATAACATTGCATTCTTTCTTAATTTCTATATTGGTAAAAATTAATACTCTTTTATACACCTTGTATTCTGAATAAAATTATTGAATGGAACGTTATTTCTTTCATAATACAACGTGTGCCAAAAAGTACAAAAAATATCGATACTTTTTTGACACACCTTGTATATATATATATATATATATATAGTCATCCACAGACACTGTGTTTCGACGTATCACTACATTTGCAGACTACTTCCAGCTTAAGCTTAGTTCACGGTCGTCAGTGAAATCCCCTCCAAAGTGTTCATATATAGCATATATAGTCATCTACAGTCACTATGTGTTGACGTATCACGTCTCTTCAATGATGCTAGACATTTGCGGGGTATCTCCAGTCGGGATGGAAACCTGATCGATTTATCATCAGTCAGGCTTTTAACCATTCGGGCATCGTCACCTACAGATTGGGAGGATTTTAAGTGATAAATGCATGCATCTCTATATACCAGAGAGTTCTCTCCCCCCCTATCTCTCTCTCTTCTCTCTCTCTCTCTCTCTCTCTATATATATATATATATATATATATATATATATAAATCCAAAAGTCCCGAGAAGAAATCTTCCTTACGACATAGGAGTTTTTTAACTGTCGCAGTAAACAGAGCTCAATGTGTGCTCTTATTGTTAGAGTCACAGAGCAAATTTATAACAAGAGACTTAGAATTTTTGCATTATAGTCTATTTCAACGAAGCTTAGACAAGGTGTCTAACTCTCCCAAATCATCAGATGCGAATGATGAATTCTTTATTACATTTAAGGCATTTGAAAACAGATTTTCAAATGCCTTAAAAGTAATAAAGAATTCATCATTCGCATCTGATGATTTGGGAGAGTTAGACATTTTGTCTAAGCTTCCTTGAAATAGACTACAATGCAAAAATTCCGAGTCTTTTGTTATATCTTTTACTTATATATATATATATATATATTTATATATATATATATATATATATATATATATACCTCCAACCGTTCACGTTCTTATGCGGTTTATTTACCTAACGACTTGTTATGATCTTAAACTTTTCTACCTTAAATATAAGTTACAATGATACAAGCACCCGAAACACCAAAGAAGGTACTACAAGGGTATATCTACCTTTTTTGTTATTGTATCTCCCCCCCTCTCTCTCTCTCTCTATATATATATATATATATATGTGTGTGTGTGTGTGTGTGTGTGTGTGTATTCTTAGCTACATATTGTTAAGTCAGATTATTACATAATGGTCCAAACAATATCATTATAAATTGAGATCCGCGTCTCATCATGACTAAAATAACATAGATTGCGCATGCGCGCCCTGAGAACACGGTCTCTTCCTCTCTGTCTCTCTCTCCCGCCTTCTTTCACGTACACACACATATATATATATATATATATATATATATAAATACTCGCAAGTATATATCACATTTAATGTATATATATATATATATATATATATATATATATATATATTATGCATGCGCATGTGTGAATATACGTTCCCACATATTCACACCTAGACGCATGGGTGCAAACGAACAAAAAATAATATTTATTAAAAAGAAAAGAAAAAAAAATAAGGTATATAAAAAAAAGTAAATGTTGCGACCCTATCATAAACCGGCCTCCACTAACACTAGATGTGTCCAATTTTCTTAGCTCGTATCTCGGTAAAAAGATAGGCAAATGTTTATTTTCATAGATTAAACGTCCAAAAGAGGGGAATCAAATTCATTTGGCGGCGCAAAAAGATATTCCTGCCGTAACCATCGCAGAGCGAAATTGTCGACAGGCATTCTATTATCAGGAATCTAATATCCAAAATGATATGAAAAGACCAAAAAGAAGGAGTTTTTAGTCAAATTAATTGAGTCAAAGAACTACATGCACCAACAACTGTTTTCCCCTTTTTTTATTACTTTTTTTTCTATTTTTTCCATTTCTTAAAACTTCTTTCTTTTTCATTTCTTTCTTTCTTTTTTTTTCTTTCTTTCTTTCTTTCTTAAGGTTCTTCTCCGCTTTATTAATTCTTTCACCCTTTTTCCTATTTTCAGTCTAGTTCTTTCTTTCTTTTCCTTTTTTGCTCTTGTCCTAACAGATAAGAAAGACGAAAGTATAAGAAGCAGCACGACCAGAGACAAAAAGGGAGGAACAAGAAATAAAAGAGGAAAAGAGGGAAAGAAATATTTATAACAAGAACAGAAAAGTCTTAAAAGACAAAGACAGAAGACAGAGAAGAAAAAAGAAAGAAAGAAAAAAAAAAAAAGAATAAAAGAAAGAAAGGGAAATAAGAATGGAAAAACAGAAAAACGAACAGAAATATTAAATGGAGGAAAAAAGCGTTTAAGAAAGAAGAAGAAAGAAAGAAAAAAAAAAAAAGAAAGAAATAAAGAAAGAAAGAACAGAATGAAACTAGGAAAAAGGGAAAGAAATAAGAAAACGGGGAAGAGCTTAAAAGAAAGAAAGAAAGAAAGAAAGAAGAGAAGACACAAGAATGAAGAAAATAGGAAAAAGGAGAAAGAAATAATAAAACGGACAAAAAGCCTTAGAAAGAAAGGAATGACAGAAAGAAGAAAGAAAAATTGAAAGGAAAGAAAGAAAAGGAAGAAAGGAAAAAGAACAGAATGAAAAATTGGAACAAAAAGGGGAAAGAATAAATAAAGCGGAGAAGAGCTTGAAGAAAGAAAGAAAGAAAAAAGAAAAGAAAGAAAGAATGAAAAAATAGATAAAAAGAAAAAGAAAGAGAATGACAGATATCTAAACAGATTAAGGAAAAGAATTTGGAAAGAAAGAAGCCAACGACAGAAAATACATCACAATCAAGAACTAAAAAGGTATAAGAAAGAATAACATAAATAAAATAAAAAGAACAAGATACATAAAGAACGACAAAAGAACGAAAGAGAAGTAGAAAAAGAAAGAAAGAAAGAAAAAGAAGTAAAGGACATAGAAAGAATAGACTGACAACAATAGGAAAAGGGAAGAAAAAAGCGGAAAGGACCGCAATAAAGTAGCGCGGGAAGAGGCACTTTTTCCTTAAGAAGAAGAGAAGAAGAACAGCCAGACAAGGGAGAAATAAAAAAAGAAAGACCCAAGAACGAAAGACGAGAACCGCCCATACCCCCAAAGAAGAAAGATTAAGAAAGACAGAAAAAGNAAAAAAAAAAAAAAGAGAGAGATCGAAGCGATTTATTCTCCAAACATAATAGTGTGGGGTCTGAGTTGCGCTTGCATGGATCATCATAATTTCTCTAGAGCGATTACTATGATGAAGAGTTTCGGTTAAATCGAACTTAACGGACCTAAATTCCATCATCGTATATCACCCGCGAAAGAAAAAAAATACCAAAATTCAATGAACTTTTCAGTATTGATATATTAATGAACAAAAAAATAAAATGCACTAGTTATTTCATTTAGACTTTTACATTTTTTCAGGTCAGTTAACTTTAAACCACGTATATTTGAGAATCTGTGTTACGCCCCAAAGATACGTGGTTCAAAGTTAACTGACCTGAAAAAATGTAAAAGTTTTTCAATAAAATAACTATTATTATTTATTAATATATCAACACTGAAAATATCATTAAATTCGGTTAATTTGAAATTACTGTAATTTTATTCTTTACCTTAACTAAATAGTTTAATTAGGAAAATTTAGCAATGAAAGACAAGAGTGATAGAAGAGTAAGTTTCAGTTGTTCTATTTTTCGATTATATCTTTTTATCTGCATTCTTATTTAGTATCATTAGTCTTTCTAATTTATTATGATATTTTATTACATTAAAACTTAAATACTCGCACCCGGAGGTGCATTTATTTGCAATAATAATAATAATAATAATAATAATAATATAATAATAAAACAAAGCAAAACTAGATAAGACACAACAGAACAGCAAATGTAGGGTGTGTGGAGACAGAGGTGAGACAATCAACGATGTATTAAGCGAATGTAGCAAACTAGCACAACGAGAATACAAGTCTAGAAACGATTGGGTTGGAAAGGTGATCCACTGGGAATTATGCAAGAAACTAAATTTTGACCATACAACAAAATGGAATATGCATAAACCAGAACCTGTTCTTGAGAATGAAACATAAAATTCTCTGTGATTGTAAGGTAAAGACGGATCATCTCATCCAAGACCAGACGTAGTATTAATTAACAAGAGAAAGAGAACTTGTCAACTGGTAGATTTTACAGTTCCAGCAGATCACAGGGTGAAGACGAAAAAAAAAAAAGAAAAGTTAGTCAAATACTTGGAGCTTGCCAGAGAATTGAAAAAGCTGTGGAATATGCGGGTAAATGTGATACCAATTGTAGTTGGTGCACTTGCAACGGCTCCAAAAGTTTAGAAAACAAACTAGAGAAACTGGAAATCAGAGGAAGAATTGAAACCATCAGACAACCGCATTTTTGAAATCGGCGAAAATAATTAAAAGTCCTGGAGACCTAAGGAGACTTGTTGTCACTTAGACTCTAGTGAAAAACCATCACTAACGCTGGTGGAAAAACTCACAATAATAATAATAATAATAATAATAATAATAATAATAATATAATAAATTTAAATTTAAATAATAATAATAATAAATTTGAATAATAATAATAATAAATTTAAATTCAAATTTAATTTTGACCATACAACAAAATGCATAAACCAGAATCTGTTCTTGAGAACGAAAACACATAAATTCTCTGGGTCTTTGAAATAAAAACGGATCACCTTATCCCAGCAAGAAGGCCAGACCTAGTGTTGATAAACAAAAAGAAAGAACTTGTCAACTGGTGGATTTTGCAGTTCCAGCAGATCATAGGGTAAAGCTAAAGGAAAATAAAAAAGTGGAAAAATATCTGGACCTTGCCAGAGAACTGAAAAAGTTATGGAATATGAAAGTGAAAGTTATACCAATTGTAGTTGGGGCACTCGGAAGTCCCAAAAGGATTAGAAAAGGGTTTGGAAAGTTTGGAAATCAGAGGAAGGATTGAAACCATTCAGAACACTGCACTGTTACAATCTGCCAGAATACTCAGAAAGGTCCTGGAGACCTGAGGAGACTTGCTGTCACCAGACTCCAGTGAAAGACCATCAGCTAACACTGATGTGAAAACTCAAAAGGAGTAAATAATAATAATAATAATAATAATAATAATAATAATAATAATAATAATAATAATAATAATAGCGTAACTACTCATCTTCTTAGAAGAGTACGATCAATGCGAGCAAAACCAACAAGAGACAGCAAAAAAAAAAACAAAACAAGATCAAAAAAACAAAAAACAAAAAGCAAAAAAACAAACATAAATACATACAATATATACACAACATTCCTCACCACAGGTCTCGGATAAAGACCGGTAAGAAACCGAAAGTAAAGTAAATACAGTAGCAGCAGCAGCAGCAGCAAGATACCAATAGTTGTTGGAGCACTAGGAAAAAAAAGACCGGAGGAACTGGAAATCAGAGGAGGAATTGAGACCGTCTAGACAACTGCATTGCTGCAATCAGTCAGAATACTCAGAAAAAACATAGAGACAGAAGAGACTTGTTGTCCCTCAGACTCCAGCGAAAGACCATCAGCTGACGCTAGTGTGTGTGAAAAACTCACAGGAGTGAACATAATAATAATAATAATAATAATAATAATAATAATAATAATAATAATAATCTCTCCCAGCCAGTTGACCAGACCTAGTGTTGATTAACAAAAAAAAAAAAAAAAAAAAAAAAAAAAAGAAAAAGAAAAAAGAGAACGTGTCAACTAGTGGACTTTGCGGTTCCAGCAGATCACAGGGTGAAGCTGAAGGAAAATGAAAAGATGGATAAATATCTGGACCTTGCCAGAGAATTGAAAAAGCTGTGGAATATGAGGGTAAAAGTGATACCAATTGTAGTTGGTACACTAGGAACGACCGCAAAAAGCCTGGAAAAAAAGACTAGAGGATCTGGAAACCAGAGACTGGAGGAGACTTGTTGTCACTCAGTGAAATATCTGATGTGAAAAACTCAAAAGGGGTGAAAATAATAATGCCAACATATGACACAATTAATGTTTTTTCTTCTTCTCCTCTACCTAATAATACCACGGGTCAATTTTTACTCATTTTCCTATATTTTTTTCTAATAATAATAACCCAATGTTCCTCGAGGCTTTGGGCAAAATAATAATAATAATAATAATCTTCTTCTTCTTCTTCTTCTTCTGCTCATTATTATTATTATTATTATTTATATTATTATTATTATTATTATTTTGAATCAAATATTTCTTCTTCTTCTTCTTCTTCTTCTTCTTCTTCTTCTTCTTCTTCTTCTTCTTCTTCTTCTTCTTCTTCTTCTTCTTCTTCCTCGACCGCCCCATATCTTCCAAAATGGCCCTACCAATTTTCTCTCAATTAAAGAGGATAAGGAAATTTATGGAGTATTTATGCGGTTGTGGTTTGAGAGGGGCGCATTACAGTTTCTGACAAATGTGTGCACTCGTCTGGAGCCAATTTCGACATTTATTAATAAGTTAAGAAATCTAGAAATAATTAACTTACTTTATGACTGAGTACAGATCTTAATATATGAATAATATCCAAAAATTAGTTGTCAAAGTGTACATTTTAGTTTTGGAAATAGTAATTTGTTTTCAAAGCCCGGAGATTTCGGATAAGTTAACTAGTATTAATCTAAAAATTAGTAGAAAGTAGAAAAAAGAAAGAAAGAAAAAAAGAAACGAAGAAAATAAAAAGTAAGTAATTTAGAAAATAAAAAAAAAAGAAGAAAGAAAAGAGAAAGTATGAAAGAAAGAAAGAAAGAGGGAAGGAAGGAAGGAAGGAAACGAGGAAAATAAAAAAAAGTAAATTAAGGAAGATAAAGAAAAACAGAAAGAAAAAGAGGAGAAAGAAAGAAGAAAGAAAGAAAGAAAGAATATAATGCAAAAAGAAATGAATTACTTAGAAGAAAGAAAGAAGAGAGAGAGAGAGAGAGAAGAGAAGAAAAAAAGAAAGAAACTAAGAAATAAAAAGTAAATAATTTAGAAATAAAGAAAAAGAAGAAAGAAAAAGAGGAGAAAGTATGAAGAAAGAAAGAAAGAAGAAAAAGAAAGGAAGGGAAAGAAAGAAGAAGAAGAAGAAAGAAAGAAAGAAGGAAGAAGGAAGAAAAGGAAAGAAAAAACGAAGAAAAAAATAAAGAAATTAAGAAAGATAAAGAACAGAAAAGAGGAGAAGAGAAAGAAAGAAAGAAGAAGAAAGAAAGAAGAAAGAATAAAAAGAAATAGATGAATTACTTAGAAAGAAAGAAGAAAAAGAAGGAAAAAGGAAAATAAAAAGAATTAGAAGATAAAAACAGAAAGAAAAAAAGGAAAGAAAGAAAGAAAGAAAGAAAGAAAAAGAATATAATACAAAAAATACATGAATTACTTAGAAAGAATGAAAGAAAGAAGAAAGAAAAGAGAAAGAAGGAAACAAAGAAAATAAAAAAAGTAAATTAAGAAAGAAAAAGAAAAAAAAGAAAAAGAAGAAAGAAAAGAGGAGAAATATAAGATAATTTTTCTTGTGGATTTTATCTTTTAACGAGTATCACAAACCCAGCTGCTGGTTATAGCTTTATTACAAACAAGAACAAAAATATCTCCAATGTATCTCACCTGCTCTTACTTTTTTTTCTCCTCTGCATTGATAGAAAGATAATTTTCGGCTAATGTGTTCGTTTTCATTCATTTTCTGAAGTTAGTCGCGCTATCAGAAATCTGACATTTATCAGATCTTTATTTCATAAAAAACACAACTGCAGCATGAAGGCTTCATTGAGAAAAAGAAGAAAAAATGTTAAAAGTCCAACTTTTACATTCACTTCTCACTAATGCCCTTGAGAAAGATGTGCATCCACTTCCCCATGACTTCCTATTTACAGACCGCTCTGTCGGCTAGGTGTTACGATTTTTGTGGCCATCTTTAGGGGTTCAAACAAGCAGTATTCAGGTCGTTCGTCAATGAATGCAAATGGTCGTCTGTCAATATCAGCCGAAAAAATAGTTAACCACCGCCCTGTCGGCTGAGGCGTTAGAATGCACCAATTGCACCTCTGCAGAGGTGTAAGACTCTCCCAATGGGACTACCTGTTGGCCGTGGGTGGCGACTCGTGATGCTTAAGGATAGAGCCCAGGTGGATGAGCAGTTCATGACTTGCAATACTCCACTTTGGCCCTATCTTGGGCTAGACGGGCGGTCGGAGAGGCTCCCTCCGATCAATCGGCTGGTCACGTCAAGCCCTAGCACCTATATAATTTTCCCAACCCTATTGCTCTTATCGCAAGCCCCACATCTTTTTATCATATGGATGCTAGAAGGCGGTGGCCGCGGGTCTACATGTCCTGGGAATGACGTTAAACTCTATCTGATGGTGAGGTTCCAGTTTTGGAGGTTTGGGGAATGTGGAGCACCCCATTCATCACCATTGCTCCCTGGTCCACTCTGACCCGGAGTGGTAGTACCTGTTAGGGTCCCATCTATGAGTTAAATTGAAAAATGTATTTATAAAAAAAATTGTATTATCCATTAAGAATTGATTTATTTCAAAACTTTATCGGCATTTAATGACCCACTGAGGTTGATATGCCGTAAAACAAAACAAAACAAACAAATAAATAGTTAACCAATTACGCATTGAGGCTGTTGGTTGACAGCCTTTCATTTGCACGTTATTTGACATTGATGAACGGACCTACAACCGAAGGCTCATACCCAACATTAAGGAACAGCAAGGAACAACCAAAGGATCATACGCAACATTACGAGACACCTAGAAGCAACCAAAGCTTTTTTTTCACTAAAGATCGCGCTCTGTTTAACACAACGGATATCCGCTGGGGAATGCTCTTGCTTGAAGCCAAAGATGACCATAAAAATCGTAACATATATTTCTATGATAAAGGTGTCGTAAGCAACCTGATATCAAAGTGACTTGATCCGGCATCAAATAACCCCAAAACGATTGATATGCCGTATAATAAAACAATCAAACCAAACCTAAATTTGCTCATGAAATAAGATATTCATTGTTACCATTGTGGCTATCCTTAGTGGTTCAAGCAAGAGCGCTGTCTAGTAGAGATCTTTTGTGTTAAGCAGAGCATGATCCATAGTGAAGAATCCTTTGGTTGCTCTTTAGTGTACCTTAATATTGGGTATGATCCTTTTGGTATCAGCCGATTAAATAGTTAACCAGCCACGTATTCGGGCTGTTGATTGGCTGAGGTTTAAACCATATGATCTCGCTTAGTCTATAAATTTAAGTGGTGGATTGCAGCACGGCTTATATACTACAAATAATCCAACATTGGGGTTGTAGAACACCAAATACACCTCTGCAGAGGGGTAAAATCCCCCACTTGGAATACCTGTTGGCCGTGAGTGGCGACCCGTGATGTCGAATCCTGGTGTCTGAGCAGACCATGACATGCAACCCTCCACTTTCACCCCTACTAGACGGGCGGCTTGAGAGCCCCCTCCAATTAATCGGCTGATCACGTCAAACCCTAGCATTTATATAGCTGTCACAACCCTTTTGCGCTTATGGCAAGCTCCTAACCCTTTTTAACATATATGTGCTAGAAGGCGGTGGCTGAGGGTCCTAGAGTCCTAGGTATGACGTTAAACTGCATATAGTGATGAAAATTCCAATTTTGGAACTCTGGGGAATGTGGAGTACAATTTCATCGCCATTACTCCCAGGTCAACACTGACCTGGAATGTTAGTATATATTATCACTATCATGTCTTCGGTCCCATGAAAGAGGGTTTGAAAAGCAAACATTATTCCAGCAAAGAGGAAGTGAAATCTGCAGTGAAGAAGAGGCTCAAAGAACAGTCAACAGATTTTTACGGGACAGGGATACATGCTCTCATTCGAAGGTGGAACATTGCTATTGAGAGAAACGGTGACTATGTAGGGATGTGATTCATATAGGACCAGCTTCATTTTGATGTATGATATATATTCCTGTGTTGGTGATTATACCTGTCCTAAACAAAATGGCATTACTTTTTTTTTACTCACCCTCGTACTATGGATGTGATTCCTTAACCTCTGGACATAAAATAAGCCTAAAACTATTCGTATTCAATAAAACCATATGCAAAATAACTATTTTAAGTTACAACTTCACAAGAAATGTTAATATCACCTGTAGGCATAAAATAGCCCTAGATTGCTCATTTTTTTAGATAAGGCTTGATAATTTTGACAATTGGACACATAGCATAGTGGATATAGGCGTTGATTTAATACAGTTCTAAGTGGCAGTTATCTCTATGCAGCAGGTTCAATCCGGATCAAATGCTACAGTAACATAATAATTAACATAGCTTACACTTGTACCCAGTCATATTTAACAGAATGAGAACAGTCTATCCACATGGATTAAATAAAGGGTCTCCCGATTACGACAAAAAGGTTCCTGTGTTTGACATGAAGGTTCCTGAGTTCGAAGAGAAGGTTCCCGAGTTCGAGAAGGTTCATGATTCCGAGAAGAAATACCCGAAGAAGGCCCGAGGGCACATCGATCGAAATGTTGTGCAGATCAAAACAATGTTTTCAAATTTGAAATAAATAAAATCATGAACGAATTTCAGTTACTAAAGTTTAATGAGACGTAACGTTTTGTTTTGTTTATTTACTGTCTTTACGAGTTTGACAACGATATCTATTTCGAAGGCTCGAAGAAGGCCTACTTTTGTGACGTCACACCTCTTATGAACTTTGAATAAAGGGTTGAGTTCAAAATTCTCTGATGGCTCCCGATTACGACAAGAAGGTTCTCGAATTAGAGAGGGCTCCCGAGTCTGACAAGAAACATCGTCCGAAACGTTATACAGATAGCAATGAAGATGAGGACAATAGTCCGAATAATCCAAATAATACTAATTATCAAGCCTCATCTCAAAAACTCAGAGAAATAGTTGTTGAAAGTAGTTTTACAGTCGAGATCCCTTGTGATATAAAGTCGGAATAATCCAAATAATACTGACTTTCAACTACAACCTTCAAATGGCTACAATAATCGTAACGGGGGTGAAAGATGGAAAATGGTTATTGACGTGAAGAATGTTAGTCATTCACAGAAAAGCCATCATTTTGGTAATTGAGGCGTTTTATTTAAAAAAAAATGCTCAGCCCCCTTAAAAGGGACAAAGCAGCACTTAATGGCCCCGATGGCGTCGATAGCCGGGGTTAATTGTGACTCTTAAAAATGAGAGGCTTTATAGAGAAAAAGGGACTTAATAGCTCAATGAAATGATGCGGGTTCAGTATTTACGAGCATATTAAGATAACAGGTGCAAAGTCATATATATATATATATATATATATATATATATATATATATTATACAAGAGAGTAAATCCAAAATTAAGGTATCCAAAGCGTTGTGGACGCAGGGAAACTGTTCCTGCGGCTATTGGCAAAGCTGTTGTGTTTATTGTGTATGCGCCTGCACGCACCCCTGAGTGCACCTTATTGTCTTGGCTTGGCAGTCGTTTCTGATGGAGCTCCCGATTGACGTTACCGCCAAGTATGAAGTTCACGCAGTTATTCGATTTTTGAACGTAAGCAGCTTTAAACCGATTGAAATTCATTGCTATTTAACGGAAGTGTATGGCGAATCGTACATGTGAACTCCTTGTACCTTATGGAGTGCTCCCAGACGACTGTGCGAGGGAAGCGTTTGTCCTACTCCCAGAGGCGTCTGGAACAGTTTAGCTTAAAATCTTATATATATATATATATATATATATATATATATATGAGAAGTAAACAATGTGTTTGATATGACCTTAGCCGACAGTATGTGCTTAATCAAAGTCATACCTAATTTTGAAAATTAATTAATTGATAATTAATGAATTAGGCGGGCATACCTGTTCCAATGTAAGACTAAACAACTTTGACTTTTTCTTGATTTGTTTAGCCTTACATTTGAACAGGTGTGCCCGCCTAATTCATTAATTATCAATTAATTAATTTTCAAATTTTTACGATTACGACAAGAATATTCCCGAGTTCGAAAAGAAGGTTTCTGAGTCCAAGAAGGTTTCCGAGTCCTAGGAGAAATACATGAAGAAGGCCGGAGGGCACATCGGCCGAAACCTTGTACAGATAACAATAAAGATGAGGGCAACAGGCCGAATAATACAAATAATACTAATCATCAAGCCTCATCTAAAAAATTCAGAGAAATATTTTGCATACAGTTAAATGGTTTCAAGTATTCCTATCTCACATTCATAATCCTATCTAATAATAATCTTTTGTTTGCACAGTTATATGGTTTCACCAGGGCCGTAGCAGAGGAACAAATGACATTTAGAATTTGGCCTTAAGTTATCAAAGTCCGTCAACATGGTTAGCAGCAAGCACATTTCAAATTACCAGTGCTTCAAGCTTGGAAGAAAACAGTAATGCTTTGGAATAATAGAGAACTGTGAGAATTAAAATAAAATTAGAATTAAATGAAATAAAAGAAATAACAATCTCCCAGGAGCCCGCAGACAAGAAGAACCCTCTGGGCATCCACCAAAAAAGCTCCTTCCTACCACCAAAAATATCCCTGGATCATTCCAACGCTGACGGTTACTGGCGACACATGCTATTGACTGGTTCGAATTCTGAAACTCTGAGGAATATGAATTACCCCTTTATCACCATTACTGCCAGGTCCACCATGACCAGATTGGTAGTACCTGTTAGGATTACATCAATGGGTTGAATAGAAAATTTGAGTTTTAAAATGGGTTAAAAAGATTAGTGTAAAAAAATTAAATACCCATCAAGCATGAAGAGAAAAACAAATGTTTTTTGGCATAAAATAACCCAACAAGGGTTGACATGCCGTAAAATTCAGCAAACCAAACTACCTCCTCTCCTTTTCTTGCCCGCCCAATCAACACGGCTTATAATAAGACCTTCTAAAGGTGTCCTGGGTATTACACTAAACTGCATCTGATATTCAGGCTCCAGTTTTGGAGATCTATGGAATGTGGAGTACGCCTTCATTGCCATTACTCCCAGGTCCACTCTGAATGTGTAGTGGTAGTACATGTTAGGGACCTATTTATGGATTATATAGATCTTTCTGCAAATTATTTGTATTAGATAAACATACTTGATATTATATAAAAGTAGTAGTAGTCGTGGAGACCTATTGTCGGTATCAGCCAGACAGCAAGGGAGTCTATACCCTTTTCACAAACGCTCGATTATGGAGATTGTTTTGTGAATGAGATAGAGTGTCACACCTACCATCAGCTCCACTCTTTACCGCATAGATCCAAGTACTACTCATTCGGTGAGTTTACGAATGCCATTGTCGAACCCGGAATCTTATGGTCCCGAAGCTGAGATGTAGAATAAACGCAATTCCGTAACCTGTTAAATAAAAAAGCCCCAGACGGGTTGACATGCCATTCTTTTCTTCTTCTTCTTCTTCTTCTTCTTCTTCTTCTTCTTCTTCTTCTTCTTCTTCGTTTTTTCTTCTTTTTTCCTCTTCTTCCTCACCTTTGTTTTCTCTTACTCAACTTTTTATTCTTCTTCCAGATGTTTTTCTCCTTCTTATTCAACTTTTTAACTTCTCCTTACTCTTCTCTATTTCTTCTTACTCCCCTTTTAATTCTTTCTCACCTTTTGTCCTCTACTCACCTTTTTCTTCCTCTTCCTCCTCCTTTTTCCATTTACCCTCCTTTTTTCTTCTTACTCTCCTTACTCTCCTTTTTCTTCTTAATCTCCTTACTCTCCTTTTTACTCTTTCTCTTCTTTTTTCCTCTACTCACCCTTTTTCTTCCCCTTCCTTTATCTTCTACGTCCTTTTCTTTTTCATTTACTCTCCTTTTATTCTTACTCTCCTTTTCTTTCTCTCCTTTTTTCCTCTACTCTCCATTTACTCTCCTTTTTATTCTTACTCTCCTTTTCTTTCTCTCCTTTTTTCCTCTACTCTCCATTTACTCTCCTTTTTATTCTTAATATCCTTGCTCTCCTTTTTATTATAAATCTCTCCATTTTTCCTCTACTCTCCTTTTTCTCGCTTTCCTCTCCCTTTTTCTTCTACTTCCTCTTCTTTTTCCATTTACCCTTTTTTCTTCTTACTCCTCTTACTCTTCTTTTTACTCTTTCTCTCCTTTTTTCCTCTACTCACCCTTTTTCTCCCCCTTCCTTTATCTTCTACGTCCTTTTCCTTTTTCATTTACTCTCCTTTTTATTCTTACTCTCCTTTTTATTCGTTCTCCTTTTTTCCTCTACTCCTTTTTTCTCACCTTCCTCTTCCTTTTTCTTCTACTTCTTCCTCTCCTTTTTCCATTTACCCTCCTTTTTTCTCCTTACTCTCCTTTTTATTCTTTCTCTTCTTTCCTCTACTCCTTTTTTCTCACCTTCCTCTCCCCTTTTCTTCTACTTCCTCTCTTTTTCCATTTACTCTCCTTTTTACTTCTTACTCTCCTTACTCTCCTTTTTATTCTTTCTCTCCTTTTCTCCTCTACTCACCCTTTTCTTCCCCTTCCTCTTCCTTTTTCTTCTACTTCTCTCTCCTTTTTCCATTTACCCTCCTTTTTTCTCCTTACTCTCCTTTTTATTCTTTCTCTTCTTTTTTCCTCTATTCCCTTTTTCTCACCTTCCTCTCCCCTTTTCTTCTACTTCCTCTTCTTTTTCCATTTACTCTCCTTTTTACTTCTTACTCTCCTTTTTATTCTTTCTCTCCTTTTTTCCTCAACTCGACTTTTTCTTCCTCTTCCTCTTCCTTTTTCTTCTACTTCTTCCTCTTCTTTTTCCATTTACTCTCCTTTTTACTTCATACTCTCCTTACTCTCCTTTTCATTCTTTCTCTCCTTTTCTCCTCTACTCACCCTTTTCTTCCCCTTCCTCTCCCTTTTACTTCTACTTCTTCCTCTTCTTTTTCTATTCACTCTCCTTTTTCTTCTTACTCTCCCTTCTTCTTTCGTATTTTTTTACGTTACACCAAAACCTTCACCTTTTCCACTTTGTATCTTCTACATCCCCCTCACCGATTCCCTCGCACCTCCCATTTCGTGCTGACGTCACTTAACCATTAAG
>CM042142.1:125101774-125129274 GCA_023376005.1 Doryteuthis pealeii | reverse complement strand
ATGATCATAACTCAAATTAGGAGAAACGAAATAACATATACAAACACATTCCGGTGACTATTTCTCTGTAACAGCGGAAGACTCATTAGTTTGGACTTATATATAAGTTACTATAAGGGGCCGGGTTAGCTCAGTCAGTAGAGTGTTCGGCTAGAAACCGCGAGGTTCTTAGTTCGATACCGGCCCTCGCCAACTCAGCATATGAGTAGCACAGGGATCTGTGCGGTAAAGTGAAGAGCTGATGGTAGGTGTGGTGTTCCACCACAGACGCAAAAACAATCACCTTGGTCTAGCGCTAGTGAAAAGGGGATAGACTCCCTCGCTGTCTGGTTGATACCGACATTAGGCCACCCCGACGACTTTACTTTTACTTTACTTTATATAACTTACCATAGGAAGCGCGAGGTATAATGGTTAAAGTCATGGGAAATTGACTCGTCGCCCCGAGTTCAAATCCCGGATGTGGTAATTGCATTTCACTTAGCGCTAATATCCTTGGGAAAGGTATGAATCCTACTTTCCCTCCAGCTATGGATAAATAGTAGGGCAGACTGAGTTCTTTGATTTTGGTTTAGGCAACCGGTCTAGGAGAAGGAAAAATCTGAATTCAAACATGTTGAACTCCACTTAAGAAATTGACCTTGTGTCACATCCTGCTCGTGCAGAGGGACTGGTAAATATATATATAAGTTACCATATTCCCGTTTCGAATATGGAGAGACTGTGCTGGCTTGGTCAACTCAGGAGGATGGACATAGGCCGCATCCCCAAAGACATACTGTATGGAGAATTAGTAGAAGGTACCCGACCGGTAGGGAGACCATGCCTCCGCTTTAAAGACGTCTGCGAAAAGGACATGAAGGCATGACAGATCAACACCAACACACAGAAAACCAAGCGGCCTGGCGCCTCCTTGTCAAACAAGGGACGAAAAGGAGTGAAAAGGAGAGGAAAGAAGCCGCCACAGAAAAGAGAGCCAGAAAGAAGGAGAGACAACCACAACTCCAGCAAGCATCACTGTTTGTTTGCAGTCACTACACCAGAGATTGACAAGATACAAAAATTGGCCTATTCAGCCACTTGCGCAGGTGCAGTTAAAAAACAAAATCTAAAAAGATTGGACACTACGCCATCGTCTTTAGCATATAGTTCTCGTGTGTAATACGTGTTAAATATTGCTTCTATGTCTTCTAATGTCTTTTTGTAAACGTTGCTGCTTTTCTTTATAAAAAATATTTCAAACAAAATAATGAAACTGACTACGACGTGGCAAACTAATAGCAACTTTGGCGCCCATTAGAGTGGATAAGAGGGGCTACACGATCTTACCACCTCTTCGAAATCACCCAGCAGTGGACAACAACTTGGAAATTTTAGTGCGTGCTCAGACGCCAGACCTGTAAGAATCTCGCCAACCGTCCCTATCATTCATTGCCCCCTGGGAAGTCCTCTTCACAGCATCCAGTATCCGCATTGATCTATGTAAGTATTTGCTGGACGGCCTACTCTGGTATGCCCATGTTATGACTTCCACAGACGAACGTCACAAATGAGTTCATCCTTGCTTCTCCAGCAGTGTCCAGCATGTCTTGTTCCCCTCACATGGATGGTTTGTGTGATATGGGGCAGGTGGCCATATACAGCTACTTTCTCATGGGGTGCTGTTTCCACGCCTTGTTTAGCATTCTTGTGCAGCTCCCGGTAATTTATGAGGAAGTGCGTCCCGGCCTCCTGCCTCATAAATTGCTACCCGGTGACTATTAAAATAACGACCCCAGCTACGGTGTTACTTGAAAGAAAACAACCAACTTAGGGCGTTAAATGTATTTTTTGGGGGAGGGGGACTTCTCTTTTTTGTCGTAATTCTTATTAATTTATCGTAATTTGTCGTAATTCCTGTTTATTTACAGAAATTTGTCGTAATTCTTGTTTAGATATGAAGATGGATATCTATCTATCTATCTATCTATCTATCTACTCAATTTGTTCATTTTTTACTTTGTTTATATCTATCTATCCACCCATCTATCTATCTATCTATCTATCTATCGGTCTAGTCATCTTCATATCTATCTATCTAGTCATCTTCCTATCTATCTCCATTTGTTCATATCCATCTATATCATTTTGTTTGTTTATCTACCTAAACAAGAATTACGAATTTCTAAATAAATAAGAATTATGACAAATTACGATAAATAGATAAGAATTACGACAAAAAAAGAGAAGCCCTCCCCCACTAAAATACATTTAACGCCCTAGGTTGTTTTCTCGCTGGGTCGTTATTTTAATAGTCACCGGGTAGCAATTTATGAGGCAGGAGACCGGGACGCACTTCCTCATAAATTACCCAGCTCCCATCTAGCTTATTCTCCAGGTGCTTCATTAGGGTCCAAGTAGTGCAGCTGTACAGTAGCACTGATACAACTACGGCTTGGAAGAATTTTCGCTTTAACTTGTCAGTGAGATCGGATTTCCAAATCTCTTACAATCTGTTTAAAGTAGCCGATGCCTTTCCTATGCATGCATTAACGTCGCTTTATGCAGGTGTACTAGCAGAAAGGTGGTTGGAACTCGCTACTTTTGACTGTTAAAACGAAACTAAATTGGAAGGAGTTATCCGAGCAATTCAACTAAAAGTGAACGAAATTGAAAATTCACTTAAATTCAACTGAACAACAAAGCCCAAGAATTCGACTAAAAATTAACTCAACAGAAAACTCAGCTAAAATTCAACTGAACCGAAATTCAATTAAAATTCAACGAAATCACTACTACTACTACTACTACTACTACTACTACACTACTACTACAAGGGTGAGCCAAAAAGTAATGCCATCTAATGGTGAGGTTCCAGTTTTGGAGGTTTGGGGAATGTGGAGCACCCGTTCATCACCATTGCTCCCTGGTCCACTCTGACCCGGAGTGGTAGTACCTGTTAGAGTACCATCTATGGATTAAATAGAAAAATATGTTTATAAAAAAATGAGTATCCATTTAAGAATGAATACATTTCAAAACTTTGTCGGCATTAAATGACCCACTGAGGTTGATATGCCGTAAAACATAACAAACCAAACAATCCAATCTATCTCTCACTTTTTCTCCCTCTCGCTCTTATTTCTTCCTCCTACTCTCATTTCTCCCTCTTCCTTTCCCTCTCCCATTTTCTTTTTCTCACTTCTTTCTCTCATTTGATAATATGGTTATTATTCTACAGAAAAGCATTTAAATTCAACAACTAGTTTCAGAAAAATCTTTAACAAATTCCCGAATTTTACAAAACCTTGTACTGTATTTTAAAGAAATTTTCTCGTTGACAGGTTGAAATATACGAGGGTGGGTCAAAAAGTAATGCCATTTTGTTTAGGACATGTATAATTACCAACACAGGAACATGTATCATACATCAAAATGAAGCTGGTCCTCTGTGTAACACATCCCTACTTCTACACATAGGCAAGTAAAAAAGTAATGCCTTTTTGTTTAGGTCGGGTATAATTACCAACACAGGAACATGTATCATACATCAAAATGAAGCTGGTCCTCTGTGTAACATATCCCTACTTCTCCACATAGGTAAGTAAAAAAGTAATGCCTTTTTGTTTAGGTCGGGTATAATTACCAACACAGGAACATGTATCATACATCAAAATGAAACTGGTCCTCTGTGTATTACATCCCTACTTTACAACATAGTCATAGTTTCTCTCAATAGCAATATTCCACCTTCGAATGAGAGCATGTATCCCTACCCCGTAAAATTCTGTTGAATGTTTTTTTTATCCACTTCTTCGCTACAGATTTCACTTCCTCGTTGCTGAAATAATGTTTGCCTTTCAAATTCTCTTTGATGGGTCTGAAGAGATAATAGTCTGAAGGCGCTAAATCTGGTGAGTATGGAGGATGCGGTAAAGTTGTCCACTCGAATGAGACGATTTGTTCCTTTGTCCTGTGCTTGTGTGTGGTTGAGCATTGTCATGCAGAAGGAGGACATTGTCGATTGGCAAGTTGGGTCTTACTCGTCTGATTCTTTATATTTAAAAATAAAAAAACGGCCTCTGGGCGATGTAAAAGTAAATTTTTGAAAGATATTGCTTGAGGAGGTGGAAGTTAAAAATCAAATGTCGGAGAGTTTGAACTATAAATCATGAAAAAAACAAAAGCAATTTGAAATCGAAACGAAGTTCTATTAACTTTGAATATCTATTAAAATAAAACAAACTATATATAAATATATGATACTGGGGATGTATCTATTAAAACTTGTTTTAAAAAACAATGAGGATTGTCTAATGTTGCATGCTCATATTTTGAGTGCATTTATTCTATGTTATGACGATTTCGGGTAATGTGACGTAAGCAGTGACGTAATTATTGTTACAGACAAAAATCGGAAGCGAATCTTCATTATTAATAGAAATAGATAGATGTATACGAAATATTTAAGCTTATTTTTCATAAATGTTACATGTCACTGAATATTCTCCATAAACGTTTCAACCGTAAGCGTCTCTCAAATTTTTCAAAAAAGATTATTTTTTCGAAAACATCGAAATTCTCTGTATTCTTACCGTTTTATTTTCAAATATATAAATATCTTGTTCTGAAAATGACCGCTTTTTTGTATATTTAAATTTTTATGTTTTTTTCTATTATTAATACTAGCAAAATAAAAAAAATGCTCTCTGGGCGACGTAAAATAAATATTGCCTGAGGCTGATGGGAGTTGAAAATTTAATATCACAGAGTTTGTATCATAAGTAAAGTAAAATCATCAAATTTATTAAAGGAGTAAAAAATAAAATAAATTTATTAAAGGAGTAAAAAATAAAAAAATTGAAATGGAAACTTAGTTCTGATAACTTTGAATATGTATTAAAATAAAACAAACTATATATAGATAGATAATACCAGTATGTATTTATTAAAACTTGTTTAAAAAACCAATGAGGACTGTCTAACATTGCATGATCAAATTTTGAGTGTATTCATTCTATGTTATGACGATTTTAGGTAGTGTGACGTAAGCAGTGACACAGTTTTTGTTACAGACAAAAACCGTAAGCGAATCTCCATTATTAATAGATTTAATTTTATTTTGTATCAAAAATAATACTAAATAGGATACAATGTATACAAGGACAAATTCTTGGTTGAAACACGTATCAGCATTTTATAGATAAATTTTATCAATATGACATTTTCTTTCCTTTTATCTTTCAACATAATTGTCGGATTCACTTTCATTTTTCAACACACACACACACACACACACACACACACACACACACACATACACACACACACATATATATGTGTGTGTGTGTGTGTATATATACGTGTGTGTGTGTTTGTGTACTTGTGCGTGTCTGTGTGAATGAATAAGTAAAGTCGTCGGGGTGGCCTAAAGTCGGTATCAGCCAATCAGCGAAGGAATCTATCCACTTTTCGCTAGACCATGGATATTATTTGTGCGTCTTAGGTGGAGTGCCACTCCTACCATCAGCCCCTTACTTTACCGCGCAGATCCCTGTGCTACTCATACGCTGAGTTGGCGAGGGTCGGTATCGAACTAGAAACCTTGTGAGATAGATATAAATCCTAAAATAAGGGAGTTAAATGGTATATATATATAATTCTATAAAATTCTTCACTTTAGTGGTTTTTATATAATTCATTCTCACGTCATAAATTGTTGCGTCCCATAAATCGCTGCGAGTCAAGTTTGGTGTCAGCTTCACAAATATTTTGACGCATGAAAAGACAGCACTTTCTGACGAACACGTTAGATAGAATAGAAAAGTAAATATGGGCTTATGCAACACACACACACACACACACACACACACACACACACACACACACACACGCACACACACACACACTCATAAGATTATATATTACTTAAAAATACGCATATATATATGTGTGTGTGTGCTTGTGTGCTTGTGTGATGTGTGTGTGTATGTACACACCATAAGATTATATATTGCTTAAAAATACGCATATAATATGTATATATATATATATGTGTGTGTGTGTGTGTGTCATGCTTGTGTGCTTGTGTGTGTGTGTACACACTTATAAGATTATATATTACTTAAAAATACGCATATATATGTATATATATATAAATATATATATATATATGTGTGTGTGTGTGTGTGTGTGTGTGTGTACACACACTTATAAGATTATAATTACTTAAAAATACGCATATATATATGTATATATATATATGTGTGTTTGTGTGCATGTGTGTGTGTGCTTGAGTGCTTGTATGTGTGTGTGTGTGTGTGTGTACACACATACTTATAAGATTAGATATTACTTAAAAATACGCATATATATATGTAAATATATATGTGTGTGTATGTGTGTGTGTATACACACTTATAAGATTATATATTACTTAAAAATACGCATATATATATGTATATATATATATATGTGTGTGTATGTGTGTGCTTGTATGTGCTTGTGTGTGTGTGTGTGTGTGTGTGTGTGTGTGCATGTGATTGCCTATGACTTCCTGTATGTGTTTGTATGTGAAAGGGCTCTGAGTCAGATTAAGATGTCTTAAATTGAATTTAAATTAGCCGTGAAAAACGGACCTTTTTTTTATAAAACCTGTAAAGCACGTAAGCCAATTTTTTGGAAAAGTAAAAGAAAAAAGAAATCTTCACTTTATTTTCATTCAAATTTTTATTTCGTTAATTTTATTTATTGACGTGTTAACTTCCATGCAGTCTGATTCCGGGTGGTAAAGATTGTACGATCGTTGGAAAACATTAAGAATTGATAAGATGCATTTTTCGAAACAACTGGAAGACATTATTATATTGGATTGAGGGGAGAGAGAGAGAGAGAGAGAGAGAAGAGAGAGAGAGAGAGAGAGAGAGAGAGAGAGAGAGAGAGAGAGAAGTAGTGAAAGAGAGGGAAAATAAATAAAAGAAGATAAATCGAAAGAGATTTTAAGAGAGAAATACAAACATGAATAGAGATATAAAGCAGAGAGAGAGAGAGAGAGAGAGAGAGAGAGAGAGAGAGAGAGAGAGAGAGAGAGAGAGAGAGAAGAGAGAGAGAGAGAGAGAGGAGGGGGGGAGGGGACCAAACTGAGATAGATAAATATGAACAAATTGACATTGATAGATAGATAGATAGATAGATAATGAACAAACTGAGATAGATATACAGTTACAAACTACTGTATATATATATATATATATATATATATATATATATATGTAGAGAGAGAGAGAGAGAGAGAGAGAGAGAGAGAGAGAGAGAGAGAGAGAGAGAGAGAGGGAGAGGGGGGGGGGACAAAAACAAAAACAACAACAAAAAAACCCATCAGAAACACAACCAGCCAGAGAAAATAGTATTTTTTTCTCGGGATAATTTCAATCGTACGAAGTAGAAAAAAAAGTAAGTAAAGACAGAAGTTAAGTAAAACTAAGCGAATAAAAAAACTTAAAAAAAACTAAAATAGAATAAAAAATAGAAAGAGATAAAATAGTGAAAAAAAAAGTCATTTGTAACGTTTTAGTTGAGTGAAAAAAAAAAAGAAGAAAAATTAAAAAAAGTGTCAGAGAGAATTTGTAACAGGACACTGTCAGAATCTGTTTCCTTTCTTGAGAGTAATGACTTCAACCGCTGTCACACACACACACACACACACACACACACACACACACACACACACATATATATATATATATATTAAATATAACTGTTTATACAGAGGTTTTCGGGAGCATTTACCTAAAGTTTCTGGCTATTGCCTTCTTCAGAATGCGCCATCTCATGTCCCTCACAACTTTTAAGGTTTAAATACAGCTCTTACATTTGTAATTGTTGTGATGTTAGTTCAACAGTAAAAAAGAAGTCAAGTCGAGGTAGGGTAAAAAGACACAAGTGTATTTACAATAAGGTTCAAGAACGGCTAGTTTGCCGCTAAACAGTAACAGTACGGTAACAGTACAACCTTTTCACTCGGTGTCTCACTATTTATAGTGAGAACCGGTGTATATTCTCCACTGTAGGAACGGCCGGTACAACAGTAATTGAGCACTTTATTTTCCTTTATTTCATCTCGGAAAAATTACCAATATCTATCTATCTATCTATCTATCTATCTATCTATCTATCTCTTTCTCTCTCTCTCTCTCTCTCTGTCTGTCTGTCTGTCTGTCTCTCTCTCTCTCTCTCTCTTCTCTCTATATATATATATATATATATATATATATATATATAAACACTCGCACACATATATGTATATGTGTGTATGTATATTTATATATACTAAGCAAATACTAGCAACAAAAAACACCCTCCGTGCGGTGTAAAAATTCATTTTTGAAAGATATCGCCTTAGGGGGTGGAAATAAAATTATACCATTGAATATAGAGATGAACTTAATCAATGCCATACATCATGATCCCCAATGATGCTAACACATTGTTAAAACCAATTATTACAAAAGTATAAATACAAATACACAACATATATTACTTCCTAATCATTAGGCATGACATAAGCCTAAAAGGGTTGAAATACCGTTAAAATCAATCAATCAACCAACCAACTGAGGGGGTAGGAGTTAAAAAATTAAGGTTAGAGGGTTTCTGTAACCAAAATTCTTATATTTATTAAAGGAGTAAAAAAATAAAACAATTGAAACAATTTTGAAATGTAAACTTAGTCCTGTCCCCCTCAAATAAAATGCCGCCCTGTCGGCTTGGACGTTAGAATGCACCGACTGCACCTCTGCAAAGGCGAAAAACTCCCACAATGGGGCCACCTGTTGGCCGTGGGTGGCGACCCGTGATGCTTAAGGATAGAACCCAGGTGGATGAGCAATTCATGACATGCAATACTCCACTTTGGCCCTATCTTGGGCGAGACGGGCGGTCGAAGAGGCCCCCTCCGATTAATCGGCTGGTCACGTCTAGCCCTAGCACCTGTATGATTTTCCCAACTCTATTGCCCTTATGGCAAGCCCCAACCCCTTTTTATCATATGGGTGCTAGAAGGCGGTGGCTGCGGGTCTACATGTCCTGGGAATGACGTTAAACTCTATCTGATGGTGAGGTTCCAGTTCTGGAGGTTTGGGGAATGTGGAGCACCCCTTCACCACCATTGCTCCCTGGTCCACTCTGACCCGGAGTGGTAGTACCCGTTAGGGTCCCATCTATGGGTTAAATAGAAACATGTATTTATAAAAAAATTGTATTATCCATTAAGAATTGATTTATTTCACAACTTTATCAGCAGTAAATGACCCACTGAGGTTGATATGCCATAAATCAAAACAAACAAACAAATAAAATAAAATGTTGCGTGCATGTATTAATTCTTAATCAAACAATTATTTTGAATATTTTCCACATAAGTTTTCCACAAAATCGTAGGTATTTAATTCAATGTCAGAGAGTTAAGAAAAATCATCAAATTTATTAAAGGAGTAAAAAAAATAAAACAATTTGAAATGGAAACTTAGTCCTATCTCCCTCAAATAAAAATGTTGTGTGCATCTATCAATTATTAATCAAATGATTGTTTTGAATATTTTGCACACAAATCTTACACAAAATCGTAGGTATTTATTTGTTTGTAAGCTTTTTAATTAACTTCCTGTGACTAAAAAAAAAGGACGAGAGTAAAAATAATTTTAAAATTGCTTACACAAATTTGGGGTGTATATAACACAAGAATATTGTGACGTAA
The DNA here is from genome assembly GCA_023376005.1 of Doryteuthis pealeii. NCBI lineage: Eukaryota > Metazoa > Mollusca > Cephalopoda > Myopsida > Loliginidae > Doryteuthis > Doryteuthis pealeii. Next base: position 125,119,541 of record CM042142.1, on the reverse strand, counting down.
GCTGAGACGTAGTTTTGGTTACAGACAGAAATACACCCAATCTCCATTAAAAAAGACGAGAGTAAAAACAATTTTAAAATTGCTTACTCAAATTTGGAGTGTATATAACACAAGGATATTGTGACGTATGTTGTGACGTAGCTATTGTTACAGACATTTGTTTGTTTGTTTGTTAGTTTGTTTTGTTTTACGGCATATCAACCTCAGTGGGTCATTTAATGCCGGCAAAGTTTTGAAATAAATTCATGCTTAAGTGGATACTCAATTTTTTATAAACACATTTTCTATTTAACCCATAGATGGAACCCTAACAGGTACTACCACTCCGGGTCAGAGTGAACCAGAGCAATGGTGATGAAGGGGCGCTCCACATTCCTCAGACCTCCAAAACTGGAACCTCACCATCAGATAGAGTTTAACGCCATACCCAGGATATGAAGACCCTCAGCCACCGCCTTCTAGCACCCATATAATAAAAAGGGCTTCGGGCTTGCCATAAGGGCAATAGGGTTGGGAAGCTGGGAGCTGATTGTAGTGCTAGCGAAAGGGGGATAGACTCCTCAGTCCAGCGGATACCGAGAATTTGCCACTTCGGCTAGAGAAAAAAGTCCATGTTATACGGTAATAAACATTTCGCAATTGTTCTTTTCCAACCGAAAGACCCATCTATGGGTTAAATAGAAAAATATGAGTTGATAAACAAAATTGTATTATCCATTAAGAATTAATTTATTTCAAAACTTTGTCGGCATTAAATGACCCACCGAGGTTGATATGCCGTAAAACAAAATCAAACCAACCGAAATATATACATCTATTAATAATAGAGTGTGTGTATTTATGTCGGTAACAACACCCTGGGGCGTTAGAATACACTACCTCCACCTCTGTAGAGGGGTAAGACTCCCCCAATGGGGCAACCTGTTCGCCGTGGGTGGTGACAAGTGATGCTTAAGGATGGAGTCTTGGTGGATGAGCAGTCCATGATCTACAACACTCCACTTAGACCCTTACTTAGTCTAGACGGGCGTTCGGAGAGGCACCCTCCGATCAATCTGCTAGTCATGTCAAGCCCTAGTGTTACATAGCGGCTTCTTCACGACGCTAAATCGCGTATCTGTATGCGTTGCGGGTATATATGGTCACGTAGCGAAGTATGTAGTAGTCATATTTAAGAAACCACAACACATGGGTATTGTGAAAACTTTGAGTTTATTTCTTTAATCTCTGCCGTGGTGGGTGGTGAACGTTGACAATGACTACTACTATTGTTGGGATGGCTGGCGATGGTAAGGTGGAAAGGATGGATGAACCTCACTGCCCGTTGGCAGTGATGGACCGTGGCGAAGGTCGCTCACTTGTGCTCTGTTCCGGGACTTCTTTCTGACTCCTGTCGGCTCGAACCCTCAGACCTTTATATTCATAGATACTCCTACGCATCTTTATCTTTTGATCTGATAACGGACATTTGTTATATATTTCTTCATCTTCTCCCTGCTACTTTGACCGGAAAGCCTCGCTTCCGTTTTCCCCTTTTTTTTAAATATATATTTTTATATTTCTCTTTGTCTTTTTGTCGGAAGCTTCGTTTTCCGGCCGAGGACAATACAACACTAGCACCTATATGATTGCCCCAACCTTTTTGTCCGTATGGCCAGCCGCAACCCTTACTTATCATATGGGTGCTAGAAGGTGGTGGCTGAGGGTCTTAATGTCCTGGAAATTACGTTAAACTCTTTCTGATGGTGAGGTTACATTTCTGAAAGTCTGGGGAATGTCGAGTACCTCTTCACCACCATTGCTCCCATTTGACCCGGAGTGGTAGTACCTGTTAGGGTCCCATCTATGGGTTAAATAGAAAATGTATTTACAAAAAAAATTGAGTTTAAAAAAAAATTCTCCAAACAATCGCTACAAATCTTTCAAAACACTGCCGGTATTAACTGACCCACCGGGGTTGATATACCGTAAAACAAAACAAACACACAAATATAAATTTTATCTTTGAACACAAAGCAAAAAATCGACCGAATGTCTGCTCGTAACTCAGAAAACTCGTCAGTTGGGACACTCGTAAGTCAAAGCAAATTTTTTTTGTTAGCAAATAATCTTTAAAGTGTCCTACTTTGGAGAATAAAGCAATTTCCAGTACACACAAATGCATGTATATATATGCACACACACACACACACACACACACATACATATATATATATATATATAATATATGTGTGTATATAATGTTGGGGAGTCCACGATCGCTTCTTTATAAGTATATGTAATGGATGCTGGAAAACCTTTTTGGTTGTACAGGAAGGATGGATATATATATACATTTTGAATATAATAAGGATCCCGACACTACGAATTTGTCAACATTACAGATTCTATCGGCAAAACTATTAACATCTTGTTTTTTCTACAAACTTTCTACACATACTGTCGGATTCATATCCATTTTACTTTTCATACTGTCTACAGAAAGAAAAAAAATGGAATTGTTTAAAATATATCACCGGAGGCTAAAATTTCGAATATAATAAGGATCCCGACACTACGAATTTGTCAACATTACAGATTCCTGAAACTTTCCATCTTCATCAATTGTACTGTTGGACTTATTATATTTTTAAACCTTGCTTTTGTAGCTGGAACATATTCTTGAACATTTTGATATTTGCATACACTTTTTACTTCAAACACATCTTGTTTATGTATATATATATATATGGTGTTCGGGATAAATTTGACAGCTTCATGAGGAAAAAGAAAAAGTCCTTGGTAACTACAAAATTCAATGGATTGTAAAGAAATTCAACAGGCACGGAAATTATACTCGTATGTCAAAGCGAATGTTTTTGTTAGCAAAAAATCATTAAAGTGTCCTACTTTGCAGAATAAAGCAATTTCCTGTTCAGTTTTTAAACAAAACTCTGGACTCTGCTTTGTCACTTATTCTGAACTAGAAGCGGCTTCCCAGCATCACCTGGGTAGTGGGCAAAATAACTGGTGTATTGATGTGTTTACTTTTGAGATCTAAAAATGCTGGACATTTTTAAGTAGAATTCCAATGCTATTTCTTTGTATATTTAAATTTTTAAATACCTTCGAATATAAATTAACTCTTCAGAATCTTTGCACAAAAAGCAAGAACCAGTGATATTTAATGTGTATATGTATATTTAATTTATCATTGATTGTTTTATTTTCATAGTTTCATCTGGACATACATACATACATACGTACGCATCAACTGCCCTTTATATATGTATATATATTGATACGATTACTTAAGATATATAAAATGCTATTTATAAAATAACTCATCTCATTTATTTATTTTCAAAAAATCTAATATAAAGTTTTATAAATACAAAATGACTCAACATCGAGATTTATAAAATATATATATATATAAATATATATATATATATATATATAAAGAGAAAGAGAGAGAGAGAGAGAGAGAGAGAGAGAAGAGAGATAGAGATAAGAGAGAGAGAGAGAGAGAGAGAGAGAGAGAGAGAGAGAGAGAGAGAGGAGACGGGGGAGGAAGGAGAGACAGCTGTAGCTGGATTTAATTTACACTTTCACTTCAATGCGAAATCACTTATCTTTTCTACGGTGAATTTACACCTGAAAAAACGTGATTGTGTTATGTCCTGATAAAGTAGCTATATTCATTTTGTATATATATAATATATATATATATATATATATATATATATATATATATATATGTATATATAGATATGAGAGCTACAACTTAAAATCGTTGTTGGTGGCCTTCAGAAATAAACCTCACCATAAAATTCAGACACACGCAAATTGTATAAATCAAGTGTCCGTGTGTTAGCGAAATTCATAAAATCAAATTTACATTTTTTCCTTTTAAAAAATCTTTCTTTCCACACAAAAGCCTTTAAAACCATCTGTGTATATAAGAGTTTATACTCAAAAGTTCGAAGAATTTGAACAGTGCCCGTACACCGAATGTAATACGGATATTTGCTGCTACCTTTTATGAGCTCTTTCAGAATTTAGATAGTCGCTTGTGTGAACACACATACTCACACACATATACATAAATGCTCATAGACACATACACACACAAACACACGCATATGTATGCACACACACACACACACACACGCGCGCGCGCACACACATATGTATATAATGTTAGGGAGTCCACGTTCGCTTTTTTTAAAAGTATATGTAATGGATGTTGGGAAACCTTTTTGGTTTTACAGAAAGGGATATATATATATATATATATATATATATATAATTTAAAAAAATAATGACATACTTTTATTGATCAGCAATTTTGATAGAGCGAAAGAGAAAAGAAAAAAAAAGAGAATCTTAAGAATAGAGGAGACAAAACTGAAGGAATCAGGAACACAATAAACTGAATAAAAATTAGAAATTAGAGAAGACAAAACATCAGGAACTCAATAACTGAATAAAAACCAGAACAGGATTAATAATTCAATAAACCAGTGGTTGAATTATTAAATCCTGTTCTGAATTTTTATTTAGTTTATTGAGTTCCTGATCCTTCAGTTTTGTCTCCTCTATTCGTCAACTGCCCTTTTGTAGAGAATCAAATATAAAAATTCAAAATTCAAAACAGGATTTAATAATTCAACCAACCGCGGTTGGTTGAATTATTAAATCCTGTTTTGAATCTTTTTTTCTTTTCTCTTTCGCTCTATTAAAATTGCTGATCAATAAGAGTATGTCATCATTTTTTAAAATTCTATATAAATTCAGCTGTACCAAAAATGTGTGTATATATATATATATAGTAAAAAGAAGTAAAGTCGTCGGGGCGGCCTAAATTCAGGATCAGCCAGTCAGCGAGGGAGTCTATCCCCTTTTCCATAGCGCTAGACCAAGGAGATTGTTTTTGGCGTCTGAGGTGGAGCGCCACACCTACCATCAGCTCCTTACTTTACCGCATAGATCGCTGTGCTACTCATACGCTGAATTGGCGAGGACCGGTATCGAACTAGGGACCTTGTGGTTTCTAGCCGAAGTGTTCGGGATAAATTTGACAGCTTCATAAGGAAAAAGAAAAAGTCCTTGGTAACTACAAATGTCGTCGGGGCGGCCTAAAGTCGGTATCAGCCAATCAGCGAGGGAGTCTATCCCCTTTTCACAAGCGCTAGTCTTAGGTAAATATTTTGTTTTCAAATTTTCCCCACAGCTGTACTAAATTTTTTGGAGTTTTTTTTACCTCAATGATTGGACTTTTTAATTTACCTCAGACTCATTCTATTCAAATAAAAGTCCTATTATTATTGTAATCCGAGTCTCTCTGCTCAATTATAATGAACTAACCATCAGATTTAGTACTTTGCTTGGGTGTGGCGGGAGAGCCGCTGCGAGTGGCTTCAGGTAGGCAAAGATTTAAACGAATTGAGAAAGTGCGAGACCAGTTGTTAATCAATTTTACTTTACTTGTGTATTTTTGTAGATAGTTTTGTACACGTATCCTGTATACTAACAAGTATTTCTATCTAATCTATTAATAATGGAGATTCGCTTCCGGATTTGTCTGTAACAAAAACCACGTCACTGCTTACGTCAGTATCCCCGAAATCGTCCTAACATAGAATAAATACACTCAAAATTTGACCATGCAACATTAGACAGTCCTCGTCGTATTTTTAACAAGATTTAATAGATACATCCCCAGTATCATATATTTATATATAGTTTGTTTTATTTTAATAGATATTCAAAGTTAATAGAACTTAGTTTCGATTTCAAATTGTTTTTTTGTTTTTTTACTCCTTTAATAAATTTGATGATTTCATGATTTATGGTTCAAACTCTCCGACATTAAATTTTTAACTTCCATCTCCTCAAGCAATATCTCTCAAAAAATTATTTTTACATCGCTCGGGGGGTTTTTTTATTTTGCTAGTACACTTAATTTGCATGTAGTTATTTGGTTTCATGTATTCCTAACTAATATTAATTTATGCACAATAATATGGTTTCAAGTAACTTTGATATTTGATAATAATCAAAGTTATATAGTTTTACGAAAACAATAACAATCCTCTGTAAATAATTGTAGATTCACCTTCATATTCCACAGTTTCCTCAGTCCTCTGGCAAGGTCTAAGTATCTGTCTATCTTTTCGCTGTCTTTCATTTTCACTCGCTGGTCGGTCAAGATGGCAAAATCCCCGAGATGACAGGTCTCTCTTCTTGTCGATCAATACTAAGGTAACTATTCTTGATACAAATGATTTACAGTTATATGGTATCAAATATTTCTATCCAATAATTTTCAAATAGAGCTATTTTCCGTTTTTTTAAAGATCACTAATTAGGACTGAGCCTATTCTATTAGGTTAAAAGAGCCCAGTCTGCTCTACTATTTACCCATAGCTGGAGGGAGAATAGTTGGATTCATACCTTTTCCAAGGGTATTAGTGGTATATGAACAGTAGATTTGAACTCGGGCCGATGAGTCAATTTCCTAAACCATTACACTACGCACCTACAACTAAAGGTTGACCCTAAGATGGGACCCAACAATCACTCCAAGTCAGAGTGGACCTGGGAGTAATGGCAAAAAATAGGTACTCCACATTCACCAGAGACCCACAACTGGGGCATAACAACCAGATGCGTTTTAGTGCCATACCAAGAACATAATTTTCTGTTGGGGGGGGGTCTTACACTTGTAAGAAGTAGCGAGGGGGTCTATCCCCTTTCACTAGCGCAAGACCAGCGAGGTGGTTTTTGCGTCTGTGGTGTAAATCACACCTGCCATCAGCTCCCCACTTTACCGCACAGATCCAAGCTATAGATCGAACCCGGGACCTTGTGGTTCTTAGGCAGAGGCTGTACCGACTGAGCTAAACCGGTCCTATTTCATGCCCCACCGAGAGGGTTGTCTAGCTTTGACAGGAGATTCGCTTCACCCACACAGCACCCCCCCCCATACATCAAAAGCTGACAGTGCCAAATGCACGCCCTGATATCGTAATCACAGACCGAGAGATCCAGGATTTTGTTTTTTACTGTTTCCAACATTTAAAAAATCACGTTGTGTCGTATTTTGCGTTTGTACTTAAGTAATCCAAATACAGTGCCTGTGTTTTTTTCTTCCCAACATTGTGTGTCTAAGAATATTTTTTTCTTTTGAAGAAGTCACTCATTCGTCGCTTAATCAATGTCACAAGATTGCAGACAACAAAGTTACAATATAACCAACGAACAAACGGTGACACTCTTGAAAATTCATTTATTCAGATTATCTGGTGTCGCTTAGTCGCAGATTTCTTATTTGTCTCATTTCATTTCGCCCAATTTTTAAAACGAAACATTCCAAATGGTCTTGTGTTGCTTAAATGCCCAACGTAAAATTAGAATAAATTTTAAAAAGAAGTTACATGTTTGTTTTATTTGTAATATTGAAATTGTGAATTACGGAAGATATTTTGGTAATTTTGATCTTATGTCGTCCAGGAGTCTTGCCCTAATTTACGCTATGTTTTAGCGAGCCAGCGTCAAGCGAATTTCCCGCTCAACTATTTTTTCGAAACGTGTTTTTGACTCTTTTATTTTTGTATTATTTATTGCAATGACAACAGTAGGGTTTATATGTAACAAGACATTCTATCACTGCACTTTGTTTTTTACGTAAATCTAAGGGGGCAGCCATTTTGAATTTTCTTATGAGTCTAAAAAAACCTGAAAATTAAGATTGCAGACTACAAAATTACAAAATAACCAACGAATAAACGGTGACACCCTTGAACTTTATTGAACTTTTTGTAGGAGCGGTGGTCAGTAAATTGTTATACATCTATATGTTAATACGGTTTTCCTAAATCTTCCGTTCGGTATCATCCTGCAACAACCACTGGTTAAAAATGAGACCGTTCAAATCGTCCAAGATGCAATGCAAAAATGGGAATGAAGATTGTCTGGTGTCACTTAATCGCAGATTTCTTATTTGTCTCATTTTATTTCGCCCAAATTTAACAAATGAAACATTCCAAATTGTCTTCCCAAAGGTAAAATTAAAATGAATAATACTAAAAAAAAAAAGAAGTTCCATGTTTGTTTTATTTGTAATATTGAAATTGTGAATTACGGAATATATTTTGGTAATTTTGATCTTATGTCTCAAGGAGTGGGAAATGATAATTGTTGGATATTGTACAAACGGAAATAGGAATTTCCGGTTAAATTAAACAGAGAGGGACGACAAAAATGACAAGGACTTTTTTCCCGGTAAAAGCGAACAAAGAAAACGCGTAGGCGTTTGAGATATATAAAAGGAAGTGAGCCATAGAGAGGAGACAGGGACGGCGAACAGTGAGTGACCGTCGACACGGTCCGTCGCGGCCAAGGATGATGAGACGCCACCAGCCACCCCTTTACCTCACCATCCCAGCAGTAGTAGTAATCATCGTCAACCCTTGGGCATTCCTATTGTCACACTCGCCGCCCACCACGTACAGCCGATGAGAGAAATAGTTAACTACTATACCCACGTGTTGTGATTTCATTAAGCAACCACTACATATATCGTTTAGGGTTAGTGACGATACCCGCTACGTATGCAGATACACGATTTAGAGCAGCAAGAGTTTGATGAAGCCGCTATATAACATATAGTATTTGATGCCAGTATGCAACATAATAAATCACAGGGGGAATGTGAAAGAAAACGAAAAGACAGACAAATACCTGGACTTTGCCAGAGAACTGAAAAATTTGTGGAATGAGGGTGAAAGTGATACCAATTGTAGTTGGAACACTTGGAACAGTCTCCAAGAGTTTAGAAAACAGACGAGAGGAATTGGAAATCAGAGTGAGAATCAAGACAATCTTAATGACGGCATCGTTAAGATTGGTTAGAATACTCAGAAGAGTCCTGGAGATCTGAGAAGACTTACTGTCACTCAACCTCTAGTAGATCACCAGCTAAGACGGCTATGAAGAACTCATAGATTTCAGAGGGGTAAACCCCCTAATGGGGCCACCTGTTGGCCATGGGTGGTGACCTGTGATGCTTAAGGACAGAATTCTGGTGGATGAGCAGTTCATGATATGCAACGCTCCATTAGTCTAGGGTGAATTGTTGGAATTTTTGTGATATAAGGCGTGTGCCAGATGTTCACTTCTACTTATAGACTCGCCGATAAGCACGTGACCAACCTGTTGTCCAATCACTGGCAGTGCTCTGCTGCTGTTTTTATTATTTATACTGGCTGATTCTAATCTTGGCTCACTACTAATTGGATCTTCTTGGACGACGGACCTAAAGGATTCTATAACACAGGACTTATTGACTTACCAAAGGATTCTATATCACATGACTTATTCACTTACCAAAGGATTCTATATCACAGGACTTATTCACTTACCAAAGGATTCTATAACTCGGGACTTACTTACTTATTTACTTTAAGTTCTTTACAACTGTCCAAGAATGGCGGCCAGATACTTAACATGAACAATTAATTGCTACATACTTTACAGCGGTATGTTTTTTACAATCACCAGAGAACTCTAATCTGTAAACAGACGGGTCATGGCTAATGCCAAACGGTGAAGTTACAATTAATGTCCCCCCACAGTGCTGAACCATGGGAGTGGGAAGCATATATATCAGTCATCCAGAGACACGTGTTTCGAAGTTTACTTCTCATCAGTGCGGCTCGACATTTTAACAGCTACCTCTAGCCGGGTCGATATATATATATATATATATATATATATATATATATATATATATAATTATTATTATTATTATTATTAATTTATTTATTATTATTTTATTTTTGCTTGAAGGCTATTACAATACGTATATCGCATAAAATTCGATAATTATAGAAGATAATAATGACAAGTGAATATCTGTAAATAATTATTCGGTGTGTAGAACATCGTACAGACTGTTTCAACTTTATTAAGTCTCATCAGCGATGTATACTAACGATTTCCCTCTGACAGAAATCGAAACCGGGACTTCAGCAGGATAGTCAGAAACCATACTGCTTCGGCCACGATACAGCACGGGACAATCCTTGCGAAATTAACCTGTCAATGATACTGATACGTCTCTACCATATGAGGTAAGGGGACGTTGAGTGAATAATAACAAACCCGGGCCTTATGCTCTTCGGCGAAGGAAATAAGATTTTTGGATGTTTGTTTTTTTAAAAGCATTGTTGAATAAAGTATATATTATTATTTATATTTTTGCTTGAAGGCAATTACAATGCGTATATCGCATATATAAACAAATTTTTCAACATTGTAACTCTCACCAAAAGTATGGTTAGGTTTTCTTGGTTTAATGGTATATCATGTTTAATGCTAAATCCATCCTTGTAGAAGAACAGTAATGGTACTATTTAACATATAACTGTGAAATTAGGGAGTTCATACCTTTCCCAAGAGTATTAGTCTGAAAGTGAACGTAATAACGTGACTGGAGTTCGAACTTGCTTACTACGATCTCGCAGTGCCGCACGGTAGTCACTATGCCACGCCTCTCCCTCCCCCAAGAAAAGTATTAATATGTCTAAGTACGTCACTTATATATAATTAAGCAATGATCGGTAGAGGGACGGCTAGGTTTCGAGTTCGATACCGGCCCTCGCCATCTCAGCGTATGAGTAGCACAGGGATCTGTGAGGTAAAGTAGGGAGCTTAGGGTAGGTGTGGCGCTCCACCTCAGACGCCTAAACAATTTCCTTGGCTCAGCGCTAATGAAAAGGGGATAGACTCCCTCCCTGTCTGGATGATACCGACTTTAGACTAACCAGACGACGACGAACCCCCGACGACTTTTGTTAACAGAAATGTAATTTTATTCTCGGCGCGTATGTGAGTGTGTGTGTGTGTGAGTGTGTGTGTGAGGGAGAGAGAGAGAGAGAGATAGAGAGAGAGAGTGGGGACATAGAGACAGACAGACAGACAGAGCCAGAGACAGAGGTTTCGTGAGGGCGCTATTTGATGCTGTTAGTAGCGATTCTTGTTTCTATCAACTTTCTTGGTGCGTATGTGAGTGTGTATGTGTGTATGTGTGTGGGAGAGAGGAGAGAGAGAGAGAGGGGGTGGAGGACATAGAGACAGACAGACAGACAGACAGAGCCAGAACCAAAGGTTTCGTGAGGGCGCTAGAGAGAGAGAGAGAGAGAGAGAGAGAGAGAGAGAGAGAGAGGGGGGGACATAGAGATAGACAGGCAGACAGACAGACAGAGCCAAAAGTTTCGTGAGGGCGCTAAGAGAGAGAGAGAGAGAGAGAGAGAGAAGAGAGAGAGAGGGGGGACATAGAGATAGACAGGCAGACAGACAGACAGAGCCAGAGCAAAGGTTTCGTGAGGGCGCTAAGAGAGAGAGAGAGAGAGAGAGAGAGAGAGAGAGAGAGTGAGAGAGAGAGAGAGAGAGAGAGAGAGAGAGAGAGAGAGAGAGAGGGGTACATAGAGGCAGTCAGATAGACAGACAGACAGACAGAGCCAGAGACAGAGGTTTCGCGAAGGCGCTAATTGGTGCAGTTAGTAGCGATTCTTGTTTTCTGGAAACATTATCAACTTTTCGATATCAAGGATCTATTGTACAGGCAGTACCTCCTTATTTTATTTGAAATGTAAAGTGAATAAACAGACTTTTTCTTTTACTGCCAACATTAAAAACATCCTGGTGAGTCGCGTGTTAAATTCTCTTTTATCATCTGGCCGCCCCGTATCCACTTGAAAGATGGGCAGTAACACAATCCTCGTACTCTGATTTCCCCTCCCCTCAAAATAATCTGTGTGTCACACTAAATTAATTATTGTAAATAGAAACAAAGGGTAATTCCATGTCACCCATGTCAATATCCCGATGTGGCACTGTATCTATGATAAAAAAGTTCAATGTTCAATATATGTGAAATAATAATAGAATGTTTTTGTCATAGATGCAGTGCCACATCGGCATATTGATCTTGCAATTAAAAAAAATCAGAAATCATCAATAACTTAAAATGGTGGATTTTAAGACTTCTTTGATAGCATTTTTGGATTCCTTGGGCGAAAATGATTTTATAACCCAATTTTTAGTAGTAGGAAAACTCTAGAACTCATTTTACAGACAAAAATAGATTACAAAAAGTCGCCATTTTTCGCGACCCCCTCCAATTTGGAGAACTAAAAATCCACATAAATACGCCAATTTTTGGAATTGGAAGCTCAAATTTTGTGGATTGTCAAAATTTAACATAATCCACACCTGTAAAAAAAAAATTTCAGAAAAATTGAAGGGGGTGAGTGACAATTTTACTTTTTTTCTAGATGATTTGACATGGAATTACCCCAACGAAATATTGATATATATATATATATATATATATGTGTGTGTGTGTGTGTGTGTGTGTGTGTATATAAGTTGAAAATGGAAATAGATCCGACAATATGTTGAAAGGAAAAATAAATAAAGGAAAGAAAATGTTGAATGGATAAACAGATTTACTTACACGTGTTTCGGCCAGGAATTTGCTCATGTACATTATTATTCTAAATATGAATACAAAGAATAACGGCCTTCAACAAAGTAAAATGTTTGATATTTTACTCTAATGAAGACCGTTCAATATATATATATATATATATATATATATATATATATATATGTGTGTGTGTGTGTGTGTGTGTGTGTGTGGAATAAAAGGGAGTGAATCCGACGGTATGTAGTATAATAAAAAAATTGAAAAAACACAGGTTTAAATGAGTTAAGTGGTGAGTTTATTGGCCGACGCTGCAGTGTTTCGATCTATTAATTAGATCATCTTCAGGGCTTTTGTTAGTATGTGGAAGGTGATAACAAAATTTTATCTCAGAATAAGGAGAAAGGCGAGTAATAGTCCTTGTTTATCGGTCTGTTTAAAATTTGAAGTCTGAGAAAAAAGAACGTTGAAAAAATGAACGGTTTGAAATATGACGTCAAATATTCTTTTTTGCGGTGTGAGTATTAGAATGTGTAAGTGTTTGTATCGAAAAAAAAAAAAGCATTGTGCATTTTTTATGTGTTTATGAATGTGTGGTTGCGCGTGTGTGTATAAATCTTTTGCGATTAATAGATCGAAACACTGCAGCGTCGGCCAATAAGCTCACCACTTAACTCATTTAAAACTGTGTTTTTTCAATTTTTTTTATTATACTATATATATATATATATATATATATATTATATATATATAAGTTAAAAGAAAGGAAGTGAATCCGACGGTATGAGTATATATTAAAAGATATGAAAACACCACAAAATGCTGTTAAAGTGAAAACCTTTTTCATCAGCTATGTTATAAAATGTTTTCACTTTAACAGCATTTTGTGGTGTTTTCATATCTTACATATACTAGCAAATATATGCACCCTCCGGGTGCAAGTATTTAAGTTTTAATGTAATAGAATATCATATTAAATTAGAAAGACTAACTAAATAAGAATGAAAAAAAAAAAAAAAGATTTGAAACAGAGGGACTATAATCGAAAAATAGAACAACTGAAACTTATTCTTCCATCTTTCATTATTCAATTTTTCTAATTTAATTATTTAGTTAAGATAGGAAGTATCTAATAAAATTACAGTTATTTCCTCTTGTAAATATTTTCTTTTAAGATTTATCCTCGAGATTTTTGCTCTTATTCATTAAGAAAACAAAACAATTAGAAATCAATAATACAAAGCACATATTTATTAAAATCAAATTTTAAATATCAATATGCAAATTAGCCTTCTCGTTCACACTGTAAACCGCTATTTTCTTGTATATATAAATACATTTATATCTTATTTGTACGTAGATATGGTTAGCAGTATTAATAATGTAAAACGATTTTATTAATAATTGAAGGATTAAAAGAATGAAATCATGGAGAATTTGACGTAAATAATTAAGGAAATTGTGACTTGAGTAGTGATATAGTTTCGGTTACAGACAGAAAAACACACTATCTCCATTATAATAAGATATATCTTATTATAATGGAGATTGTGTGTTTTTCTGTCTGTAACCGAAACTATATTACTACTCAAGTCACAATTCCCTTCGTTATTTACATCACATTCTCCATGATTTTATTTATATTTAAACCTCAATTATTAATAAAATTGCTTCACCTTTTTATTAGTGTTGTCCATATCTACATACAAATAACATGCAATTGTATTTATATATACAAAAAAATAGCGGTTTACAGTGTGAATGGAAAGGCTAATTTGCATATTGATATTAAAAATGTGATTTTATTAAATATGTGCTTAGTATTATTGATTTCTAACTGTTTGGTTTTATTTTAATGAATATTAGCAAAAATCTCTTTAATGAATCTTAAATGAAATCCATTAACAAGAAAAAATAAGTCATTTTATTCTTTATTTCCTAATTCAACTAAATAGTTAAATAAGTAAAATTCAGCAATGAAAGACGGCAGTGATGGAAGAGTAATTTTCATTTCTATTTTTCTATTATACCCCCACTCTTTTACATATCTTTTTATCTGCCTTCTTATTAGACTTTCTAATTTAATACGATATTTCATTACATTAAAACTTAAATACTTGCACCCGGAGGGTGCATATATTTGCTAGTATATATATATAAACAAAAGTGATGAGAAATATTTCTTTATATTTGTTTTTTATTTTCTAATTTGCTTGTTTTTTGTTTTTGTTTGTTTTAACAACTAGTTTTGAACTTGCGTCATTATCACTTATCATTTTAATGGTTGATATGCTATGCGTGAAGCGACGAACAAAACACCAGTTTTAATTCAAAACAAATACAGAAATGCAACCAGTCCTGAGTATATCAACCGAAGTTTCTTTTATTTTGTTTTTGAGGGGGAAATTGGTATTACCACTGTCTTCTTATTCTTCTCTTGCTAGTTCCACTAGAGCAGCGGTCCCCAACCACCGGGTCGCGACCCGGTACTGGGCCGCGGGCCATTAGGTACCGGGCCGCACAGAACGTTTGAACTTTTCTTTTCCTTTTTTTTTTTTTTATTGATTATCAGTCTAAATGTTGATGTTTTATTTTGGAAAATGACTTCTGTGCCTCTTGACAGGTCTCGATCACGTGATAGGTCATCAGCCGGCTTATTGTAGAGATACAAGCTCAGGGCTCTTACTAATTGTCATTATCATTATTTGATTCACTTGTTCACTCTTTTATTTAAAAATGATCAGTATTGTCACTTGAATCGAGTTTTTTTATTATAATTATTTCTTATTAGAAAGGATTTTCGTTCAAAAATAAATGTTTTCGTTTACAGAGATATTGTTGATTATTAATTTATGAACAAAAGGTTGTTTATTGTCTGTTGATGTTTGCATTTGACATAAGACCACTGCGGATGATTTATTATTAGATTACGTCATTAACGATTATCGAGCTAATGTAGACCGGAGCATATGAAGGCCGGTCCGTGAAAATATTGTCTTAGATGAAACCGGTCCGTGGCGCAGAAAAGGTTGGGGACCGCTGCACTAGACGACCAATCCCTACAAATAAATACTAATCCATACTAATTCATACTAATTCACAGCCTGGAAAGGTTCGATACTCCTCATCTTCATAGGTATGTGTTAGATATTACCATTGCTGTTCTTCTACAAGGATAGTTTTGGCATTAAATAACCCACAATATTTGATATGCCATTAAAAAAAAAACAGTTACATATGCAAATGACAGCACACTATCTTTCTTTATTGATAAATCCGCCCTGTCGGCTGGGGCGTTAGAATGCACCGACTGCACCTCTGCAGAGGGATAAGACTCCCCCAATGCGGCCACCTGTTGGCCATGGGTGGCGACCCGTGATGCTTAAGGATAGAACCCTGGTGGATGAGCAGTTCATGACTTGCAATACTCCACTTTGGCCCTATCTTGCGCTAGACGGGCGGTCGGATCAATTGGCTGGCCACGTCAAGCCGTAGCACCTATATGATTTTTCCAACCCTATTGCCCTTATGGCAAGCCCCATTTTTATCATATGCGTGCTAGGAGGCGGTGACTGAGGGTCTACATGTCCTGGGAATGACGTTAAACTCTATCTGATGGTGAGGTTCCAGTTTTGGAGGTTTGGGGAATGTGAAGCAGCCCTTCATCACCATTGCTCCCTGGTCCACTCTGACCCGGACTGGTAGTACCTGTTAGGGTCCCATCTATGGGTTAAATAGAAAAATGTATTTATAAAAAAATTGTATTATCCATTAAGAATTGATTTATTTCAAAACTTTATAGGCATTAAATGACCCACTGAGGTTGATATGCCGTAAAACAAAACCAAACCAAACCATTTACTGATAAATGGAACCCCCATAGCCTCTTATTTCGTTCACCACAATAACTACAATTTAATTCAATACGGCAGACCGTATTGAATTTAAAAATTATATCACAAGCGAAAGAAACCGAAGTAGATGTTTGTCGGTTAATTTTGTAACCAAAAATAAGCAATTTTTTTTTTTAGGGATGGGGGGGGGGTCAGGAAAATGGACAATTAATTCTCCAGAAATTCGATAGCTGAACTTAACTTAATCAGAAGAACCGTCTTAAGTGATCGCAGCATGAAAAATCATTGCAACGGATTTTATATCCTAGGAGAAAGAAAAGATTCAACATTAACAAGACAGTGTTTTTTTATTATTATTATTATTATTATTATTATTATTATTATTATTATTATTATTATTATTATTATCGTCTTTATACCATGTCGGCTTCACAATCAGTCTAATACGAGCAGACTGGCTTCAAACGGGGAAAAAAAAGCAAAAAATCATTGACGTTTACATCGTTTCATATCACAAACTTATTCTGTAAAGCATCTTTAAAAAAAAAAAAGCGATTTTTGATATCACTCTAAATTTCGGGCTTCGTTTTACCGAGAGCTTTGACATCCGAATACGAATTTCAAAATCTCCCAACGTCGCTTCAGGGTTTCATACGAGCAAAGTAGATAAAATAAATAGCAGGACCGTAAATAAATTACCGGGGAAAGTAGTCAGAAATGACTTTTGTTACTTTTAGCAGCGTGAGTGTTTGTAATAAAATGTTCTGCAATCTCTCAATGGGGAGATTGCTTGAAAAATTAGACGATATTCATGGCTGTGAGCTTCTGTTATCTCTGTGAAGATTTGGGTAAAAGGAGGAACGAACTTCAATGAAAGGTAAGAAGTAATAAAAATAACATTGTTTTATATATATATATATATATATATATATATATATATATATATATATATACTAGCAAATATATGCACCCTCCGGGTGCAAGTATTTAAGTTTTAATGTAATAAAATATTGTATTAAATTAGAAATGCTAATGAAACTAAATAAGAATACAGATAAAAAGATTTGAACAGAGAGTATAATAAAAAAATGGAACAACTGAAACTTACTCTTCCATCACTCTCGTCTTTCATTGTTATCTTTTCTAATTTAAGTATTTAGTTCTAAGAGGAAGTAAAGAATAAAATGACACTTATTTTATCTAGTTAATGGATTTCATTTAAGATTCATTGAGAGATTTTTGCTTATATTCATTAAAATAAAACCAAATAGTTAGAAATCAATAATACTAAGCACATATTTATTAAATTCGATTTTTAAATATTAATATCCAAATTAGCCTTCCCGTTCACATTGTAAAGCGCTATTTTGTTGTATATATAAATATAATTGCATGTTGTTAGTATGTAGACATAGTTAACAGTATTAATAATGTAAGA
>CM042142.1:125070639-125096674 GCA_023376005.1 Doryteuthis pealeii | reverse complement strand
CGATCTTCAGAGTAAATCACTGAATTAATCAAAAATATTGATAATCACAAGGCTAACTGGCAGGAGTTGCGAAACTGTTTTTTTACAACGGGTCATATTTACAACATGCAACCCTGAGTTAGCACATGATTAACAATATCTCATTAATATGAATATTCATATCAGTAATTTAACCCTGAAGATCCCTATGGTGAAAACTCGCGTAGGTTATTTCTGTGCCACATAATAATATATACTAAATATATATATTATATTATATATATATATATATATTATCATATATATATACTAATTAGTTTGAGACAAAGAAAGAGAAATGTTTCTGTGATTCTCATCATTGTAACCTGAGTATTCCATCAGCCTCCTTCCTTATTTTAAAATCTACTGCTACCTCTGTTATGTATACACTTGCCTATCTTCAAGCAAACGTACCAAATGGCGCTTTCACGGTTTCTGCTTTTTTTGTTTTCCACCTTTCATACATAATGTTCTTTCGTCCTTCAAAACATCACGTACAAATAAATTCAAAAATATGGGCCATATAAGACTCCTATATTCGTATATCACATTCTTTTCAATTTGTTCTCAATAATACTCATATTCCGCCATTGGCTGTTAGGCTTGGACCTCATAGATACACAGGTACACATGGATGAGAGGGTAAACACCCCCCTACAATGGCCCAGCCGTCTCCGTTCGGTTCATGACTGGCGGCTCCGTGTGCTTAATACTGAATACTGGCGGGCTGGAGAAGTCCGATATATTTAATATCTTCAACTCTACAGCGTAAATCACAGTTATTAGATTATGAAATGATAATCCAATTTTTTAAAACACTCTATACATCTTAAATGATGTCACATTTTAATCCGACTAGTTGTTTAGTAGACAAATTGAAATTTATATGTTTAATTTTTAACCACCTTTCTTTCCTGTGAAATGGTATCTTCTCTACTTGAATTAAAAAAGAACACCAAAAAACTTCATGAACCAATTTTGGAATTGTTCTTACATGCATCTAAAATTGAGATCATTTGAAACGAGAATTGGTCAGTGTATAGCGTTAAGAAATTGATGATTAATTTTAAACATCCTCTGCATCTCAAATGATATCCTTTTTTATTAACAATGAAATTTATTTATGAAATTTATTTTAAGTTATTTTTGCACATGAGTCATAATTGAGTGCTACAGATTTGAGTTTATCGTAAAATCTTAGCGAATCAAATACATTTCTATCTCCTTATCCAAAGTCAATAACTTTTTACCTTTCCCTTTAAAAAGTTTGGGGTTTTAAGGCCCTGTCCGGCATCGACAATTTTATGTCAGCATACACGCCATCTCGTGGAAGGCTAACACAGACGCTCCAACGTACGTTATGAACATCTTTCATTTCGATGTTTCCAACCTCTTTGTCTTATACACTCGTCATGTTCCTTGACGTACATCCTTGTGGTCCTATTCTTATGCATTTGGTTCACCTGAACGATGTTTCATCTATGTGTGTTTAATTAATGTGTCGTTACTTGCTTAAATGACTTGTCGCTTTCCCTACCAAAATATTCTGTGTTGGTTAGCAATAAATCCTATACAATATAGAAACATAGCCAAATAAAAAAGACGACTCAGGTCGATGTAAAAACATAAGATTTTTAAAGACCAATGGCCTGAGGCAGGAACGCATCAAAGCACCGACTATGTTTGTACAAAATATCCTCACTGATAATAAAAGGTGGTCCAGCGACATACAAGTTTGATACACCTGAAGTAAAGTAAAATCACCAATATTCATTAAAAGGACTGTCTTGCATTAAAACAACATTTAATTAATTATTAAAGAGAAACAGCCATTTGATGCTAAGTACTATGATATTAATGTTATTTAAAATAAAAACAATACGACTTATATACATACATCCAGATCTATAAAGACTGTACCTGGGAAGAATCTACGCCAAGATGGTCATGTTACTTTATTAAAACTTCGTTTTAAAAAACCGAAAGCATTGTCACGGATAGTAGAGTGTGGATCAAAACCATGTTCCACATTTTGATGATTATTTATTCTATGTTATTAGACGATTTAAGCAACGAGTCTGATGTGCTAATCGCCTATGGCTGGTAAGTGCTAAGCGATGAGGAAGAAATCTAAGTGTTTAGGGTTAGAGACAGAAAAACCAGGTTTAATTTATCGGTATGCGAATCTGCCATTTTATTAATAAATTGTGACTCAGGATGCTTCATAGAAGCTTAAGAATATAATCTGCACCAGTTACGAGATTCTTTGTGTTCAATAATGGTCGTTTGGATAGTAATTAGATCTAACTTTCTATAACAAATGAATATTATATTTTCTATAATTATAGTGTGGGGTGAAATATTAAGTTGAGTTCTGGTAGTATCTGGGGTATAGTTATTGTGTGGAACTAACATATATTGTATTTCATCTTATATGGTCTTACCACCAAAAGTTGCATTCGTCTGCAAATATGTGGAATCGGCAGATTTGTAGGTTTTAGAGGGCTTAAGTTGTCTGAGATGTTTGGCACCGGTCATGATCTTGACACGGTGCAGACAGAACATTAGTAATCAATAGTTTTTCTCCACTATTATTTACTTACAATTATATGTTCGTAAATTAGAAGATAATTGTAGATCAGATATTTACGTATAAGTTGTTTGTAGTGGTTTATCCGGTCCGGATAATTGTTGCATCTGAAAGTGTTCTCGTGTTAAAAGCAGGGAGTTCCCAACCTTTTTCAGCATCTCGATGGCGCTCACTTGAATTGAAAACCAGTAATTTTTTTATCTGATTATGTGGGTCCAACAATAGATGAATATGTATTTACACATTCGTAGATGATATTATAGAAAAAATATATCCATTTACCATAAGATATTTATTTCAATCAGATTACAACCATTATGTGACGCACTACACTTATATATACAAGAATATCTAAACTACATGTACTTTTCAGTTCCAATTTAAACGACTATTTATTGTCAATATTTAATTTTGCAAATTTCCTATGTATATATAAGTATGTGCAAAAAACAACATAGCTAAATATATATAACACATAATATGGGGGCGTATCAGGGGCGTAAATCTCTCCCCACTCTCCCCTACAGTGAATTAGTTGATATCTTACTTTCTAGAAAATATAAATTTCCCGCAGATATGATTGGATTTTTTATATAGAAAGTATGCTCAGAAATCATATAGAATTATAATATTTCCTTGGCTTACCTGAAATTTGCTGAGGCCCATTTTGACCACGTGGCCATAGGTTTGGAACCACTGGGTTAAAGTATAAAAGAAGTTCGTCATACATTTTCCCCAGAGGCTTATTTCTAGGTCTATTTTTGCAGCTAAAATTATTTGTATTAGATAAAAATACTTGATATCAGGCAATGTTTAACAGGTCTGAATTTAAAGTTTTCCCTGTCTTAAATTTGTTGCCTAACAGATGGCCCGGTTGGGGGGGGGTGTTACCCCTCTGCAGAGGTGCAGCCGGTGTATTTTACTTCCCCACCGACAGGGCGGCCAGATTTATTGCGTCTAATAAGATTATCGTTTTTTTTTTATGTTATCACTTATAGAAATTTAAATTGATATTTCTGTTTTCAGCCAGAAAAGATGTTAAACTTTAGTCTGAATTTTTAATAGATCTCATTTTGAATATGTAATTCTAAAATATTATCACTTATAGAAATTTAAATTGATATTTCTGTTTTCAGCCAGAAAAGTTGTTAAACTTTAGTCTGAATTTTTAATAGATCTCATTTTGAATATGTAATTCTAAAATGTTATCACTTATAGAAATTTAAATTGATATTTCTGTTTTCAGCCAGAAAAAGTTGTTAAACTTTAGTCTGAATTTTTAATAGATCTCATTTTGAATATGTAATTCTAAAATGTTATCACTTATAGAAATTTAAATTGATATTTCTGTTTCAGCCAGCAAAGATGTTGAATTTAGTCTGAATTTTTAAGCGATTTAACTTTGAAAAGTGCACAGAATCCTTGACCTCATCTTCAGTACATATTTCAAAATGAAACACTTGTACATTAATACCCCCCTCTCACAAAAAAAAAAATCTGTTTTTTACATTTAAATTAATTTATCTTTTAAGTTATTTTTAATTCAATTTAAGTGAGACATTAATTTGATACCAGTTGCTTCTTATCAATTATTAATTTTTTTTTTCAAAATGTGAGTTCAATTTCCTGCCACTAGATGTCGCTCGTGCTGTTAGTTAGCCGAACGAATCCACCAATCGGGACCCTGCTGTTCACGTATTTCGTTTATAAAAAGGGACAGGGTGATCCAGTTCAGAGATAAGTTTTGATTATAGATGCAGATATTTAAAGGAGAAATTTTATTTACAAATATTCCTTTATAGGAGAGAGAGAGAGAGAGAGAGAGAGAGAGAGAGAGAGAGAGAGAGAGAGAGAGAGAGAGAGAGAGAGAGAGAGAATTACTCGTTTTCACATTAACTGATTAAAACTGATAATAATTTCTACTAACATAAATGACACATACATAATCGACTTATACAAATGTCACATACGCAATCTACTGACATAAATGGCATATACACAATCTACAGACACAAATGACGCATAAATAACCTACTGATATAAATGATACAATCTATTGACACAAATGTCACATACACTGTCTACTGACATAAATTGTAACATACACAATCTACAGACACAAAGACACATACATAACCTACTGACATAAATGACACAATCTACTTACACAAATGTCACATACACTGTCTACTGACATAAATTGTACATACACAATCTACAGACACAAATGACACAATCTACTTACACAAATGTCACATACACGTTCTACTGACATAAATTGTACATACACAATCTACAGACACAAATGACACATACACAACCTACTGACATAAATGACACAATCTACTTACACAAATGTCACATACACTGTCTACTGACATAAATTGTACATACACAATCGACAAACACAAATGACACATACATGACCTACTGATATAAATGATACAATATACTGACATAAATTCACATACACAATCTACTGGCAAAAATGGTAAATATATAGACCAGTGACATAAATAGCAAATACACAGTGAATATAACATAAATGTCACATATACAATCTACTGACATTAATGACACATAATCTACCGACACAAATGACACATTCCACTGACGCAAATGACACATACTCAATAGACAACACTAGATAAATGGAGGGCTTACTAATATCGTTGATTTTTCATTTTTGTTATTCCAATATTTCCTTGAATCAATGCCCTTGTGCCACACCCTTGTTTGTTTTAGTCATAGTGAGGAAAGGGTTAACAGAAATGTGAATCGGGGGAACCGAGGTCAAATTTTGGTCAGATCTATTTTCGTTCACTTGACATCTTTCAAAACGGCATGAATCAATTTCTCTCCCAGCTATGGGTAAATTGCGATGCTGTTGGGGCCCACAAGACATGTAATGGCAGTCTAAGCAAGAATGTTACTCAGTCTAAAAAAAAATGGCTGAAATCACAACACAAAATTGTTATGGTAATTTACCAGGCACGCGTGAACTCTTCTAACTATAAATAGCAACAGGTTCTGCACTTAAGCGAGAGTTAATATTTTAGCGGATAGCTGATAAGACAGTCTCGCGAGTGACCTTTACATTTGTATAAGTTTGAACTACTGTTCTTTGTTAATATATTTGATTAACTCATTTCCTCTCTTGTGTCTTTATTCTGGCCCCTAACCAGGCCACAAAAAACATACAGAAGAGAGGAGGGGTATTAGTCTGACAACTTCACCCTTAAAAACCCAGATTGGCCCCCTGAAACCGCAGATGCCCTCTATTTGATAAGTAACTCAAGAAGTCAAATAACAAGGAAGTGAAGTGTGTATTTGTTGTAACCTAATAAAGGTTACTAAATGAGAAATGACCAAAACGGAAGTTGGAAATGAAATGAAATCTTTATAATATGAACAAAATACAATACTCGCCAGCGGCGGGAAGAAAGGTAAACCACCGCTAGTGGTATCAGACTAATCAATCAGCATAATACTTTCGTATTAATTAGGATTGAGATATACTCATTAATGTTCGTAGGTAGCTTATATAACAGTATTTACCTAATGAATTTAGTTTTTCTGCGTTTGCAAGTAATTATGCAATAATTTAAATCAAAATGAATACAATATAATTATAATTTCAATTAAAGTAAATTGGTAATCTTGAATTTTAATTGACCAAATTCCAAAGTGTACTTGCGCATTATTTAAAATGAACTTAATTGTTACTAAATAGAAGTAAATGGTGGCCGTAAACGATACTCTTTTATTTTGGCCAAATTGTTCAAATCACTAGGACTGCATGTTTTAACACGAAAATATCATAAAATGTCTATTTCTTAAAAATTAAGTTTATTTTAAATAATACACTTTTATGGTAGGAATTTAGTCACTTAAAGTTCAAGATTACCAGTAAATTTTATATTTTCTTTTCGTCAAAGAATCCACCACGAGCGTTTATTACTGCAGAGCAAATTCTTGGCATCCTTTCTGGTAACTTGTAAAATTGTATTGGGTGCAAAAAAAAAAAAAAGACAAAAACCTCTTGTTTATTCTTAGGCGGTTCACTTTGATCAATTTGGCCCCAAACGAGTTCAATTGGCAAAAGATCTCTTGATTCCAGATTATTTGAACACAGTTTTACGCTGTGTTTTGGATCATTATCCTGTTTGAATTTTATATAAGGACTAGAAGCGGCTACCCAGCGTCGCCTAGGTATAGGGGATTTTTTGAAAGTTAGTCATGCAGATCCATTATTACTGAATCGAGAGTTGGATTCTTGTAGGAAGTCCCATTAAAATTCCTACATAAAAAAGATCTTGAATTGATCCAGCCATTCTAACCCCCCCCCCAAAAAAAAAAACAAAAACAAAACAAAACAACAAAAAACAAAAAAAATCAAAAAAAAAAAAAAACCTACAAAAACAAATAAAAAACGTTAATGTCTACTATTTAAAATATTAAACGCAAAAAATCCACGCTGTTATCTTTTAAATTTATTTCTTAATTATCTTCACGAATATAAATCCAATCTTATTATTTCTACTCATAAAGCAAGATCTGGTGATATTTAATGTGTACCTATATTTACGTTGTCGTTAATTGTTTTATTTTCGAAGTTTCTTCCGGACATACATACACACGACTGCCCTTTATATATGTACAGAAGATAGAATTATATGTACACAATAGGAAAATTTATTTATCCAAATATGCAAAATTAGCTTTTATTATGAACTTAGAGGCCAGTATAGGTCAGTCGGTAGAGCGTTCGGCTAAGAATCACAAGCTTCCTGGTTCGATACTGACCCTCGCCAACTCATTGATCTGTGCGGTAAAGTGTGTGGCATCCCACCTCAGATACTAAAATAATCTCCTTAGTTTAACGCTAGTGAAAAGGGGATATACTCCCTCGCTGTCTGGCTGATACCAACATTAGGCCGCCCCGACGACGACTTTTTACTTTTATGAACTTAGAAAAACAATTCAGAGTAGTCTTAAAATTTTGGTCGGTAGGGTACATATATGCCACGCCTATACACATACATACTCATGTAGACATGCAGTTGGAGAGGCCTCTTCCATCAATCGGTTGATCACATCAAGCCCGAGTATCTATATGATTGTCCCGAATCGTAGTGCTCTTATGGCAAGCCCCCAACCTTTTTTTATCGTATAGGTGCTAGAAGGCTGTGGCTGGGGGTCTTAGTGTACTGGATATGATATTAAACTGTAGCCAGAAGTGAAGTTCAAATTCTGGAGATCTGTGTGCGGAGTACCCCTTAATTAGCATTGCTACCAGGTCGAGTCTAACCCAGAGTGGTAGTACCTATTAGGGTCCCATCTATGGGTTAAATAGATAAAAAAATGAGTTTTAAAAATTTTTTAATACCCAAGTAGAATGAATCAAACAAAAACGCTTTCAGCTTAAGATATCCAATGCTTTAAAATCCAACCAACCAACCAACCAACCAACCAACCAAAAAACAAGCCCATCATATTAACATAAATGTACACGGTATTAACCTACTCGAGTTTCACCATAAGGATCTTCAGGGTTAAATTTACTGGATTAATCAAAATATTGATTAATGTCAGTCGATTACACGTGTGTGTGTTTTTTGCGACCTGTTAATAAATTTGCTATACTAACGTATTGAGCACTTTATATTTGTTATATCGCTGTCTTATCATTGTGAAACTTGAATCAAGTAACCACAGTGACCATTTTCACCGGTAAGTCACTTTTTTCCACAAATACCACCCCCCCTGCACGAGCATGATGTGACACAAGGTTAATTTCATAAGCGGAGTTCAACAGGTTTGAATTGAAAGTTTTCCTTCTCCTAGACCGGTTGCCTAAACAAGGTTAAAGAGCCCAGTCTGTCCTACTATTTGCCCATAGCTGGAGGGAGAGTAGGAGTCATACCTTTACCAATGGTATTAGCGCAAAGTGAAATGCAATTACCCGATCCGAAATTTGAACTCGGTGCGACGAGTCCATTTCCCATGACTTTAACCATTACACCACGCTCTTGCAACCATATGCCTATATGCACCTAAACATATGCATTATTGCACTTGAATATGTACACCCAGGGACAGAAGAACTTATAGTGTCACACCTGTACTTCATCGTTTCAGACTGTCGGGTGTGGTTAACACTAAATTATACTCCCGGGTATCGAAGTATTAACAAAAATAACGCCCTTATATGTTTAATTATAACAGAATAAATAACACAAGTCAGCCAAAAAATTGCTACATGAATGTTTATAAGTGTTTTCAACTAATTTTTCAGTGACGAGGAAGTGAAATCTGTACTGAAGAAGTGGCGAAACAGAACGTTTACGGGGCAAAGATACATGATCTCATTCGAAGGTGGAACATTGCCATTGAGAGAAACGGTGACTATGTGGAGAAGTAGGGATGTGATCCACAGAGGACCAGCTTCGTTTTGATGTATGATATATGTTCCTGTGTTGGTAATTATAGCCGTCCTAAACAAAATGGCATTACCTTTTGATTTACGTATGTGGAGAAGTAGGGATGTGTTCCATAGAGGAGCAGCTTCAATTTGATGTATGATACATGTTCCTGTTTGGCAATTATATCTGTCCTAAACAAAATGGCATTACCTTTTGACTCACCTATGTTGGGAAGTAGGGATCTGATTCACAGAGGACCAACTTCATTTTGCTGTATGATATATGTTCCTGTGTAGGTAATCATACCTGTCCTAAACAAAAAGGCATTACTTTTTGACCGACCCTCGTATATTTCAACCTGTCAACGAGAAATTTCTTTAAAATACGGTACAAGGTTTTGTAAAATTCGAGAATTTGTTAAAGATTTTTCGGGAACTAGTTGTTGAATTTAAATGCTTTTCTGTAAAAATTTAACATTTATTATCAAACGAGAGAAAGAAGTGAGAAAAAGAAAATGTGAGAGGGAAAGGAAGAGAGAGAAATGAGAGTAGGAGGAAGAAATAAGAGCGAGAGGGAGAAAAAGTGATAGACAGATTGGTTTGGTTTGGTTTGTTTTGTTTTACGACAGATCAATCTCAGTGGGGCATTTAATGCCGATAAAGTTTTGAAATGTTTTCATTCTTAAATGGATACTCATTTTTTTTATAAACACATTTTTCTATTTAACCCATAGATGGGACCCTAACAGGTACTACAACTCCGGGTCAGAGTGGACCAGGAAGCAATGGTGATGAACGGGTGCTCCACATTCCCCAAACCTCCAGAACTGGAACCTCACCATCAGATAGAGTTTAATGTCAATCCCAGGACATGTAGACCATCAGTCACCGCCTTCTAGCATCCATATGATAAAAAGGGGTTGGGGCTTGCCATAAGGTCAATAGGGTTGGGAAAATCATATAGGTGCTAGGGCTTGACGTGACCAGCCGATTGATCGGAGGGGGCCTCTCCGACCGCCCGTCTAGCCCAAGAAAGGGTCA
The DNA here is from genome assembly GCA_023376005.1 of Doryteuthis pealeii. NCBI lineage: Eukaryota > Metazoa > Mollusca > Cephalopoda > Myopsida > Loliginidae > Doryteuthis > Doryteuthis pealeii. The sequence goes on along the minus strand of CM042142.1, from coordinate 125,086,601 downwards.
AAGTGGAGAATTGCAAGTCATGAACTGCTCATCCACCTGGGCTCTATCCTTAAGCATCACGGGTCGCCACCCACGGCCAACAGGTGGCCCCATTGGGGGAGTCTTACTCCTCTGCAGAGGTGCAGTCGTTGCATTCTAACGCCCCAGCCGACAGGGCGGTTGACTGATTGAGCAAGGACTACTGTGAGTGTTGCCAGCAAAATACTGTGAGAGGGGACTTTTGTGGTTGAAGAAATTGATTATAGCAATTTGCGATCGGTCGTTTCTTGAAACAAACAATTAGAAGAGGAAGAAAAAGTGAGATAGGAAGAAGCCACTGAAATTGGCCAAAATAAGCGACGAAAAAAAGAAATTTGCCGCCAATTTGGACACAAAACAAACAAAAATATTTGCAAATAGTTTCTCACTTCCATCTTTTGGGGCTATTCGCAGAAATGAGTTCCGATCCCCTGCCATAAAAACTCGCCCTACGAATGCAGTCCCTGGCTTAAGCGGTGCCTACTGAAAAAAAACAACAACCAGCGCTTAAGGCGTTTTACCCGAAAAGTTAATGCGATATTTTACCCCTCCAGTCTTTTTTCGATAAGTAAATGTAAATAATTAACACTCCCCCACTTTAAGATATTTTAAGGGGGGGGGGGAGGGCTAAATATTTACATTTACTTGTCGATAAAAATATGGCTTACCTTTAACGCCTTCAAACCACTAAAAAAACATAATTTGTCGATAAAACGCCTTCAATCCACAAAAAAAATATCTCTTTTTTTCGGTATTTTCATTTCATTCTGTTGAGAATTTTGAAGACTCTGTTTAAGCCCTTTTCAACTGGCCATGGATGGCATTTAAAAACTTTACACATTGTTTTTTCGAAAATCAATTACAAATAAAAAATCAAAACTTTTTTTCGGCATTTTTATTTAATTTAAATATATTTATATCCAATAATCAATTACAAATTCAGCTAGGGACTTCATTCGTAGGGCGGGTTGTTTTTTCAGCTATCACCGGCAGGAGGTCGGGACGCAATTCTGCGAATAGCCCCCAACTTTTTTTTTCTCTCCCTTTTTCTAATTTGAATTTCTTTTTGTCTTGTCATAATTCTTGTTTACTTTCATCTCATAACAAATCTGCAGCCCCCACCCATTTGAACTCAGATGTTTGTTGTTGATGTAACGATGTTTTTGCTCAACAGGAAACGAAAACAAAATTGCTGGGTTTATTTGACGTCTTTGCTTTGACGTTTGCAACAATGTTTCCCAAACTATGGGTCGTGGCACACTGATGAGCCGTGAGATTTTAATCCTTAAAAAAAGCGCGGAAAAAGCGACTCATGTTACAGTAGAGCATTTGACATTTGAATAGAAATTCAAATCTGTTAAACAACGTGTAGTGAGAGAAGAGACCTACCTCGTGCAACACGGTGTGACTGAGAACACGAGGTGAGTGGCGTGCGTGAAGGCTTGCCGTATTCTCGAAGGAAGCGGGCTAGGCTTTGCCTGGCGTGTAGGACTACCTAGAATTGAACCCACGTCCTTCAGAATGCGAAAGGGCGACACATTGGCACAGGCACCGCAGTCGAGATGCCACAGTCCCATATGTGAGCGCCAGGTGCCCGGATGATAGCTGCGAGCATTCCGGCGGTTGGGATTGGCTTTGACAGTCCCGTGTGTGGGGCACAGACGCCCTGATGATAGGGGGAAACGGTGTATAAGTAGAAGGAAACACCCAGAAGTGGGGTGACGGCAATAACGAGTGTTGCGACATTAGCTGCTAAGGATTGTGACGACCACGACGACAACGACCACGACCATTAGTTGCTAAGGATTGTGGTGACGACGAAGTCGGTGTTTTAGCCTGCGAGAAGGCGTTGGACTCGCTTCTTTTTTGCCCCCCACCTCAACAAAGACCTGTTGAGTTAAATATTTATTTTTCCTCCTCTATTTTTTCATTCTAGAGACACAACGCTGAAGAAATTGACCTTGTTTCCATCCTACTCGTGCGGAGAGGTTGGTAAATATATGGATGAGACCCTAATTGTTAATGATTGAAAAAAAATAGTTATTATTGGTTACTTGGTCCCAACATCCTTTTATCTAAATAAACATAAAAAATATTTTGTAAATAAAAACTATTTTCTTTTAGATAATCATATCTGCATTTCTATTCTGGTTAAATAAAAAACTATTTCTCTGAATGTTTGAGATGAGGCTTGATGATTAGTATTATCTGTGTTATTCGGATTATTGTCCGTGATGGCTCCCGATTACGACAAGAAGGTTCCCGAGACCGAAAAGAAGGTTCCCGAGTCCGAAAAGTAGGTTCCCGAGTCCGAAAAGAAGGTTCCCGAGTCCGACAAGAAATACCTGAAGAAGGCCGGAGGGCATATCGGCCCAAACGTTGTACAAATAACAATGAAGATGGGGACAATAGTCCGAATAACGCAGATAATACTAAATAAAAAGAATTTTAATATAAAAATGTTTCTTTGATATAAAACGTGTCTTTCGTTTAAAGTTTTTAAAACTTCCTATTGAATTAACAAAAACAATATGAAATAACTAATTTTTAAAATTAAAATCTAAAACTATTTTAGTATAAAAACTTAAGCCTTTGGTTTTAAATATACATGAACAAACTTTAAAAAAATCTCACTGTGAAATTCTAATGCAAAAAAAAAAATCGCCGTTGTTTGTAAAAAACAACCTGGAAGTTTACATGAAAAGCAAAAGGTGTTCCTTTTAAAACAGCTCCCAGCTGGGGTGCTTATTGGTTACTTGGTCCGAATGAATAAAACAAACGTATTCGGCATGAAATAAGCCAAGGGTTGACATGCCGTAACATCCAACCAACCAACCAACCAACTAACCAAGTAAATAATCATTACAGATATGCCTATACATTCCTTTGAAGAGAAGTTATGTGATTATTTTGTGTTGTAGTCAAAATGTCGACTTATCTAAGGTTATACGTTCGTCTTTTGCAACGGGATTTATTCTCCCGATCCCCCCAGAATGCAAATTCTGCACGTCTTCCGTTTCGTTTAATTAGAAAGCCAGCCAATAAAACATCAGAACTATCTCGAGTTTCATTTGAAGTCTGTGTCTGCCCGAGGGTGAATTTGAAATACAGGAAAGCCGATCTCGTGTCGCTTTTCTCGTGGTCTGAAGTCGATTTGTGAATTCTTTGCGAGAGAGAGAGAGTCCACTTTGACAGTCAAACTTGTTCGTAAAAGAACGCAGTGCGTTTTAGCAATTATTTGTGTTCTGTTTTTCTTGTTCAATCTCTAAATTCTCCTTTTTTCTTTCCCACGTATTCTAGCCGATCTCAACAATGTTGTTGTTTGGATGGTCTCTCTTTTTCTGATTTCCAATTTATCTAGAATGATGTCTCTAATTCTGTTATTACCTATTATGGTCCCATCTAAGGGTTTTAATGGATGAAAAAAGGAGTTTTAAAAATGTGTTTAAAAAATTGAGTATAAAATAACATTGAATACCCAACAAGAATGAACATGAGCAAAATGTTTTGGGGATCAGTCTATTTGCACAAACTACTTTCACACTTATAATTCATTGTTTCTTTCCGTTCAAGCAAGTTCATGCCCAGCGTTTGTAGAACGCGGTATTTTTAAATATAAGTATTGCTTAAGAATATTCGATCGCGTGAGCACACCTCACGTGTGTGTTTCCATATCTGTTTTCAATTCTGAAACATGAAAAATGCTAATCTGGACACTGAAGAAATGTAGCCTTTTACTCTAGTCTGTTATCTGTGATTTGCTTAGTCTGGCACAAGAAGACAATTCCTTAGAGCAGCGTGAAAGAAAAAAAAAAAAACCACTACACAAAAAAATGTAAACATGAACTTACAATGAACGCAATTCCCTAACCTTTTGGCATAAAATAACCCTAGATGAGTTAGTATTATCTGCGTTATTCGGAATATTGTCCTCATCTTTATTGTTATTTGTACAACGTTTCGGCCTATATGCCCTCCGGCCCTTCAGGTATTTCTTGTCGGACTCGGGAACCTTCTTTTCGGAACTCGGAACTTTCTTGTCGTAATCAGGAGCCATCAAGGAACTTTGAACTAACCCTTTATTCAGTCCATGGGGGTATCCTGTTCTCATTCCGCTAACCATAGCTGGGTAGGAGAACTTTGTACAAATAAACAATAAAGATGAGGACAATAGTCCGAATAACGCAGATAGTACTAATCATCAAACCTCATCTTAAACATTCAGAGAAACCTAGATGAATTGACATTTCTAAGGTTGTAGGTGAAGCAGTTTTACAGTGGACCCTTGAACTTTGAACTTTTCCTCTTTGCATCCTTTTTGTAAATTTGTTCGTTTGTGTTTATCAATTTATATTTTATCGTTCTAATTCATTAAATTGTCTTCAGTTTTTCCTTTTTCGTTGCCTTATTTAATCATTTACTGTTTTCTTAGACCGTCTTGGTTAAGCTATCTGTTAAGTTACGTAATCTAACAATACAGAATATCATTACAATCACACAATCAATCAACATACAATGAATGTAATTCCCTAACCCTTGGCATGAAATAACCCTAGACGGGTTGACATGCTGTTAAAATCAATCAACCAATCTTTGTTAGGTTTTGTGAGTACTATATTAGTCTTTAAAATAATTTAAAAACACTTCAAGCAATTGGGAAATGGTTAACGGACCTAACTTCCACTTGTATGTCACTCCACCGAAAGAAAAAAAAACTCAGAGAATTAATGAATAAAGAATATAATGCACCAGTTATTTTATTTAAAAACTTTTACATTTATTTTCAGGTCAGTTAACTTTGAACCACATATATTTGAGAATCTGTGTTACGCCTCAAAGATACGTGGTTCAAAGTTATTCATTCATACACTTTACATTTAGCTGAAATAATAAAAAGAATATCAAATAAAATTTAATCATACATATTTATCGTTCTTGTTCATTAAATCGTCTTCAATTTTTTTCCTTTTTCGTTCCCTTATTTAATCATTTACTGTTTTCTTAGATCGTCTTGGTTAATCTATCTGTTAAGTTACGTAATCTAACAATACAGAATATCATTGCAATCACACAGTCAATCAACATACAATGAATGTAATTCCCTAACCTGTTGGCATGAAATAACCCTAGACGAGTTGACATGCTGTTAAAATCAATCAATCAACCATGTACAAGAAAAGGTTTTCTGTTTTCTACGAGTAAATACATCACAATCATTTTATTAGTTATTTAAATTTATCTATGAGTATTTAATTTATAGTCAATGTCAGTACTACATTAAAATATAGAGCAAAGTCATATATTATATATATATATATATATATATATATATATATATATATATGTGTGTGTGTGTGTGTGTGTGTGTGTGTGTGTGTGTGTGTGCTCAGAATTAGCTACGTAGCATTTTCTGGTCTACTCTGTTTTAAAAAATAACTTTTAATGAATACATGTCCGGTATTATTGATTTATATATATTTTTTTTTATATCTTAATATATATTCAAAGTTATTTAACGTCTAGTCTTATTATAATGGAGTTACTGTGTTTTCTGTCTGTAACCGAAACTATATTACTACATAAGTCACAATTACATTAGTTATTAACGTCACATTCTCCATGATTCTATTCTTATTTAGACCTCGATAAAATATAATAGTCTTAAATTATTAATACTGTTGGCCTTATCCACAAACTGATAACATGCAATTGTATTTATATATACAAAAAAGTAGTGGTTTACTGTGTGAACGGGAAGGCTAATTTGCATATTGATATTAAAAATTCGATTTTATAAAAATATGTGCTTAGTATTATTGATTTCAAATTGTTTTGTTTTATCTTAATGAATATGAGCAAAAACCTCGGGGAAAAATCTTAAAAGAAATCCATTAACAATAAGAAAAACTGTAATTTTATTCTTTACTTCCTGTTTTTAACTAAATAGTTAAATTCGTAAAATTTAGCAATAAAAGACGTGAGTGACGGAAGAGTAAGTTTCAGTTGTTCTATTTTTTGATTATACTCCTCTCTGTTCAAATCCTTTTATCTGCATTCTTATTTAGTTTCATTAGCCTTTCTAATTTAATATGATATCTTATTACATTAAAACTTAAATCCGGAGGGTTTATATATTTAGTTAAAGTCGTTGGGGTGGCCTAAAGTCGGTATCAGCCAGACAGCGAGGGAGTCTATACCCTTTTCACTAGCGCTAGACCAATGAGATTGTTTGGGCGCCACTTCCTACCATCAGCTGGTCAGTTTACCGCACATATCCCTGTGCTACTCATACGCTGAGTTGGCGAGGACCGGAACCTCGAGGTTCCCAGCCGGACACTCTACCAACTGAGCTAAAGCGGCTAGTGTTTGTAATACTAGTAAATAAGCACATATACCTGTGCTACGCATACGCTGAGTTGGCGAGGGCCGGAATCGAACCAAGAACATCGAGGTTCCCAGGCGGACACTCTACCGACTGAGCTAAACCGGCTAGTGTTAGTAATACTAGTAAATAACCTACAAGTTTGAATGTGTTGTTTGAAAAGTGTAGATAGAACTAAATTTTGGCAGTTTTCAGTAAAAAACTAAGCGTGAGACTTTCTTCTTTTTTTTTTCTTTTTCTCGTTTTAATCAGACATCCGGGTGGAGATGTCAGGATTTATATTCAGACAAGAATAGGAACTTTATACGACAAATGTCATGACTAGCGACGCGACGACTAATTCTAACCATCTGCGAGACACGATCAACGATTTTTGCATCTGAAAGGCATCAGCTTCGTAAAGTTCGACGATAGTACTGGTCGAAACATGGCAACTGTTAGTTGGTGTACTGTAAACGTAAAACAACACACAAAGTATCACACTTATCACTATCACATAAAAAAAGATCACATGTCTCGTTCGTTAATAAAGACATAAATTTCTCAGATGTCTTAACGAAGTTGTATAATTCACGTCACAAATTATAGAGCGACATTTTCATTCTCATTGAAGATACGAATGGATGAGCAAAATAACTGTTTCAGTTTGGATTTCAGTTTCTAGTGTTTAATTAAGTTGTCGAATTTATAGTCTTTTCTCATGGATTCTGATGCGTAGAATTTATTGATGCAGAAAAAAGTGCTCAATTCGGAGTTTTAGGTGGGATTTGAGGCCTGATAATTCCCCCGAGAGTGCCTGAAAATGGCCAATTTCGTGCAATATTAAAGTACCAATTTAATGTGGTTTTCTGATAGAGTTCGATGCGGAGTATCACATAGTAAAAGATTGTTGAATCCTGTTGAGAATTGGGGGAGATATGGGGCTTCAAAGATGCCCCCAAAATGCCCTTTTTCAGCCATTATAAGACTACGTATTCAGTTGAAAATTTAAGATGTCGAATTTATAGTCTTTTCTCATGGATTCTGATGCGTAGAAAATATTGATGCAGACAAAAAGTGCTTAATTCGGAGTTTTAGGTGAGATTTGAGGCCTGATAATCCCCCTGAGAGTACCTGAAAATGGCCAATTTCGTGCAAAATTAAAGTGCCAATTTAATGTGATTTTCTGATAGAGTTCATTGAAGATACGAACGGATGAACAAAATAACTGTTTCAGTTTGGATTTCAGCTTCTTTGTTTAATGGCACCTCAATTTTCGTGGGTTATTTAATGCCAAAAATCGTCGGGATGGCCTAAAGTCGGTATCAGCCAATCAACGAGGGAGTCTATCCCCTTTTAACTAGCGCTAGACGAAGGAGATTGTTTTTGCGTCTGAGGTGGAGCACCACACCTACCAACAATGAGCTGTTATATATTCGTTTGATTCGGGTATATAAATAGTTGGTTTGATTGGTTTGTTTTGTTTTACGGCATATCAACCTCGGTGGGTCATTTAATGCCGACAACGTTTTAAAATAAATTCATTCTTGATGGATACTCAATTTTTTTTATAAACATATTTTTCTATTTAACCCATAGATGGGACCCTAACAGGTACTACCACTCAGGCTCGGAGTGGACTTGGGAATGGTGATGAAGGAGTGTTCCACATTCCCAAAACTTCCAGAACTGGAACCTCACCATCAGATAGAGTTTAACGTCATTCCCAAGTCGCAGAGACTCTCAGCCACCGCCTTCTAGCACATATATGATAAAAAGAGTTGGGGTTGCCATAATCGGTGATAGGGTTGGGACAATCATATAAGTACTAGGGGTTGATGTGACCAGGCGATTGATCGGAAGGGGCCTCTCTGACTGCCCGTCTAGCTTAAGTAAGGACCAAAGTGAAGTGTTGCAAATCATGGACATCTTAACTACCAGGAATCCGTCCTTAAGCGTCATGGGTCGCCACTCAGAGCCAACAGGTGGCCCCATTGGGGAGAGGGTCTTAACCCTCTACAGAGGTGCAGTCAGCGTATTCTATAGCTCCATCAGACAAGGCGAGTATATCGAAGTTCTTTCTGTGTTCTGTTTCGTCGGCGGCCATCTTCTTTTTCTGGGCTTTCTTCTTTCTTCTTCTGGGCTGGGTTGTCTGTGCTAATTTCTTGTTGGTAATAATTAAGCAAGACTGGATTCTTTTACAAGACGTATTTATTCTTTATTTAAAACCCGAAGCCCAAAAGTGATTTCAGCCGTGCGGTGAGATGGTGGCATCTTCGGACAGACGAACGTTATGTCTATTCCGTTTGACTAACGGCGAAAATCTACTCTAAGCCAGTTCATGTTCACACTTCACGCCTTCAGCCTATCAGTACTCGGCGTCAAATGTGAACTGCCGTCAATTCCTTTAATAACTTCCTATTACGGCTAATGATAACTTTCCATTTACCTTACAGTTATGTGAATTTTACTACACTTATAGACATGATTCGTAGGCCACCCACGAATTATGTAACAAGTCAATCCTGATAGAAGAACAGTAGTGGTACTACTTAACCCGTAGCTGTTTGGTTTGTTGGATTTTACGGTATGTCAACCCTTGTTGGGTTATTTTATGCTTTAAGACATTTTGTTTTATTCATTGTTGTTGGGTATTCAAATTTCATTCAAACTCGATTCTTTTTGTAAACGCATTTTAACACTCATTTTTAATCTATTTAACCCATAGACGGGACCCTAACATGTACTACGACTTGCCCCCCCTCTTAGCCACATACTTCTAGCACATATATGATGAAAAACGTGCTAGAAGGCCTGATGAGGATGATGATGATGATGATGATGATAATTACCTGGTTCAGGTACTGTGGTCAACTACCCTTCTTCATTTTTGCGTGAAATATTTTTTTTTGATTGTTTCCGCGGCGTTATGTACCAGTTTGAACTCGTAAAGCAAACGTTCTAAACTACTTTGCACGTTCGTCTGTGCGACTTTCAGATCATATACGGTTTCAATGTTTTGGTGATATAAGGTGTGCTGGAATTCACCACTTATACTTATAGACAGCGTGGGCGCGTGGATTAAAGCCAGCCAAACAACAGCGCACATACGTGGTTTAATCGCCGATATTGAAAGTTGTTCATTTGCATGTATTCGACGCAGACGAACGGATCTGTCACCAAGAAGTCTGCTCAAACAAAGGATTCTACCCAACACTAAGGACACCGAGGAACAACCAAAGATTCTACCCAACACTAAGGAACACAGAGGAACAACCAAAGGATTCTACCAACACTAAGGGACACCGAGGAAACAACCAAAGGATTCTACCCAACACTAAGGGACACCGAGGAACAACCAAAGGATTCTACCCAACATAAGGGACACCGAGGAACAACAACTACCAAGAAGAGGAACAACAAGGATTCTACCCAACACTAAGGGACACCGAGGAACAACCCAAAGGATTCTACCCCAACACTAAGGGAACACCGAGGAACAACCAAAGGATTCTACTGAACACTAAGGAACACCAAGGATCTCCACCGTAAAGTGCTCTCCCTTGCAGCCTAAAATTACCAAAAATTTGTAACAACACGGAGTGAGGCAATGCACAACATGTCAGCGCATCAACTACCATGATACTACCAACCACAGCAGGTACCTTACACGGCTTGAATAGCTTCGGTTGCGTGATATACGCGCTGCACGTACCAAAATATTGCACTCACCCTTCTTCTTCTTCTTCTTTCTTTCTTCTTCTTCTTCTTCTTCTTCTTCTTCTTCTCTTCTTTCCCTCTCTCTTCTTTTCTTCTTCTTCTTCATCACAGTCTTCTTCCTTCTTTCCCTCTCTTTTTCTTCTTCTTCTTCTTTCTTCTTCTTCTCTCTTCTTTCTTCTTCTTCTTCTTCTCTCTTCTTCTTCTTTCTTCTCTTTCTTCTTCTTCTTCTTTTTCTTCTTCTTCTTTTCTTCTTCTTCTTCTTCTTCTTCTTCTTCTTCTTCTTCTCTTCTTCTTCTTCTTCTTCTCTCTTCTTCTTCTTCTTCTTCTTCTTCTTCTTCTTCTTCTTCTTCTTCTTCTTCTTCTTCATTTTGTGATCTCTTTCTTCTTTCTTCTTTCTTCTTCTTCTTTCTCTTTTTTTTTTTTCTTCTCCTTTCTTCCTCTTCTTTCCTTCTTTCTTCTTCTTTTTTCTTCTTTCTTCTTCTTCTTCTTCTTCTTCTTCTTCTTTCTTCTTCTTCTTCTTTCTTCTTTCTTCTTCAACAACAACAACAACAACAACAACAACAACAGTATATCAGCAGCAGTTTCAACACTGAGATTATTTTCTAATTGTTCCAAGTGGTCATAATTTGCCACTTATTCAAGATAAAGATATCCACTATCGGCAACAGAACCCACCAAACCATCTCCCCCCTTAAACAAGTCCCTCAATCCTTCTCGTCCGCATTCACCGCCATTAGAAACTAATCCGCGGTCTCCAAATGATCTTGAATAAACAACAGCCACACCTGAATGACCGACTAAAATCCGCATTTAATGACTTGTTCGCGCGGCCCCTATCAGCGTGATTAGGTTGTTGGCGGGACTGTTCGTCTGCTCTTGACGATGCTCGAACGATTTGACCAGATTAAACCACGGATCCTCTTTGAAGAGCCACTGCTTTAAACCGCAAAGATTTTAAGTAAATAAATGTAGAATAAATAGAAGAAGAAGAAGAAGAAGAAGAAGAAAGAAGAAGAAGAAGAAGAAAGAAAATAACAACAACTACAAAGCAACAGGAACGGTTAGAAAGAAGAAGAAAAGAAAGGGAAAAAAGAGATTAGGTTAGAAGAAGAAAGAAGAAGAAGAAGAAGAAGAAGAAGAAGAAGAAGAAGAATGAAGAGGTAAAAGAAGAAGAAAAAGAAGAAGAAGAAGAAGAAGAAGAAGAAGAAAAGAAAAGAAGAAGAAGAAAGAAGAAGAAGAAGAAGAGAAGAAGAAAGAAGAAAAAAAAAGAAGAAGAAGAAGAAGAAGAAGAAGAAGAATGAAGAGGTAAAGAAGAAGAAGAAGAAGAAGAAGAAGAAGAAGAAGAAGAAGAAGAAGAATGAAGATGTAAAGAAGAAGAAGAAGAAGAAAAAAAAAAGAAGAAGAATGAAGAAGTAAAGAAGAAGAAGAAAGAAGAAGAAGAAGAAGAAGAAGAATGAAGATGTAAAGAAGAAAAAGAAGAAGAAGAAGAAGAAGAAAGAAGAAGAAGAAGAAAGAAAGAAAGAAGAGAGAAGAAAAGAAGAAAGAAGAATGAAGAAGGTAAAGAAGAAGAAGAAGAAGGAGGAGAAGAAGAAGAAGAAGAATGAATAGGTAAAGAAGAAGAGAAGAAGAAGAAGAAGAAGAAGAAGAAGAAGAAGAAGAAGACTGCAAATAATTCTTAACGACAGAATAATGGAGTTCTCTTTCACGTCTTGTCTCCGAAGTAAATGACTTTTCCAACTTTTTGTTTTGCTAGCTATTGTAGTATTTCCATTTCTCTTACATTATAAACACTAGTACAAAATAAGAAACACCCTCCGGGCGATGTAAAAATAGATTTTTGAAACATATTGCCTGAGTGGTGGGAGTAAAAAATTCAATGTCAGCGAGTTTGTACCCTAGGTAAGTAAAATCCTCAAATTCATTAAAGGATTAAAAAATAAAACAATTTGAAATGTAAACTTTAGATATGTATTAAAATAAAACAAACTATATATAGATATATAATACCAGTCATGTATTTATTAAAACTTGTTTTAAAAAACAATGAGGACTGTCTAATGCTGCATGTTCAAATTTTGAGTGTATTTATTCTATGTTATGACGATTTGGGGTAATGTGAAGTAAGCAGAGAAGTAGTTTTTGTTAGAGACAAAAACCGGAAGCGAATCTCCATTAATAATAGAAGATGTCATCGGTAATTTATTCTTACCAAATATGTTTCGTATATTATATCTAATTATTGACATTTCAGTCTCGGAAGACTATAATATAGGTTTTGTGCCTCTGAAGTTACAGCGCCTCCTGTGACTGTGAAGTCCAATGTTCGAAAAACATTCTCAACCACAGATGTCGCATGTGAAGACTGCCCCTGAAGATATTGATGTGCCGGTGCTTTGTTGCTGCCGCTTTCTTCTGGACCTCTTGGCTTCATGGTGTTGTGCCAGGGTGGCTTCAGACATGAAAAGTCCACTACGAAGAGCCTGCCCCCACCGAGGGCGGTCCTGAGCCAAATTTTCAGTGTTGATATATTAATGAATAAAATCTATAATGCACCAGTTATTTTATTTAGAAACTCTTAGATTTTTTTCATTTCAGTTAATTTTAAACCACGTATCTTCTAGTATCTGCGTTACGCCTCAAAGATCCGTGGTTCAAAGTTAACCCAGCTGAAAAAATGTGAAAGTTTTAAAATAAAATAACTGGTGCATTGTATATTTCAGGTGGGCCGGTAAGTCTTTTAAAAATTTGTATAAAAAAGTATTTTGGTTTAAAAATAATGTAAATTTTATTTTTAAACGTTTAAAAGATGAAAGGTGTATTAAAAAATTGTTCAGATATAATCCAGCAAATAAATATCTGTTAGCATAATATTTAATATCGTTTTTCTATTTCTATATATCATACTGTCGGATTTATATCCATTTATTTTATACTTTTCATATATATATATATATATATATATATATATATATATATATGTGTGTGTGTAAGAAAAGGTGGAATGAAAACATCACACAATGCTGTTAAAGAAGAAAACAATTTATAATGATAATCATAGCTGATACTGATCAATATTTCGATTTTACAAAAATCATCATCAGAGCTCATTCCCTCCCGTAGTTGTTTGGGTCGGAGAGGAAAGTCAAAATGAGTTTACAAAACAAAAAAACCTTAATACTGCAAAAAACGAAAGACGTTACAATATTCACCAACGTGGGCATTTCGCGCCATATATATGTCGGTCATGTTCCATGTATATCTTTTGTCAACAAATGTAGCGAATTTTTGGCAACAAGACGAAACAATGGAAATTAATCCGACAGAATGAATTTAACATTTTGAAAAAACAATTAGTAATTATTATCTGCTGACAGAATCTGTTTCGACGCCTTAGTAGAAGGGTCATCATCAACGAGCAAAAAAATTTATGAAAGGAAGAAGGGATAAAAAACCGTTGGAAGAGAATAGGGGGTACAAACACACGCTGGAATGCTTGAATTTTTTAAAATGCGCATACTGTTTCAAAAATAAAATAAAATTTTATTTTTAAAAATCAGAAGCATTTTTAATCCAAAAATAAACTCAAAAAGAGTTTGGTGTAAATATATAAAAAAGTGTAAGAGATTATCAAAAATGTTCAAAATTGATGATGACCCTTCTACTAAGGCGTCGAAACAGATTCTGTCAGCAGATAATAATTACTAATTGTTTTTTCAAAATGTTAAATTCATATATATATATATATATATATATATATATATATATATTATATTCAAATGCTCTGACAATTTTTTGATGTTATCCTCTCGAAATGAGTTAATGAGTTGTCCGAAAGAGTTATTATTAGTAAACCAAGTACTTTCGGTTCTTTCCAAAACCATTATCAAGGCTGTTTATTATTTGTTTAAACTATCATTGTCAATAATATTTATTCATCTATTTGTCCAAAATATTATTTTGCTTTGCTTTTGTCACTAGCTGAATCTGAAAAATAAATTGCCAGCGTTATTTAACGTCACGTTAAATAACGCTGACGATTTATTTTTCAGATTCAGCTAACGAGCTAGGCAAACCTGATTTAGAATAAAACATTGTTCTATTCAAAGCATTTTAGAACATTGTCGGTGGTTTCATAATTTCATATATATATATATATATATATATATATATATATATATATATATACCACGTACCCAACGTGTACGGATTAGGTACAAGGCCCTATTAATGTGGGATCACACACGAACCGAAGCTCATGGGTGGCGGGTGGAAAACATGTGTTGATCCCGTGGGCATTCCACCTCAAAAGGGCGTCTCGGGCTCTGGGTAATAAACCCAGCCCTGCCCCTTTAAATCAAGGTGGCAGTAGTTGCCTGGGGGTGGCCCCCTGGAATCAACGGTGTTAATTAGATCAACGGTCCAGGGCCGAAGCCACTGTTGACCATATCTATATAATTTCATAATTATATATATATACATATATATATATATATATATATATATATATATATATATAATATATATATATGAATTGATTGGGTTTGTGACAACCCTTGATGCACCAAGTATTTCCTATCGACTGTGCCAAAAAGTGTGGATGGTCCAACACAAGCCTTCACCACTATGAACAAATCACTGTGTGGATGTTTATTGTATGAACACTCATATGTCGAAAATCGACGGGAGAGTCCATCATCATATATATGAAACCAGCGACAAGACTGGTTGCGTAACCAAGGTTAAAGAGTTCAGTTCGCCTCACTATTTACCCAAAGCTGAAGGAAGAATAGTTAGATACATACTTTTCCCAATGGTATTAGCGATATGTGAAATGCAAACACACTTGTCCAAGATTTGAACTCGGGTCTCTGGGTCGATAACCATTGCATAACGCGCCTCAAGTTATGTCATATAAATCAATGTATCACCATTTGCGATGTCATTTGGATGTGAGTGCTGCCTGTGTTTATGCGATACGAAGGATGGAGTTCAAATGTTCTGTTACCAACACCCTGTGATTCGTCGATAACAAAGAACATGTTTAGCCAATACCTATCGAATCTAGCAGAATGTTTCTATTGCAGGGAATTTGATTACAGAATGTATACAATATATGATTTCAAATTTATACAAAGGCAGAAGACAATATGCCGTATGTCAGATTGCATTTTCACACCGCCCTGATCGATTTCAACATTTCATTTGTATTTGGAGGTTGTCATAGTAACGGATGTAATAATATAGCTGTAAAGTTTTTAAATGCCATCCTTGGCCAGTTGAAAAGGTCTTAAAGAAAGTCATGTGTTACGGAATCCTTTGGTGAGCGTATAAGTCCTATCCTGCGTATTAGTAAAGGTCCATTGATTTAATCCTATGTCTGTCGTCAAAGAGTGTCAATGTAATTATGGCCAGTAGGGTCGGTTAAGTATTGTATCAAATTCAGAGTATTGCCAGTGATTGGCCAAGAGATAGATCACATGATTCTGGCCTAGCCTATAAGTAGGAGCGGGGATCCATCTTTATATGCGAAATTTTCTCAACAATACCTTAAGATTTTTGTTAGGTGATGAAGTAATGACCAGGTCACGGATGCTGTAGAGTAGGTCGATTTTTCACTTTTAAAGAAATATTAAATTGTCCAGGAACACGAAAGTTGTGTGTTAGTATACTCAATGTCTGTCGAAGGCTGGCCTGGTGAGTTATCTGAGAAAACACAAGAATACAGTGTCAAATGCTACTGGCACTCAAGGATGAAAAAAAAAAAAAGAATAGGAAATGGTATTTCTCGTGCACGAGTTGACAGCCAACAACTAATAACTGATAGCAAAAATTAGATCTTTTACTTGCACTCTTGTTTGGGGAA
>CM042142.1:125055639-125065639 GCA_023376005.1 Doryteuthis pealeii | reverse complement strand
TTTTTTAAAAACATAACTCAATCCTAAAACTAATGAATAATTTAGTATAACTTTCGTGTCATCAAACTAAACAGTAAACAAGTCTTTAGGAGACAAATGTTGATTCGCTCAGCTTTAGTATAATAATAGATTACTTAAGTTTGAATTCAATTTGCGTCATTTGGAAAAGTTGGATGGCAAACACAATGCTGTAACCGCGCGCTATCGGATGGTCCGCGGAATGTCACCAGTTGTCAATCATCGGTCATGGTACCTTTCCACTGAACCCCCGTAATTCTCAATCTAACTAACTCTTGTTTTAAAATATCTTACTACAGGTACGTAGAGAATTCGTTGACTATCCATAAATTATGTAACACAAACAAATTAAGTCATTTACTGTTTTTATGAAAGACATGTTATTCAAAGCCTGAAGAATATGATTTTTTTGTGACATGCTAGTGTGGGCCGCCCAGCAAGGACCTACATTGACCAACTTTGCGAGGATACTGGATGCTGCGCAGATAACCTCACAGGGACAATGAACGATTGAGAAGGTTGGCGAGAGGTTGTCATGGATATTCGTTCTAATTGCGCGACATGATGATGATCTATCTATCTATCTATCTATCTAACTCAATCTGACGACCAGTTTTACCAGGTGGTGATTGTTAATATTAGTTACTCGAAACCATTCATCGGTCATGGTAACTTTCCACTGAACCCTTGTTCTTCTGAATCTAACGGAACCTGATTCAAATATGCTGACTACAGGTAGGTACATAATTCATAAGCTACCTATGAATTATGTAACAAGTTGATGGGTGTAAACAACCAGCAAATCCCGCGCTTTCCAGGAGATCAAGCAGAAAGGTTATTTCCCGTCAATAACTGTCGAGGTAACTTTCCACTGAACCTCCATTATTCTGAATCTAACGGACCTTGATTCAAATATTCTTACTACAGGTACGTACATAATTCATAAGCTGCCTATGAATTATGTAACATTACCAATGGATCACATTGTCTCTAATGGCGCGCTTTCAAGGTGGTCAAGCAAAAAGGTTATTACTCGTCAATAACTGTCGAGGTAACTTTCCACTGAACCTCCATTATTCTGAATCAAACGGAACCTGGTTCAAATATTCTTACTACTGGTACGTACATAATTCATAAGCTGTCTATGAATTATGTAACGTAGAGCTTAGGGGATAGCGTATATTTCTTGTGTAGTTGTTTTTAAAGAGTTTCTTATTGCACTCAGTTATATGACATCAAGTATTCTTATCCATTATAAATAATTTACAAACAGATCTATGTGACCCAAAGATTGAACCCTAAACGGGATTATTATTTTAAGTTCCCACGGATAGGATATGACACAAGGTCTCAATCATGGGGCATCCAGCGAGGATTGAACGCGCTATTCATCTCAACACTAACTGAACTGTTATGTAAGGGTTAGCGAGCTCGTCTATTGAAATATTGTTAGTGAGTTCGATTCTCACTGGGTACGACACATCTTTCTGGTTTAAGATAAATAAATGAAAAGTATGACATTTTGCAAATTAGACTAAATGTATTAATATATTCCTTAACGCATCTACGATTGTATTTTATATATATGTATGTATGGATTATAAATGCACGTAAGTTCTTATCTGCATATATATATATATATATATATATATATATATATATATATATATATACTTCCGTTATACACTTCCGAACAAATTTTACATTTTTCACATTTTCCAAAAAATGAAAATAAAACCTTACAACCGTTCATACTTTTTTACTTTATATATAAGAAAAAAAAAATAGAAAATTTACAAAATTAATTACAAAAATAAAAATTATTTTTCTATAAATCTGTTGAAGACTAACCGTCAACAGGCTAATACTCATCCCGTTTTGAATAAGAGAATTCGTCTAGTGTCAAATCTTGTCAATATATCTTCTTTTTTAAAAAAAACTGTTACAATAAGATATACATAATCTGATGACCGAGAAAAATGCGGCGGAAGTGCCCACATTCGAAACTATTGTATAACTTTTTTCTTTTTTGCAACGTCAAGGTTTTTGTTTTGAACTCATATGTTTTGTGTCCGCTCTTAACAACACGGATTATAAAATGACGATTTTCATAAAATCAAAATATTGTTCAATATCAGCTAAGTTATAAAATGTTTTCACTTTAACAGCATTTTGTGGTGTTTTCATATCTTTTTATATATACTCATATATATATATATATATATATATATATATATATATATTAGAAGCGGCTAACCGGCGCCGACTGGGTAGAGGGGGGTAAAAAGGTAGTCACGTAGATCCATTATTGTTGAATCATGAGTTTGATCCTCACAGGATGCCCCATTAAAATCCCTATGTAAAAAAAGACATTGCATTGATCCAGGCAATGTGAAAAGAAAAATTAATGTCTCCTATTTAATGCAAAAAATTTCATGTCGCTATCATTTAAATTTTATTCTTCTAATTATTTTCACAAATATAAATCAAATCTTCATTATTTTTGCTCAAAAACCATATATATATTTACTTTGTCGTTAATTGGTTTATTTTAGAAGTTTCCTCTGGACATACACATATACACAACTGCCCTTTATATATATATATATATATATATATATATATATATAGTTTGATATACTTACAAGAAAGTGTAGCGGAAAGAAAAAGTCAACGGCGCTTGGTAAATAACGGCAGTTTCTCGCCTATACTATTTTCAAATCAAGTATATATATATATATATATATATATATATATATATATATGTCATCCACAGACACCGTGTTTCGACGTTTCACGTCTCTTCAGTGTAGCAAGACACAGGAACGAAAACTGACTGACTTTTCGTCTGCCCGATTCGTTAACCTCTCGGCCATTTAACAGCTGCCGTAAAGGGGTGGTTTTTAAACGATTAAATACATACATTTGTTTATATATTTTACGATCACCAGAAAGATCCAGTCTGTAAACAGACGATCATTGCTTTATATATGCTGGCAGTGAAAGTTAATTTAAGTCACCCCTAGAGAGCTCTACTGAATTATCGGAGCATATATATATATATATATATATATATATATATATTGGTGGATATGTGCTTAATTGAAGTCATACCTAATTTTTAAAATTAATTAGTTAATAATTAATGAATTTGGGCGGGCATATATGTTTAAATGTAAGGCTAAACAAATCGAGAAAATATTAGCCTTACGTTTGAACATATATGCCCGCCTAAATTCATTGATTATTAACTAATTAATTTTCAAAATTAGGTATGACTTCAATTAAGCACATATCCTCCAATAATTGTCGGCTAAAGGCCATATCAAATAAAAACATTGTTTATTTACGTACTCTCATATATATATATATATATATATATATATATATATATATATATATATATATATATATATATAACAAAAGACTTAGAATTTTTGCTTTATAGTCTATTTCAGGAAGCTTAGACACAGTGTCTAACTCTCCCGAATCAGATGATTTGGGAGAGTTAGACATTTTGTCTAAGCTTCCTTGAAATAGACTATAATGCAAAAATTCTAAGTCTTTTGTTATATTTTTGCATATTAAATTTGCTCTGTGACTCTTAACAATAAGAGTACACATTGAGCTCTGCAAACAGCGACACATTAAAAAAAAAATTCTATGTCGAAAGGAAGATTTCTTCTGCGGATTTTTGGATTATATATATATATATATATATATATATATATATATATATATATATGTATGAAGTGGTCAAACGATGTGTTTGAAATGGCGAAGGCCGACAATTTGTAGGGAGATTATGTGCTTAATTAAAGTCATACCTAATTTGTTAATTAATTAATTATAATTAAATGAATTAGGCGTGCATATCGGTTTAAATGTAAAGCGTAAACAAATCGAGAAAAAGTCGATCTCTGTATGTACATTTCAGCCTATTAGGTCTCATCAGCAGAGCACTGCCCTGTCTATAGCTCTGCTGATGAGGCCCAATGGGCTGAAATGTACATACAGAGATGACTTTTTCTCGATTTGTTTACGCTTTACATTTAAACCGATATGCACGCTTAATTCATTTAATTATAATCAATTAATTAACAAATTAGGTATGACTTTAATTAAACACATAATCTCCCTACACACACACACACACACACACACACACACATATATATATATATATATATATATATATACTGTGTTTGTGTGTGTATGTAATTTGTCTGTAATGTAGATAGATTATCTTATATACATAAACACGCATACACATATATGTATGTGTTTATTGCAGTATGTCTGTGTGTCATGCAGTACGTTCGTCCATTGTCCAATGTGAAGAGATATACATATTTTAGTAGCAGTTGACTGAAACACTGCTGCAGTGACCCGTGCAAAACTTTTTCAAAGCAAATATGAATGCACTCAGATAATCACGCAATCAGCACATTACCGAATGTTCATAAAAAAAAGAAGAGGCAAAATTATTTCTTTTAGTAACGCCTTATTCCCCCCCCCACTTGCCTTCTCTCTCTTTTCATCAAGCTTTTTTATTTCACCCTCCTTCTCTCTCTCTCTCTCTCTCTCTCTCTCTCTCTCTTTATTTTCTCTCTTACATTTATTTGTTACTAGCAGCGGCTACCCGGAGTCGCCTAAGTAGAGGGGGATTTTTTAATGTTAGTCCCGCAGATCCATTATTACTAAATCGTGAGTTGAATCCTCGTGAGATGCTCCATTTAAATCCCTATGTAAAAAAAAAGACCTTGCATTGATCCAGTTACTCTGAAAATAAATGTTAATGTCTACTATCTAAAATATCAAATGAAAAAAAAATCCATGCTGTTATCATTTAAATTTTATTTTTTAATTATCTTCACGAATATAAATCAAATATCTATTATTTTTGCTCAAAAACCAATCCCTGTTGATATTTAATGTGCATATGTACCGGGTTAGCTCAGTCGGTAGAGCGTTCAGCTAGAAACCACAAGGTTCCTAGTTCGATACCGGTCCTCGCCAACTCAGCGTATGAGTAGCACAGGGATCTGTGCGATAAAGTAAGGAGCTGATGGTAGGTGTGGCGCTCCACTTCAGACGCCAAAACAATCTCCTTGGTCTAGCGCTATTGAAAAGGGGATAGACACCCTGCTGATACCGACTTTAGGCCGGCCCGACGACTTTACTTTGTCATTGTTTTATTTTCAAAGTTTTCTGCGGACATACACACATCTGCCCTTTATATATATATATATATATATATATATATATATATTTCTGTTTCTTTCTTTTTTACTCTCTATTTCTTACATCTCTTTCTTTTTCTCTTTTTCCTCTTTTTTTTTCTTTTGATAAGTCTTTTATTCTTTCATGAGAATGAGTAAAAAAAGTAATACCATTTTGTTTAGGACAGGTATAATTACCAATACAGGAATATGTATCATACGTCAAAATGAAACTTGTCCTCTGTAGATCACATCCCTACTTCTCCACATAGGTGTGTCAATAAGTAATGCCATTTTGTTTAGGACAGGTATAATTACCAACACAGGAACATGTATCATACATCAAATTGAAGCTGGTTCTCTATGTGTCACATTCCTACTTCTCCACATAGGTGAGCTCTTTAGGGGTGACTTGAATTAACTTTCCCTGCCAGTATATATAAAACAATGACCGTCTCTAAACTGACTGGATCTCTATGGTGATCGTAAAATATATAAACAAACGTATGTATTTAATAGTTTAAACACCAGCCCATTACGGCAGTTGCCAAATGGCCGTGAGGTTTAAGAAATCGGGCAGATAAAAAGTCTGGCCATAGGTAGTTGGTGTGTCCAGCCACACTGAAGAGATGTGAAACGCCGAAACACGGTGTCTGTGGGTTACTTTGTATATATATATATATATAATATTTATGTAAGATAATACAAGTGATTGGTAAATAAAGGATTATTATAATTGGGATCATCGAAATCTCACTGTACATCCATACAGTATGCTCTTGTAGATTCCTATAAAGATTAGTGGATTTTTCTTCTCTCTAGATGGGGAGTGTCAGAATGGTGGATGTTGGTGCCACAGGTCTCAGATTGTGGGGATTGGTTAACTAAATATGTGTATGTGTGCGTGTGCGTGTGTCTGTTTAATATATATATATATATGCATTTATGTACGCTATTCGTAGGCGTAGGCATGTGTATAAATGTATATGTACATATGTGTGTGTTAATATGCATAAGTGCCAGGGTGTATGCATATATACCGTTGTGTGAAAGTCTGCATCTATATATAGATTTATGTACGTGTGTCAATACACGTAGGCCTAGGCGTGTGTATGCGTTTATATATACATATGCGTGTGAGTATGCATATGTGCGAGGGTGTATGCGTATATGCCAGTGTGTAAAACTCTATATGTATGTATGCAATATATGTATGTACATATGTCTCTATTCACAGGCGTGCGTATGCGTTTATATGTACATATGTGTGTGAGTACGTTGCGGTTGTTGCACTGGATGTCAAAATTAATTCTTGTTTTTATGTGTGTATGTGTTAGTGCACATGAATGCATGTGCGTGTGTATGCACTTTTGCATGTGTGTATTTGTGTGTGCCTCAGTGTGTGTGAGTGTGTGTGTGCATATGTTTTTCTCGACACCAGCAGAAACATCTGGGTCGGTCATCATACGAAATCTGAGATGATTTCATTGGGGGGAAAACCGCATCAACTCCAAGTATTGTTCATGAATGCTGTGGGAAACAAACTTCTATTGAAAAAATGACCCTAAAGGATAAGAAAACGAATAAAAAGTTAATATTTTTTTAAGGCGGAGTATTTAGGGTTACCGCTGTTTTGAAAAGTATTAGATAGATAAACACCCATTTAGATAGATAGATAGATAGATAGATATCAAATAGATAAAGATTGATAGATTTCTTCAGGCAACGAAAGTGTTTTGAAAAATATTTTTTTGCCTGAAGATTGCCACAAAATTGTTCCAATGCAAATAAATATAAGCTAAACCTTTCATTTATTTATTTATTTATCTATCAACGCTCTATCACAGATATTGAGCACTCTTCTAATAACACTGTACGTTGGATTACTACCGCTTTTTCAAGTATAATAGTGCCAAACATACACATTGATATATATATATATATATATATATATATATATATATTTAATTATTGTTTACAATACATTTAAGAGTCCGATTTACCAATGGTTTCGGAGCCTCTCCTTTAGGTGATTGCTCATCATCAGAAACGTTCGCTTTTGAAAATATTTTCAAAAGTGAACATTTCTGATGACGACCAATCACCTAAACGTGAGGCTCCGAAAACATTGGTAAATCGGACTCTTAAATGTATTGTAAACTATAATTAAATAAATACAGCTCTTAGAGAAGTAATTGAGCACTTTATCTTTTTGTCTTTATTTTTTATATGCATTGAATTGCCTTCGAATTTAATATTTTATATATATATATATATATATATATATATATATATATATATATATATATATATATATAATGTGTGTGTGTGTGTGTGTGTGTGTGTTGATATGTGCTTGACCCTTCTTCATTCATATACGTGATGACAGATGGAATGGATGACTGGAACCCAATTGAATTATGGAAGAGAATAACTTGTATAATGATGATCTGCGCGGGCCATCAAAATAAAATAAAACAATCAGGCATGAATTGGAGATTTGCAATGGAGATTACGAGGCTGTGGCCCGAAGAAAGCAACATAACAGACGATGTGATTGCGTTCGTACAGCAGAATTCCTCGAGAATCTGCAGAAAAAAGTGTTGGAGGACCCTCAGATGCCTAGGTGGAGTTGTTAAACACTGTAGTCAAGCCCTGGATAACAAGGGTAGCCAATGGCAGGCCCCCTACCACACCTCTGGGAAAAGCCAAAAATGGTTGTCGGTGAATTTTTACAACACCAGTCCAAACGTTTGGCCTCCGAACTCCCCAGATCTTAACCCCATGGATTATTATGTATGTGGTGCTGTTGAGAAAGACACCAATTATTTTCCAATATGTCAAGTAACATAATTCCTTATGTTGCTGGAGCGCACAAAAACCGAGTGGTCATCGATTTAAAGCTCCGAAACCACGCTTGAAGGTGGGAATCGATCTAAAAGTTACAAAGAATTGTAAGAAGAAGCTTTATTTTGATTTGACATTTTACCGCCATGTCGTTTGTGGCAGTAGAATACGCCGATTATGCCTCTGCAGCAGGGTAAGACCCCCATCAATAGAGCCACTTGTAGGCCAGAAATTCCCAAGGGCCGGACTGTAGTGGCTGCGCAGTGCATGAACCGAGTACTAAGTTATCCTATTACAAGCAACACTTCACTTTGGCCCTTGGGGTAACAGATGGTCGGAGAGGCCCCAGTCGATCAATCGGGTGGAAACACATATAATTGCCCCGTTCATGTTATTCAAATTGATATTATAGCAAACACCCGATCATTTTTTATCATGTAGGTACTAGAAGGCAGTGGCTGAGGGTCAACCACCAGTTTATTAATTATACCAATTTATTAATAAAGGTAATGAAAATTATTTGCACTAGTTTATAAACCCAAACCAATATTTAACTAAAAGTGTTTCATGCTTTTCTTAAGTTATTACTTCCAAACATAGAAGACACTTGGAAGTACAAACGGGTTTGTTTTTCCGTGGAAACGAATTTATGAGAGGGCAAAGTTCAAGGTTAGTTGTTTAAAAAATATGAAAGACGCAAAAAAGACACACTTTGTCTGTAAAATTAGAGACTTTCAAAATTATTTTCCTATAAAATTTGTGAAATTCAAAGATTGCTAAGTGCTTCGGGATTTGATCCGAAAGTTTTGATTTTGAAGAAAAACCTCGAATTTACGTGACTTTCGGATGTAAAAACACCCTGTCAACTGACGTCACAAATCGGACCTTATTGATTTAAAATCACAATTTCTCGTATATTTATTGTTCAATCTTAAAAATATTCATATGGTTGAAAATAAAATAAAACAATCTCTCTAAATATGTAATTTGTATGTGTTTTTATTAATTGAATATTTTTTTACAGCGAGTAAAACGTATTTTGCTTAAAAAACCCGAAAATGCGTGATAGGAATTTTTTCCGAGAATACATTTTACATTCTACATTTCTTTGGAAAGTCTTAGTGGCTAATCTTTATCAATATTCTTGAAATTTTGCACTCAATTAGAAGACACCTGGAAGTACAAACGGGGCCTTTTTTTGTTTCTAGGATCCGTGGAAACGAAAATATGAGAGGGCAAAGTCCAAGGCTATTTATTTAAAAAATATAAAAGATGCAAAAAAGACGCACTTTGTCCTTAAAATTACAAAGTTTCAGAATTATTTTGATATATAATTTGTATATTTCTATACACTTGTACCTTTGTATGGATAGTGAGCTTGCTGTTGTCCTACACTCTTGCTGTGAGATTTCTAAAAGTTGAGGTAGCTTTTCCGATCCGGTAACTGAGTTCAGTATCAAGTGACAGGTTGTCTGTCATGGTGGACTCCGATGGCTGGGTCATGTCCGTCGGATGGATGATGGACGAATCTCGAAGGACATCCTCTATGCAGAGCTTTCGTCTTGTAAGAGACAGATTGGTCGCCCCCAGCTGCGTTTCGAGGATTTCTGCAAGAACGATCTCAGGTGCATTGGCATTTCTCCTTCCAGCTGGGAAAATTTGGTTCAGGACCGCCATTGGTGTCGGCAGGCTCTCCGTAGAGGACTGTTCATGTCTGAAGTCACCCTGGCGCAACACCATGAGGCCAATAAGTCCAGAAGAAAACAGCGGCAACAAAGCACCGGCACATCAACATCTTCAGGGGCAGCCTTCAAATGCGACATATGTGGACGAAAAATTTTTCAAACATTGGACTTCACAGTGACAGGAGGCGCTGTAACTTCAGGGGTACAAAAACTATATTATAGTCTTCC
>CM042142.1:125018139-125050639 GCA_023376005.1 Doryteuthis pealeii | reverse complement strand
GTGCCCCCTTGAAGGGGAATGCCGACAGGATCGACATATTTTTGCACCCGTCAAGGCTTGTGGGTGTATTTGCCTCATACCCCACTTGTATGGGCTGGACACAAAGGTCTCGTTTTTATGTGGGTTATCAAAAATTGCGTCGATCCCGTCGGCATTCCCCCACAAGGGGGCGCCTCGGGTGCTGGGCAACAAACCCAGCCCTGCCCCTTTAAGTCAAGGGGGTAGGTATTGCCTGGGGGGATGGCCCCCTGGGATCGACGCTATTAATTGTACTCTACCGGTCCAGTGGCCGAAGCACACTGGACCCCCGCCCCGAAGGACGGGTGGGGGTAAAGTCCGAGTCTCAGCTTGTGTTAATATAGGGCCTTGTGCCTAACCCGTACACGTGGGGTACGTGGTAAATACCTAGTATGTAGATATGATCAACAATATTAATAATGTAAAACAATTTCATCAATTTCCGAGGCAATGTCAAATAATAAGCACCTCGCAGTGAAACAATAATTGACCAGCTGATCGTAGAGATGGCGTGATTTGAATCGCAACAGGGTGTCTGTCCTATAAATACTGACAGATGATTTATTTTAGCCAAGCTTAATAAATATCTATGTGTAATAATGAGGATAATTTATTATGTGAAGAGGAAGATAAATAAAACACACAGGCATCTACACACACACACACACTAACACACACACACACACACACACACACATATATATATATATATATATATATATATATATATATATTATAAAATGGGTACAAGAGATAACCTACTCGAGTTTCACCATAAGGATCTTCAGGGTTAAATCCACTGAATTAATCGAACACCGATTAACAGCAGTCGATTTCACGTGTGTGGAATGCAATGACCACACACATGAAATCGACTTAATCGGTGTCTTGATTAATTCAGTGGATTTAACCCTGAAGATCCTTATGGTGAAACTCGAGTAGGCTAACTCTTGTACCCATTTTATAATAAATTTGCTCTACTTAGTATTGAGCACTTTGTATTTGTTATATCGCTGACTTACCCCCCTGAATTCCACAATTACTAACCATCGTGACCAAATTCACCGGTAAGTCAACTTTTCCTTTATATATATATATATATATATATATATATATATATATATATTATATATGAAACGCCGAAAATACGGTGTCTGTGAATTAATTATTATATGCTCCCAAGACTCGGAAGAGCTCTCTTAGGGTGACTTAAATTAACTTTCACTGCAAGCATATATAAAGCAATGACCGTCTGTTTACAGAATGGATCTCTCTGGTGATCGTAAAATATATAAACAAATGTATGTATTTAATTGTTTAAACACTACCTCTTTACGGCAACTGTCAAATGGCCGAGAGGTTAACGGATCGGGCAGACGAAAAATCAGTCAGAGGTAGTTGTTGTGTCTAGCCACACTGAAGAGCCGTGAAACGCCGAAACACCGTGTCTGTGAATGACTTATATATATATATATATATATATATATATATATATATATTGTAATACAGGTACAAGTAATAACCTACTCGAGTTTCACCATAAGGATCTTCAGGGTTAAATCCACTGGATAAATCAAGATATTGATTAATTGCAGTCGAATCGCGAAAGACACACACGTGTAATCGACTGCAATTAATCAATATCTTGATTAATCCAGTGGATTTAACTCTGAAGATCCTTATGGTGAAACTCGAGTAGGTTATCGCTTGTATCTGTATTACAACAAATTTGCTCCACGTATTGAGCACGTTTTATTTGTTATATCGCTGCCTTTCCTTTCTGAATTTTGCATCAACTAACCATTGTGACCATATTCACCAGTAAGTCACCTTTTCCAAAATAACACACACACACACACACATATATATATATATATAGTCAGATCTCAGCCCTGAAGAGCATTAAGCGAAACTTTTAGTAGGTTCGTCTGACTCATTAGATTTATCTTTATATATATATATATATATATATATATATATATAAATATATGGAGAATATGTGCTTAATTGAAGTCGAACCTAATTTTTATGAAAGTTAATTAATTAATAATTAATTAATTAGGCGGGATTACCTATTAAATTTAAGGCTAAACAAATCGAGAAAATCAATCTCTGTATGTACAAATTTTCTCGATTTGTTTAGCCTTAAATTTAATAGGTAATCCCGCCTAATTAATTATTATTAATTAATTAACTTCATAAAATTAGGTTCGACTTCAATTAAGCACATATTCTCCAAATATTGTCGGCTGAAAATAGCCATATCACAAACATCGTCTGTTTGTTTACTTCTCATATAAATATATATATATATAGAGAGAGAGAGAGAGAGAGGAAGAGAGAGAGAGAGAGAGAGAGAGAGAGAGAGGAGAGAGAGAGAGAGGGGGGAGAGGGGAAGAGAGTCTCTGTACGTATCGTGTGGTGTATTCAAAATTCAATACAAATTAAACTGCAGGACCAAAAATGTAGAAATTTGTTGGGGATTAGCATCCAGCTATGTTGTGAGCTGAGCGTGCATTACTGAGTGATTTCCAAAAACAGCTGGTATTTATGGAACTCAAGAATAGCTCATTCATGTATTTAGGTGATTCCATTCCTTGAGTCCTGATAAGCGGTTTGGTGTCTATGATGTTATGAGGCTTCGTAAATAATCTGGCATTCTGCAGTAGGGTTGCAACAAGGTTAGATCCGTATTAAGTTCCGGCTAAAATAATCTCCTTGGTCTAGCGCTATTGAAAAGGGGATAGACTCCCTCGCTGTCTGGCTGATACCGACATTAGCCTGCCCCGGCGATTTATTTGATTGCATCAAAACTTAAATACTTACACCCTTACTTAAATTGAGGTTTAAATAAAAAATAAAATCATGGAGAATGTGACGTAAATAACTAAGGGAATTGTGACTTGAGTAGTGGTATAGTTTTGGTTACTGATAGACAAACACGCAGTCTTTATTATAATAAGATTTGATTCCGTTGTTTTCAGACATGTCCGTCTTTTGTCATCATCTCTCTGCAATGTTTTGTGACGAATCACGTGAAGAGGTTTTATCGTCTTAAATGAACAATCCGTTTGCGTGTCTCTGGCAAACACTGGCCTCTTTTTCACGACTTACCCATAGCAAACATAGGTACAACAGAATGTGGATTAAAGATATTTGAAGAGGAAAACAAGACAAAAATGACCTGAGATAGGATTCTCCGACTCGGATCGTTTACACTGTTCACGGGAATACTTTGTCGATTATTCACCTGTTTGGTATCAAACAAAAATAAACAAAATATCTATCTATCTATCTATCTATCTATGTTAGTTTAATCTTATCTATCTATCTATCTACCTATCTTAATTTTGTCTATCTATTGCAGAAAAATCTCATCTATTTATGTATCTATGTACCATTCTATCCACTCTCTCTCTCTCTCTCTCTCTCTCTCTCTATATAATATATATATATATATATTATATATATATATATATATATAATTAAATATACCAAGCGTGTTGGTAGATCCTTGCGGAGAGAAAAAACCCGGCAGAGAGTTTGATTGTCAAATATACTACCAAACATCAACCAGGAAGAAAAAAATTTTTGAAAAAAAGAAAAGACCAAGATATTCGTACCAACAAAAAATAATCTATTGGTATAGTATTTGGCCAAAGAAAAAACAATTTATATGTATATATACATATAATATATATATATATTCATATAACCGCTAGGAGAAGCTAATTTTAAAGTGCTCGATACCTAAGTAGAGCCAAGTAATAAGGATAATCTACTGAGTCAGACGAACCTACTATTAGTTTCGCATAAAGCTCTTCAGGGCTAAAATCTGATTTTAGCCCTGAAGAGCTTTATGCGAAACTAATAGTAGGTTCGTCTGACTCAGTAGATTATCCTTATATTTATATATATATATGTTTTTTATGTTGAAGGGCGTTATTATGAAGCATTTCAAAATAAATGAATGAACTCGATGTTATGGAGTACTGGATTCACTTATTTTTTTAATTATTTTTTATCATAAATTTTCGGAATCGTTAGATTCCTTTTTTCAAATAAATGTCGGTCCTGTTCAACGGATCCTTTGTCTTTGTTGTTATTGACAGCGGCAGCGTCTGTAAAATATTTGTAATAACGGAGCATTCCGATATCGGCGTTCAGTTCCCTCATGTGAGTTCGTAGTTTTAAAATATCCCGAAAATTTATAACAAAAAATAAAAAATAAGTGAATTCAGTACTCCATAACATCGAGTTCCTTCATTTATCTTAAATGCTTCATAATAATACAATATATATATATATATATATATATATATATATATATATATATATATATAATATATATAATATAATAAGATAAATATATAGGTTTTACATATCTATTTATTGGGTGACAAAGGAACATTCACAACCATATTGGTTCATGCGATGCATTCATCAGGTGAAGATGTTTAAATGACATTTGAAACATCTTCACCTGATGAATGCATCGCATGAAACCATATGGTTGTGAAGTTCCTTTGTCACCCAATAAATAGATATGTAAAACCTATATATTTATCTTATTATATTATATAACAGCTCTATTTTATATTGAGCACTCTACCAATTAATACTGCCTTTGGTAACACCATTCCAGCAAAAGCTGAAATAGTGACCATCTCACACTACAGTTATATATATATATTATATATATATATATATATATAATATATATATATATAGTTAAAAGGAATGACTTACCGTTAAAAATATTGGGTTTTCAATATTTGGTTCAATTAATATGTGATTAATCAATCTTTCTCTCTCTCTCTCTCTCTCTCTCTCTATATATATATATATATATATATATATATATAATAATGTTTTCTTCTAACGTTCCAGACCTACTTTTTTGAAAACCACTCTAAGTATATCGTTAAAAAACCGGCTCTTCACTGGATATATTCGGCGGAACACCCTAATATATATATATATATAATATATATAATATATAATATATAATATATATATATAATATAATATGATATATAGAACATGCGTGATGTCTGCTGGAGGTCAGTTCTTAAGTGAGTATATTCTTTAAGAAGGTTTACAACGCCCGAGGAGAGGCCACTGTGGATTGTAAATATTGCAGGGAATGAATAGTACACTAATATTTATGGCAGGTGTTAGATCACTTAGGAATCTCTATACGGCTTTGCTTATATAAGGATTAGCTTTGTTTATTGTTATGTAAAACAGTTCCAAGAGGACCGAGGAATGTTGTGGTCTTTTTAATCAGCTCGCCTTCCATGGAACAGATTTTGTCCCACCTTAGCTTAGTCTGGTACAGGGCCAACTAAAATGGAGCATATTTCACGTCAAATCATGATCCTGATTATAAAAACTACCCTTATCCATGATTGGCTGTGGAATTGGCCAATCGGATATAAAGAGATCGAGGATTGCGTTGACGTGTTTTAAACATTTTTCTGTTGGCGTTGCACATGGGTGGCGTGTTGGAGTTTGATCGTCTCCAACGGGGTCTGGCTGGCTGGCTAAGGGAAGTATTATGTTGGAAGACCCGAAACCTCCCTGTGAAGCCAGTCAATAACATAACTGACGACGCCACCCTGCGCTAAGTAAGTCTGGCGTATTTCAAACATAATTTCACGTCAAATCATCAGGCCATGTCACCTACCCCCTTTCAATTTTTCTGAAATGTTGTACAAAAAGTCGCCATTTTTCGTGAACCCCATCAAATTTTGAGAGCTAAAAATCGACATAACTCCGCCAATTTTTGGAATTGGAAGCTCAAATTTTGGGGATTGGTTAACTTTAAGATAGTCAACACCTGTACATAATTTCAGAAAAATTAATGAGGGTGGGTGACATGGCCTGATGATTTAACATGGAATTACCCATATAGTAAAAAAAAGTGTCGCTTCAATCATCTAAATCAGGGATTACCAAACTTTTTGGTTTGGAATTGCTACATTTAATCAAGAGAATTACTTTCAAATGTTTATCAGTCAATTTCGTTCGATAGGTTTATTTCAAATATTTCAATTTCGAAATTCAAATTCAAATGGTATCTGTTGTGACCTAGTTAGGAGCCAGAATAAAGACACAAGACAGGAAATGAGTTAAACAAATATATTAACTAAGAACAATAGTACAAACATATACCAAATAGTCGGTTACATGCGAGACTGTCTTATCGGTTGTCTGCTGAAATATTAACTCTTCTTAAGTGCAGAACCTGCTGCTATTTATAATTGGAAGAGTTTATGCGTGCGTGGTAAATTACCATAACAGTATCAGAACGTCTCGCGTTCCGTACGTTTTAACAAACTAATTCAAGTACCGTCAGCGGGCCTGATAAAATGCCTTCGCTGCACGAACACACTGGAAAGCCTTACAGAGAGATAAAAGATATCATAATGATAACGAATTATTCGTTTTGCTTCAATTAATTTTGGACAAGGGTTTAAAAGTGGACTTGAACAGCGAACTTTAAGTTTTTTGTTTGTTTAACTCTTTGTCTTAGGAAATTCCCCAACGGCTGTACCAACGTTTCTTGGTATTTTTACCTGTATGATGGGATATTTCAAAGTTCATTATCTATTCACAGACAAAACAGAAGATTGCAGGGGTGTTCACATAGTGATTATCCACTTGGGAGTGGTGGGGGAGCCGCTGTGAGCAGTTTAAAATAGGCAATGGGTTAAATAGCACCACTACTGTTCTTCTGCACGGATGGCTTTGGCATTAAATAGCCCACGAACGTTGATAAGTCATTAACACTTTGCCTACTTTAAACTGCTCACAGCGGCTCCCCGACCACTCCCAAGTGTCACTTGTTTATACTAAATAATCACTACGTGAACATCACTGCAATCTTTTCTTTTGTCTGTGAATGGACTAATATCCTGGGGAAAGGTATGAACCTACCCATCCCTCAACTATGGGTTAAATAGTACCACTACTGTTCTACAAAGATGGCTTTGGCATTTAATAACCCTCAAAGGTTGATATGCCATTAAAACAAAGAAACCAAACCAACCAACTCATCTATTTGTGTTTATCCAGAAAGAAAGAAACATGTCTAGAAAAATAAAAAGTCTAGAAAGAAATGGGTTAACATTCAGTCTGGCACAGGGAGTTTCGTGTTGTTTACAGTGTCTGCTAATACTAAGTGGTCACCCACTTAAATCCTGAATATGCTCATTGTTGCTTAACTTTGATGATTTGGTGGGAATCAATGCTTTAAGCGTGACTTGATAGTAACCACGTTTTCATTCCATTCTTTCTTTTATTAGAGATATGCTAAGTTCGGCACAATATGATTATGAGGATTGTAATGGGCGGGGGGTACGATAATATTCATTTGTTGTTACCTTTCATTTCCTTCTTTCTTTCTTTCTTTCTTTCTTTTTTTCTTTCATATTCTCTTGCCCCTTTCTTTTTCTTTCTTTTACATTATTTCTTTCTTTCTTTCTTTCTTTTCCTTATCTCGACAATTGCTTTCTTCCCTTCTCTTCTTATATCTCATTAATTTTTCTTGTTATCTCTCTTCTTTCTTTCTTTCTTTTTTCTCTCTTTCTTTCTTTTTCTTCTCTTTTCCTTTTACTTAATATCTACCCCTTTCTTTCTTTTTTTTCTTTTCTATTCTCGTTTCTCTTTATTTCTTTTTCTTATCTATTTTCTTTCTTTCTTTCTTTCCTTCTTTCTTTCTTTTCTTTACTTTTTTTTCTTTTTTCTTTTTTCTTTCTTTCTCTCGTCTCTTTCTTTTTCTTTGCCCTTTCTTTCTTTCTTTTCTTTCTTTTTTTTCCTGTTACCACATTCTTTCTTTTTCTTTATCGCTTTCTCTTTCTTCTTTCTTTTCTTTCTTTCTTTCTTTTCTTTCTTATCTCTCCTTCCCTTTTCCTTATTATCTCCCCCTTTTTCTTTTTTCTTTCTTTTTTCCTGTTATCACTTTCTTTTCTTTTTTTTATCTCTTTCTTTCTTTCTTCTTTTCTTTCTTTTCTTTCTTTTTGCATCTTTTCTTGTTCTTCACTATCATTTCTGTTTTTCTTTCTCTTTTCTGTCGCTTTCATTTATTCATTTCTCTTTTTTCACTGTTCCTTTCTCACCTTCGTCCCCCTTTTCACCTTCCCCATCTCTCTCTCTCTCTCTCTCTCTCTCTCTCTCCCTCTCTCTCCCCTCTCTCTCTCTCCTCTCCCTCCCCTTCCCCTCCCTCACTCACTCTCTCTTAGTCCATATGGTTCCATGTCACCGTCTGCAGAACAGTCGCAATAACATATGAACCGCCTTGAACGCCTCAATCATTTTCATGTCAGACAAATAATCCATCAGATGAATAACAGTTTGCTAGGACTGATTCTTGCACCATTTTTGGCTTTTGCGAGTGTCAGAATTGCAAAAAAGGTTCTTTCTTTTAAGACTCTAAAAATGACCGCTGGGAATCACGCTTGGGAATCCTTTCACAACCTCCCCACACACACACATCACACCCGAGTCGGTCACGGACCGGATTTACAACAGCAGCGCGGGCTGGCGGTACCAAGTTGCTTTATGCAAAGTAACAGTTTTATTTTTTTCTTCTTCGCCGGGGATCATATTATAGGCTAGATCCATTACTAAAACCCCCCCCCCTCATACAGTCGCAGAAATCCGAGCCAAAGACCGAAAAAAAATAAAATCAACCGAAACGACATCGAATTTTAGTGTCGGTGGGTATCACTTTTGCTATGATGTTCTCACGTACGTATTTACCCAACCCCTCTGCCACGAGTAAGGAATGCCATCATCATCATCATGATGCTGCGCAATTAGCACAAAATCCATGACAATCTCTCGCCAACCTTCCCTCTATCATTGATTGTTCCAGGGAGGAGGCCCTTGCGCAGCATTCAGTATCCTCACAGAGTCGGTTAATGTAGGCCTTAGTGGGCGGGCCCAACATTAGCATTTGTCAATGTGTTGGCTTTCCACAGGAGAACGTCGCTTATGAGCGTCCTTTGCTCTCCAGCAGTGTCCAGGCATGCCTTTTTGTCTCACTCGGTTGGTTTGTGAGATGGGAGGGGCAATAGTGGCCGTTTACAGCTGCTTTCTTGTGGAGTGCTGTTTCCACGAACTTGTTCAAGACTACTACACGCAGCATTCTTTGTGCAACTCCCACCTAGCTTATTTCTCAAGCAACCTCGTTAGGGTTCAAGTGCGTGCAGCCCGATACAGCAGTACTGATATATAACCACAGCCTGGAAGAATTGTCGCTTTAACTTGTCAGTGAGATCGGATTTCCCATATGGACTGATAATCTGTTATAGCCGATTCATGCCTTTCCTATTTGTATATTAACATCGCTTTCTGTAGATTGAGATATTACTACCTATGTATGTGGAATTATTCTACTGGCTTTAGAGGGGCGTTTGAATTCAGAGATTTTCCTTCTTCTAAACCGGTTGCCATACCAAAGATAAAAAGCCAGTTCTGACCTACTATTTACCCAATAGTTGTATTACTTGGAGAATTGCAGTGTTTTTTTTTTCAATACAATGTAGTGTTATTGCAGGACATAGCCTTTGGTGGTAGTGGGGTTCTTCCCCTTTTTCAGGGGGAACAGTCAGCATATTCGAAACCCTGTTGACAGGGTGGTGGTAAGGTTATTCTTGTATGTATTTAACGAAACTCTTCACTGAGTACAGATTATGATTACATTTTTTAAGCGGAGTTTATTAGCCGGTTTAAATTTAGTAATTCTCTTTTTTACCTAGACTGGTTACCAATCAGGTCAGCTTCACTCTACCATTTAGAGAAGAAGGGATGTATCCATGCCTTTCCAAGGGCATTTAGAGTGAAGTTTGAAAACGCAATTAGTCTCGTTTAGAATTTTAATCCAAGAGTCATGAATTTCATTAATGAACATATAACCGTTACGCAAAGCGCCGCTCCCCCAAAACACTACTGTTTCTTGTATAATCCACCGTGCAGTAGTGGATAACAAACCCCCTTATGAAAATAGTGAATTCAGTTCTCACTAAGGACTTCACATTTTTATATTGATTTGTAAATTACCAATCTAGACGTCTCCACACACACACACACACACACACACACACAACACAACACACACAATATATATATATATATATATATATATATATATATATGGAGGCGTTGTGATCGTAGGAAATTGGACTCGTCCGAAGCTGTTTGCATTTCACCATAGCGCTTAATACCTTGGGAAAGGGTAATAATCCAATTCTCCTTGCAACTATGGGCAAATAGGGAGGCAGACTGAGCTCTTTAACCATGGCTAGGTAACCAGTCTAGGAGAAGGAAATCTCTGAATTCAAACCTGTTTAAACTTCCACTTAAAAAATTAAGATTGTGTCACATCTGCTCGTGCGGAGGGGTTTATATATATTTATATATATATATATATTATATATATATATATATATTGTTAAATAATGCAGCCATTTTCTGTCTGCAAGTCTTTATATTTTGTTTTTTCATATTGCCGGATTATTGTTTTAATATCTGGCGAGAATTGGCTGATGTATTCGCCATAGTCATAGACCGAGTACTTTCTGCCCTATCGTGGGCCATCTTCAAGGTATTTTTGAACCGTACAACAATGGGTCTATGACATATGGCGAATACATCAGCCAATTCTCGCCAGATATTACAAAATAATCCGGCAATACGAAAAAAACAAAGGACAAGACTTGCAGACAGGAAATGGCTGCATTATTTAACAATATATGTCTACAAGAAAAATGCTGCCCTAATATATATATATATATATATATATATATATATATATATATATATATTATATATATATATATCGAGGCCAGTCTGCTCTACTATCTGTCCATGGGACGAGATGGAGATGTATTCATGCCTTTTCAAGGGCATTTTAGAGCAAACTGAAACGCTAACAGCCTCGTCCAGGATTTGAACTCGGATCACCGATTCCATTTGCTACAATGATAACCGTAACGCTAAGCCCGTCTCCAGTGAATTCAGGTCTCACCAAGGTGTTCCACATTTTTGATATTGCTTTGTACATACCCGTCTAGACGCCTCCACAACACACACACACACACACACACACACACATACACACACACAATAATATATATATTATATATATATATATATATATGAATGTTTTTGCAATTCAACCCGTCCAGGGTACCTGGCAGCAGTTCCCTTTGTGAAATATCAGAATTCGGGCAATCTAACAGCCAGTCGTTCAGTCAATTCATTTCGCGCCGGTGACATCTCGTTCAAAATGATTACCGACTTGTCTGGTCGGTCTGACTAAACAAATGCTTGATAAAAATGTTAGAACAAGAAAAACAAACAAACAAACAAAAGAACAAAAAAGAATAAAAGAAAAGTATCATAAATGTAATGAGCAGAAAATCAAAAAACAGACATCTGAAGACTATAAAAAGCCATTAAATGCGCATGACCGGAAGTTCCAACAGGTGCTGTAAAGTAAGGACTTTTTTTCTGAAGTCAGTAAATGATCAAAAAATGAGTCAGTGAGCTTCAATGAAAAACTACAACGGTTTCACTCTTCTTCTCTTCTTCTTCTTTTCTTCTTTCTTCTTCTTCTTCTTCTTCTTCTTCTTTTCTCATTCGCCTTTCACTCTCTTCTTCTTTTCTTTCCTTTCTTCTTCTTCCTTTTTTCTTCTTCTTCTTCTTCTTCTTCTTCTTCTTCTTCTTCTTCTATCTCTCTCTTTCTCTCTCTTCTTCTTGTTCTTTCTTGTTCTTGTTCTTCTTGTTCTTGTTCTTGTTCTTCTCTATCTCTCTCTTTCCCTCTTCTTCTTCTTCTTCTTCTTCTTCTTCTTCTTCTTCTTCTTCTTCTTCTCACAATTTTCTTCTTTCTTCTTCTTCTTCTTCTTCTTCTTCTTCTTCTTTCTTCTTTTCTTCTTCTCTCGCAATTTACTTTTTTCTTTTTTTTTTCTTCTTGTTTTGTTCCTTGTTCTTGTTCTTGTTCTCTATCTCTCTCTTTCCCTATCTTCTTGTTCTTCTTCTGTTCTTCTTCTCACAATTTTCTTGTTTCTGTTCTTCTTCTTCTTTTCTTCTTTCTCGCAATTTACTTCTTCTTCTTCTTCTTCTTCTTTTTATATCAATACACTAGTAACCTAACTACGTGTGTCTGTTTACCACCCGCTCCCCTATCCGGAAGCTTTCGTTAGTTGGAGAATTGGTAGGGGTGTGGGTAGGGGATGAGTGTCGCCATTTCAGTTGACTAGTTTACCATTCCGTTTTCATTGGGATCAAAAAAGACAAAAAGGAATGTATACATATAAACAAGAAAGAAAGAAAATAAGAAAGAAAGAAAGATAAATTGAGGGGAAGCTTGAGCGAGGAAACGATAACGCAAATCTGTTTCAATGGAATGGAAATGAAAAGATGAAAAGAAGGAAAAAAAGTGTGTGTGTGGCTGTGTGTGTATTTTGTGTGTTGTGTGCATGTGTTGTGTATTTGTGTGTGTGTGTGTGTTGTTGGTGTGTGATCAGAGATAGATAATGGTTATATATTTATATATATATATATATATATAAATTATATTTATCTCTATCACACAACACACACATAACCACACACACACACACACACCATATATATATTATATATTGAGAGAGAGAGGGGGGACGAGGGATTGAGAGAGAGAGAAAGTTACAATCAAGACTTTTTTTTAACTATAGTATTAATATTAGTGTTTTTATTTCGGACTATTGTCCCATCTTCATTGTTTATTTTGTACAACGTTTTCGGCCTCCGATATACCCTCCGGGCCTTCTCAGGTATTCTGTGTCGGACTCGGGAAAACCTCTCGGCATTCGCGGGAAACCTTTCTCGACTCCGGAACCTTTTTCTTTTTCGAATCTGGGAATTTTCTTGTTCGTTATTCGGGAGCCATCACGAGACTTTGAACCTAACCCTTTTTTATTCCACGGGGGTTATCCTGTTCTCATTCCGCTAACCATACCTGGCGGTTTAGGAGTTGTTTGGCAGTGTGCTAAATTAATTTATTAGAAGGTTCCAGAGTCCGACAAGTAAATACCTGAGAGGCGGGCGGTATTATCGGGCCGAACGTTTGTTTGTACAAAATAACAATGTAATGGGGGACAATTAGTCCGAGAATAACACTTAATATATAGTATTCTCAAGTCTCCATCCAACATTCAGAGATGTATAGCTTTATATTAAGTTAATACATCATCAATCGGTGTTTTATAGTTAAAATTATTCTTACGTAGTATATCCACAGTTTCTCGCGAGTTGTTGTTGTTGGTTGTTTTGTTTGTTGTTGTTGTTTTCTTCTTCTTCTTCTTCTTCTTCTTCTTCTTATTTATTATTATTATTATTATTAAATGCTTACTTTTTTATTAAAGATTAGATGTTTTGTCGTTTTTGCCACTTGAACGAAGGGAAAAAAATTGTGGCACTGATGTGTTATATTCGGGTGTTGGGTTAATCCTGATACGAACACCCCTTAAGGTCACATCTTATGATAAAAAAAAAGAACATTCAAGTGTTAGATTCATTAGTTTGGACAATGTCGCTGACATTAAAGCGAACCCATGACACATCCATGCTTAGTTGTAATCTTTTGTTTATACTCTGGGGAAATAAACTTTTCGAATCTATTATTTTAGTTTGGCAGATAAGAAAAGAAACAAGAACTCAGAAATGGGGGTATAATTTAAAAAATGATTATAATAATATGAGGATCTGGAAATCAGAAAGAATAGGGAGACCATCCAGAGACTACTGCACTGCTGCCAACAGAGAAGTACTGGAGACTTGAGGAGACTTGTTATCATTCGGCCCCTCCGTGATTCGAGGGATGAGTCTCAAAAGAGTAATTGCATTTTCTTAAGCGACAGGTATTAATTAGCAACACAGGACATTGTTATCTTACATCTTTGGTATCGAACCCGGCGCGGGAACCTTGAGTTTACTTGGCAGACGCTATACGATCTGAACCTAAGATCTCCATTGAGAAATTAATCAATTTTTTGGCATCAAATAACCCATCATTATTTTGATATTGCCGTTTAAAAAAATTAAATCAAACCAATTTGGAAGGTTCAATTATTATCTCGAATACTTTTAATTGGTTTAGTTTCTTTATTACAATGGCATATAACATCTTGCCCAAAGCAGCAAATTTTCTTGTCTGTTGAAGGAATCAGTAGTGGTTACTATTTAACCCTTGCTGGGGAATGGGGGTTTATAAACCTTTTTTTTCCCCAAGGGTATTAGTCGGAAATTAATTGAACTACGTAACAGTGCACCTGGAGTTCTTCGAATTCGCTTTCTTACGATGTCGCAGTCCAGCTCGTTTTTTAGCCATAACACCACTATGGACTCGCCTCCCCCCTTTTCCGGAGAAAAACCGTTTGACGGTCCTCTGAGAAAAACAACATAATAAATTAAAAAATCACAACCTTGAAGTTTTGATACCAGAAAGGACTCGGACAAATTAAACAGATTTTAATAAAACAGATAAACATGCCTTTTCACACAAGGCTACAGAAAAAATAATGGTAGAATTATTTAAATTTTGGCAATTTCAATTTAGATAAAATGTCAAATTTGATTTTCAAATTGTGAGAAATAAAAGTTCACGACGAGGGGATGAGATTTTCGAACTTCACGCGGGGAGACCCCAATGGATTAGCAGTCCATGCTTAACCACTCGGCCACCTTTTGTCAACTTGACACGCAAATGATTCAAAATGTTATTGTTATTTTGAAGCATTTTTTATTTTTTCTAAATTTTGTGGTCAGTAATCTGATATCTCGTAATGGTTCGGCTTTTTCATTTGTCCAACTTGAATTTAACAGTGGTGTATCTGCGAGCCTGGCCTAAGACAGCTACTCGGGTATTTCTTCTTATGATCATAGTTGTAGTATTCTGTTACCCGGTTGGAGACCTATGAAATACATTAGAAAATATCAAAATTTTAAATAGAATTAACATAATCCTTTATCTATATTAGAGAAATACTATATTCCGTTATTCATTCTTGTAATACTCTTTGGTTAAAATTGGAGACCTCGCCGTACAAATTGGTCAAGATCAAATGCAAAAATGTAATCTCCTGATTATCTGGTGTTGCTTATCCGCCGAAATTTTTTATTTCTTTTATTGAAGGTCTTCGTTCACTTCAGCTAGTGTGGGACCATTCAGTTTTTTTTTTTATTATATTATAAAGGGAAGAAAAGGTGAAGATAAAGAATATGGGACACAGAAAAATTATAATTACAAAAAAAATTATTCCCTCTCTTGTGAGTTTTTTCACCAGCATAGTTCTTTTTCCTATTTTTTTTTTTTCAAAACATTCTTTTGTATTATTATTATTATTTGTTCCTTTTAAGTTTTCACATCAGCATATAGCTGCGTATGGTCTTCACTTTTATTATTATTATTATTATATTATTATATTATTATTATTATTTATTATTAATTATATTTCTTTTAGTCCTACGATTTTGACACTAGTTCTAACTGATGGGTTTTCATTGTTAAGTCTGATGGCCAACCCCAGGACCCTTCTAAGTTCTTGCCAGTTTTAGTTGGTCTGGTATGTTTCAATCTCCTCATCTCTCCAAGTTGAGCCCAGCTTCTCTTTACCCGAGTCTCTTTGAACTACATCTTTCGAGTTTTCTTCTTCTTCTTCTTATTATTTATTATTATTTATTAATTATTCTTATTCATTATTATTCATTCTTATTGATTCATCTTATTATTATTATTAACCTTTTATTTAAAAAAATTATTATTAACTTATTTATTATATTATTATAGATAATTATTTATTATTTTTATTATTATCAAATCACATAATATGAGAGACGAGAGACGAGACGAAGCCCCAGGCACACCCAAGAAGATGAGCAGAGAGATGAGGAGAGAGCCGAGAGAGGGAAAGAGAGAGAGGAAGGAATTAAAAATAATATTAATAAAAATTTAACTACTCTATTATCTCCCTTTACTCATCATATTATTAATACATTAATAATAATGAGAGAGGAGGAGAGAGAGACAAGACCGAGGTTGCCNAAAAGAGAGAGATCACCCACCGCACAGTCATTAAATAATAGTAGGATGCTAATGTCCGATCTCAACTAATGAGGCATAGCTGCCTTATGTTGAAACAGGGATGAATTGTGGGGCTAAAAAAAAAACCCAACCATGATTGTGCCAAAGTAAAAGGGGTGAGGTTGGATGCGGCGGAGTCGGGGAATGGAGAATTCCGTAGGGGCAAACAAATGTCGCTGCTCCCATTTTGGTACCAAATTTTGTGATGCGGATGTGACTGACAATGACGGTACCCTACACCCTTCTTGGCAAGACACGCAATCACGCACGCACAAACTCTCTCACGCACAAACGCATATATATATTTATAGTATTACAGTGTGTACAGAAATAACCTACTTGAGTTTCACCATAAGGATCTTCAGAATTAAATCTACTGAATTAATCAAGGTATTGATTAATTACAGTTAACTGTGGAAGTCCATATTGTAATTAATACCGTTGAAAACACTTTCGCTAATTTATATTTATTAAGAGCTAAGATGTTGACCGGGCTGGCTGCTAATGAAACTTATCATACAAATACGTTTTAAACTTTCCAGTTTCTCTCTCTACAATCACCATGAAGCTAACATATAACGAGGAAGTAATCAAGATATACGTAGATAAGGGTAAAGTGACAGGCAGAATGTAAGAGACGGGTCAGTTTTTGCAAATTACCACTCATCAAAATGGATTTTAAAAAATATAACTCAATCCTAAAACTAATGAATAATTTAGTATAACTTTCGTGTCATCAAATAAAAACAGTAAACAAGTCTTTTAGGAGACAAATGTTGATTCGTTCAGCTTTAGTATAATAATAGATAACTTAAGTTTGAATTCAATTTGCGTCATTTGGAAAAGTTGGATGGCAAACACAATGCTGTAACCGCGCGCTATCGGATGGTCCGCGGAATGTCACCAGTTGTCATTCATCGGCCATGGTAACTTTCCACTGAACCCCCGTAATTCTGAATCTCATTAACTCTTGTTTCAAAATATCTTACTACTGGTACGTACATAATTCATTGACTACCCATGAATTATATAACACAAACAAATTAAGTCATTTACTGTTTTTAAGAAAGACATGTTATTCAAAGCCTAAAGAATATGATTTTTTTTGTGACATGCTAGTGTGGGCCGCCCAGCAAGGACCTACATTGACCAACTTTGCGAGGATACTGGATACTGCGCAGAGGACCTCACAGGGACAATGAACGATAGAGAAGGTTGGCGAGAGGTTGTCATGGATATCCGTGCTAATTGCGCGACATGATGATTATCTATCTATCTATCTATCTATCTATCTATCTAACTCAATCTGACGACCAGTTTTACCAGGTGGTGATTGTTAATATTAGTTACTCGAAACCAATCATCGGTCATAGTAACTTTCCACTGAACCCCCGTTATTCTGAATCTAACGGACCCTGATTCAAATATGCTTACTACAGGTACGTACATAATTCATAATCTGTCTATGAATTATGTAACATAGAGCTTAGGGGATTGCGTATATTTCTTGTGTAGTTGTTTTTAAAGAGTTTCTTTTTGCACTCAGTTATATGACATCAAGTATTCTTATCCATTATAAATAATTTAAAAACATATCTATTTGATCCAAAGATTGGACCCTAAACGGGATTATTATTTTAAGTTCCCACGGATAGGATATGACACAAGGTCTCAAACATGGGGCATCCAGCGAGGATTGAACGCGCTATTCATCTCAACATTAACTGAACTGTTATGTAAGGGTTAACGAGCTCGTCTATTGAAATATTGTAGTTGAGTTCGATTTCTGACTGGTATGACACATCTTTCTGGTTTAAGATAAATAAATGAAAGTATGACATTTTGCAAATTAGACTAAATGTATTAAATATATTCCTCAACGCATCTATGATTGTTATTTTATATATATATGTATATGGATTATAAATGCACGTAAAGTTCTTATCTACATAATATATATATTATATAATATATATATATATATACTAGCAAATTATATGCACCCCTCCGGGGTGCAAGTATTTAAGTTTTAATGTAATAAAATATTGTATTAAATTAGAAAAGGCTAATGAAACTAAATAAGAATACAGATGAAAAAATTTGAAACAGAGGGAGTATAATAAAAGATTTGAAACAGAGGAGTATAATAAAATTGAACAACTGAAACTTACTCTTCCATCACTCTCGTCTTTCATTGTTATTTTTTCTAAATTAAGTATTTAGTTATAAGAAGAAGTAAAGAATAAAATGACAGTTATTTTATCTTGTTAATGGATTCATTTATGATTCATTGAAGAGATTTTTGCTTTATATTCATTAAAATAAAACCAAAACAGTTAGAAATCAATAATACTAAGCACATATTTATTAAATTCGATTTTTTAATATTAATATGCAAATTAGCCTTCCCGTTCACACTGTAAACCGCTATTTTGTTGTATATATAAATATAATTGCATGTTGTCAGTATGTAGACATAGTTAACAGTACTAATAACGTAAGGCAATTTTATTAATAATAGAGGTTGAAATAAAAATAAAATCATGGAAAATGTGATGTCAATAACTAAGAGAATTGTGACTTGAGTAGGAATATAGTTTCGGTTACAGACAGAAAAACACACAATCTCCATTATAATAAGATATATATATATATACTTCCGTTATACACTTCCGAACAAATTTTACATTTTTCACATTTTCCAAAAAATAAAAATAAAACCTTACAACCGTTCATACTTTTTTACTTTATATATAAGAAAAACTAAAAATAGAAAATTTACAAAATTAATTACAAAAATAAAAATT
This sequence comes from Doryteuthis pealeii, assembly GCA_023376005.1. Taxonomy (NCBI): domain Eukaryota; kingdom Metazoa; phylum Mollusca; class Cephalopoda; order Myopsida; family Loliginidae; genus Doryteuthis; species Doryteuthis pealeii. The sequence continues at coordinate 125,031,682 of CM042142.1, read as the reverse complement.
ATTTTTCTATAAATCTGTTGAAGACTAACCGCCAACAGGCTAATACTCATCCCGTTTTGAATAAGAGAATTCGTCTAGTGTCAAATCTTGTCAATATATCTTCTTTAAAAAAAAAACTGTTACAATAAGATATACATAATCTGATGACCGAGAAAAATGCGGCGGAAGTGCCCACATTCGAAACTATTGTTAACTTTTTTCTTTTTTGCAACGTCAAGGTTTTTTGTTTTGAACTCATATGACTTTTGTCTCCGCTTCTTAACAACACGGAGTAAAACAAGCTCTGAAGATGATTTTCATAAAATCGAAATATTGTTCAATATCAGCTAAGTTATAAATGTTTTCACTTTAACAGCATTTTGTTGTTGTTTTCATATTTTTTATATATACTCATATATATATATATATATATATAATATATATAATATATAATATATTAGAAGCGGCTAACGCGCGTCGCCTGGGTAGAGGGGTAAAAAAAGGTAGTCTCGTAGATCCATTATTGTGAATCATGAGTTTGATCCTCACAGGATGCCCCCATTAAATCCCTATGCAAAAAAAGCGTTGCATTGATCCAGGCAATGCGAAAAGAAAAATTAATGTCTCCTATTTAATGCAAAAAATTTCATGTCGCTATCATTTAAATTTTATTCTTCTAATTATTTTCACAAATATAAATCAAATCTTCATTTTTTTGCTCAAAAACCAAGCCCTGGTGATAGTTGATATATATATATATATATATATATATATATAATATATATATATATATATATATATATATATATATTTACTTGTGGTTAATTGGTTTATTTTAGAAGTTTCCTCTGGACATACACATATACACAACTGCCTTATTTATATATATATTATATATATAATATATATATATATATAGTTGATATACTTACAAGAAAGTGTAGCGGAAAGAAAAAAGTCAACGGCGCTTGGTAAATAACGGCAGTTTCTCGCCTATACTATTTTCAATTCAAGTATATATATATATATATATATATATATATATTATATATAATATATAATAATATATATATATTATGTCATCCACAGACACCGTGTTTCGACGATCACCAGAAAGATCCAGTCTGTAAACAGACGATCATTGCTTTATATATGCTGGCAGTGAAAGTTAATTTAAGTCACCCCTAGAGAGCTCTACTGAAATTATCGGAGCATATATATATATATATATATATATATATATATATAATATATATATATATATATTGGATATGTGCTTAATGAAGTCATACCTAATTTTTGAAAATTAATAGTTAATAATTAATGAATTTGGGCGGGCATATATGTTTAAATGTAAGGCTAAACAAATCGAGAAAATATTAGCCTTACATTTGAACATATATGCCCGCCTTAAATTCATTGATTATTACTAATTAATTTTCAAAATTAGGTATGACTTCAATTAAGCACATATCCTCCAATAATTGTAGGCTAAAGGCCATATCAAATAAAAACATTGTTTATTTACGTACTCTCATATATATATATATATATATATATATATATATATATATATATATATATATATATATAACAAAAGACTAGAATTTTGCTTTATAGTCTATTTCAGGAAGCTTAGACAAGGTGTCTAACTCTCCCGAATCAGATTATTTTGGATTATATTATATATAATATATATAATTATATATATATATATACTATATATATATATATAATACTGTGTTTGTGCGCGTGTGTAGTTGTTTTGTTGTAATTTGTCTGTAATGTAGATAGATTATCTTATATTACATGAACACACATACACATATATGTATGTGTTTATTGCAGTATGTCTGTGTGTCATGCAGTACTTTCGTCCATTGTCCAATGTGAAGAGATATACATATTTTAGTAGCAGTTGACTGAAACACTGCTGCAGTGACCCGTGCAAAACTTTTTCAAAGCAAATATGAATGCACTCAGATAATCACGCAATCAGCACATTACCGAATATTCATAAAAAAAAGAAGAAGCAAAATTATTTCTTTTAGTAACGCCTTATCCCCCCCCCCTTTTTCTCACTTGCCTTCTCTCTCCTTTCATCAAGCTATTTTATTTCACCCCCCTTCTCTCTCTCTCTTTATTTTCTCTCTTACATTTATTTGTTACTAGCAGCGGCTACCCGGAGTCGCCTGGGTAGAGGGGGATTTTTTAAAGTTAGTCCCACAGATCCATTATTACTAAATCGTGAGTTGAATCCTCTTTAGATGCCCCATTTAAATCCTATGTAAAAAAAAAAAAAAAAAAATAGACCTTGCATTGAATTCTCTAAATTTATATTGATTTGAGTTTTCTATCATAATCATTTGTATTTTTCTTAGCTTCATTTTTATTTATTTTTTCTACCCCTTTCTTCTCTTTTTGATATACCTATGCATTCTTATTATTACATACAATTTAAGCTTATTTTAATGATTATTACATTTTTAGTATATTTCTTTCATCTTAATTTTAGTGGTTTTTTCATTTCAACTCTTCTGACCATCAGTCTGTGGTTGTTTGTAAATAATACAGATCAGAAATAACTTCATGGTGACTCAAATTTGCTTCTTTTTGCAATTTAAAATTATCAAAATTAGAAAATATTAGTAGAATAATGATAATTAATGATAGCAGTGTTTCATTTAATAAAAAAAAATGACAAGTATTGGTAGTATGATACCTAGCAATTAGAAAAAGAGAAGAAATGTTAATGTCTACTATTTAAAATATTAAATGGAAAAAAATCCATGCTGTTATCATTTAAATTTTATTTTTTTAATTATCTTCACGAATGTAAATCAAATCTCTATTATTTTTGCTCAGAAACCAATCCCTGGTGATATTCAATGTGCATATGTACCGGGTTAGCTCAGTCGGTAGAGCGTTCGGTTAGAAACCACAAGGTTCCTAGTTCTATACCGGTCCTCGCCAACTCAGTGTATGAGTAGCACAGGGATCTGTGCGGTAAAGTAAGGAGCTGATGGTAGGTGTGGCGCTCCACCTCAGACGCCAAAACAATCTCCTTGGTCTAGCGCTATTGAAAAGGGGATAGACTCTCTCGCTGACTGGCTGATACCGACTTTAGGCCGCCCCGTCGACTTTACTTTTACTTTGTCATTGTTTTATTTTCAAAGTTTTCTGCGAACATACACATACACACATCTGCCCTTTATATATATATATATTATATATATATATATATATATATATATATATATATATATATATATATTTCTGTTTCTTTCTTTTTTACTCTCTATTTCTTACATCTCTTTCTTTTTCTCTTTTTCCTCTTTTTTTTCTTTTGATAAGTCTTTTATTCTTTCATGAGAATGAGTAAAAAAAGTAATACCATTTTGTTTAGGACAGGTATAATTACCAATACAGGAATATGTATCATACGTCAAAATGAAACTTGTCCTCTGTGGATCACATCGCTACTTCTCCACATAGGCGTGTCAAAAAGTAATGCCATTTTGTTTAGGACAGGTATAATTACCAACACAGGAACATGTATCATACATCAAAATGAAGCTGGGTCTCTGTGTGTCACATCTTTACTTTTCCACATAGCTGAGCTCTTTAGGGGTGACTTGAATTAACTTTCCCTGCCAGTATATATAAAACAATGACCGTCTGTAAACTGACTGGATCTCTCTGGTGATCGTAAAATATATAAACAAACGTATGTATTTAATAGTTTAAACACCAGCCCATTACGGCAGGTGCCAAATGGCCGTGAGGTTAAGGAGTCGGGCAGACAAAAAATCAGTCCGATTTCGATTCTGGCCATAGGTAGCTGTTGTGTCCAGCTACACTGAAGAGGCGTGAAACGGCGAAACACGGTATCTGTGGGTGACTTATTATATATATATATATATATATATATATATATATATATATATATATATATATATAATATTTATGTAAGATAATACAGTGATGGTAAATAAAGGATGATTCTAATTGGATTATCGAAATCTCACTATACATCCATACAGTATGCTCTTGTAGATTCCTATAAGGATTTTTATAAATCCTTAAGAGAACTCAATGTGCAATAACTAATAAATCAATTATATATATATATATATATATATATATATATATGCACGTGCCATAATGGTTAGAGACGTGGGAAAAGGAATTGTCGATCCGGGTTGAAATCCCAGACAAGGCTGTTTGCATTTCACATAGCGCTAGTACCCTTGGGAAAGGTATGAATCCATATAAAATGGGTAAAATAGTAGGGCAGACTGGGCTCTTTTAACTTGGGTAGGTAACCAGTCTAGGAGAATGAAAACACTGAATTCAAAATTCCTTAGGTCAGTCGTTGATTGGGTTTGTGGCATTACTTGATGCACCAATTCTTTCCTATCGACAGTGCCAAAAAAAGTGCGGATGGTCCGATACAAGCCTTCACCACTATAAACAAATCACTGTGTGGGTTGTTCATTGTATGAACCCTCATGCGTCTAAATCGATGAGAGAGTCCATAATGCATTTATATACGCTATTCCTAGGCGTAGGCGTGTGTATAAATGTATATGTACATATGTGTGTGTTAGTGTGCATAAGTGTGAGTGTGTGTGCATATATACCATTGTGTGAAAGTCTGTATCTATATATAGATTTATGTACGTGTGTCAATACGCGTAGGCCTAGGCGTGTGTATAAGTTTATATGTATATATGTGTGTGAGTATATGCGAGTTTTTATGCGTATATGCCAGTGTGTGAAACTCTGTATGTATGTATATATATATATTTACCAACCCCTCCGCACGAGCAGGATGCGACACAAGGTCAATTTCTTAAGCGTAGTTTAACAGGTTTGAATTCAGAGTTTTCCTTCTCCTAGACTGGTTACCTAGTCATCGTTAAAGAGTCCAGTCTGCCCTGCTATTTAGTAGGAGGGAGAATTGGATTAATACTTTTCCCAAGGGTATTAGCGCCAGGCGAAATGCCACAGCTTCGTCCAGGAATTGAACTCGCGTTGACGAGTCCATTTCCTACGACTCTAGCCATTAGAACATGGTTAAAGAGTCCAGTCTTCCCAGCTATTTACCCATAGCTGGAGGGAGAATTCGATTCATACCTTTCCCAAGGGTATTAGCGCTATGTGAAATGCCAACAGCTTCGTCCAGGAATTGAACTCGCGTTGACGAGTCCATTTCCTACGACTCTAACCATTAGACCACGCGCCTCAGTATGTATATATATGTATGTACATGTGTCACTATTCACAGGCGTGCGTATGCGTTTATATGTACATATGTGTGTGAGTACGTTGCGGTTGTTGCACTGGATGTCAAAATTAATTCTTGTTTTTATGTGCGTATGTGTTAGTGCACATGAATGCATGTGCGTGTGTATGCACTTTTGCATGTGTGTATTTGTGTGTGCCTCAGTGTGTGTGTGAGTATTTGAGTGTGTGAGTGTGTGTGTGTGCATATGTTTTTCTCGACACCAGCAGAAACATCTGGGTCGGTCATCATACGAAATCTGAGATGATTTCATTGCGGGGAAAACCGCATCAACTCCAAGTATTGTTCATGAATGCTGTGGGAAACAAACTTCTATTGAAAAAATGACCCTAAAGGATAAGAAAACGAATAAAAAGTTAATATTTTTTTAAGGCGGAGTATTTAGGGTTACCGCTGTTTTGAAAAGTATTAGATAGATAAACACCCATTTAGATAGATAGATAGACAGATATCAAACAGATAAAGATTGATAGATTTCTTCAGGCAATACTTTCGTTGCCTGAAGACTGCCACAAAATTGTTCCGGTGCAAATAAATATAAGCCTAACATTTCATTTGTTTATCTATCTATTTATCTATTAATGCTCTATCACAGATATTGAGCACTCTTCTAATAACACTGTGCGTTGGATTACTACCGCTTTCTTCAAGTATAATAGTGCCAACCATACACATTGATATATATATATATATATATATATATATATATATTATATATATATATATATATATATTCCAAAAGTCCAGAGAAGAAATCTTCCTTACGACACAAGAGTTTTATTTAAAAAAAACCTGTCGTAGTTTGAGAGCTCAATGTGTGCTCTTAATGTTAGAGTCACAGAGCAAATACATAAGTAAAGAAATAACAAAAGACTTAGAGATTGAGCATTATAGTCTATTTCAGGGAGCCTGGACAAATTGTCTAACTCTCCCAACTCATCAGATGCTAAATCTCTAAGTCTTTTGTTATTTCTTTACTTATACTAGCAAATATATGCACCCTCCGGGTGCAAGTATTTAAGTTTTAATGTAATGAAATATCGTATTAAATTAGAAAGTCTAATAAGAAGGCAGATAAAAAGATATGTAACAGAGTGGGGGTATAATAGAAAAATAGAAATTAAACTTACTCTTCCATCACTCCCGTCTTTCATTGCTGAATTTTACTTATTTAACTATTTAGTTAAATTAGGAAATAAAGAATAAAAAAAAAATAAAAATTATTTTTTCTTGTTAATGGATTTCATTTAAGATTCATTGAAGAGATTTTTGCTAATATTCATTAAAATAAAACCAAACAGTTAGAAATCAATAATACTAAGCACATATTTAATAAAATCACATTTTTAATATCAATATGCAAATTAGCCTTTCCATTCACACTGTAAACCGCTATTTTTTGTATATATAAATACAATTACATGTTATTTGTATGTAGATATGGACAACACTAATAAAAACGCAATTTTATTAATAATTGAGGTTTAAATAAAAATAAAATCATTGAGAATGTGATATAAATAACGAAGGGAATTGTGACTTGAGTAGTAATATAGTTTCGGTTACAGACAGAAAAACACACAATCTCCATTATAATAAGATATATATATATATATATATATATATATATATATAATATATGTGTGTGTGGTGTGTGTGTGTGTCTATATATTATATGTGGTGTGTTGTCTTATATATTTTAACTAAAAATTTCATGCTTTTCTTAAGTTATTACATCCACACATGAGGATGCTGATAACACATGCCCAATACACTTGTACCTTTGTATGTTGTCCCACACTCTTGCTGTGAGATTTCTAAAAGTTAAGGTAGCTTTTCCGATCCGGCAACTGAGTTCAGTATCAAGTGACAGGTTGTCTGTTATGGTGGACTCCGATGGCTGGGTCATGTCCGTCGGATGGATGATGGACGAATCTCGAAGGACATCCTCTATGCAGAGCTTTCGTCTTGTAAGAGACAGATTATTCGCCCCCCCCCCAGCTGCGTTTCGAGGATGTCTGCAAGAACGATCTCAGGTGCTTTGGCATTGTCCCTTCCAGCTGGGAAAATTTGGTTCAGGACCGTCCTTGGTGGCGGCAGGCTCTCCGTAGAGGACTGTTCATGTCTGAAGTCACCCTGGCGCAACACAATGAGGCCAAGAAGTCCTGAAGAAAACAGCGGCAACAAAGCACTGGCACATCAACATCTTCAGGGGCAGCCTTCAAATGCGACATATGTGGACGAGAATTTTTCAAACATTGGACTTCACAGTGACAGGAGGCGCTGTAACTTCAGGGACACAAAAACTATATTATAGTCTTCCGAGACTGAAATGTCAATAAAAAAACTAAAAAAAAACTTCTATCAGTTCTCTCTTTTTCATCTTTCATCGTCCACCAAAGTTCCCTTTCGGCTGGAGGTGTCTGTCTGTTTCTTCATATCACGATGGTGTTTCTTCTTCTATCGGAGTCGTCTGCTTCTCTATGTGCCGCATCTTTCTTAGTTTTTAGTCATAATGTCATGATATATAGCGACTGGTTGTTTAGTTTTACGGAATATCAACTCCCTTCGGGTCATTAAATGCCGAATCTAGTCATTTTGATAAAAAGGACTCAGGTTAATTATAGTACCTAAGTAGTCACCCAATTAAGTAATGAACAGGCTCATCGCTGCTTTTCGGGGATCTAGTGGGAACCGATGTTTACAGTTTGGATTTGACCGTAAGCGACAGTCTGAGTGACAACAAGTCTAATCCTGTCTCCTCATCACTAGATGCAATTTTGTGTAATACTCAGGACACCTCCTTTTTGTGTATATGTGGGGAATATATGACTTACCTTTCTGAAGGGGGATATATTCTCAGCCCAACCCATCAAGCATTTCTTTGTATTTCGGATATTGAACAAAAACGTTGTGGGCCACCCAGTGAGGATCTAACTCACACGGGTGAATTGGATTGCCAGACGAAAGTTGGCGCCCCAACAAAATGAGCTCTTGACAAAAAGCCAGGAATAATATCTAATAAATTGGGCGGGTTTTTATGTCTGTTCTACTTACTGCAATGCAGCGCAGAGTTATAACAATGAATAAAGGAAGGAAGAAATTTTGTAAAGGTCTCTTGTGGGGTAAGAAAACTTTCCCGCCAACTCACGAACGTGCCCTTACTAATCGGTACATCATGGCGACCGGCGCGTAATATCATCTTGCTGGGAACACTTTGAGTACAACAGTTGTTATCATGTAACCAGGCCGTTAGATTTAAGCGGCGCCCTCAGCTCGCCACTTCATATTATAACAAATTAAGATAGCCTTTCTTCGTTTATATTATACACGCCAAACACACGCATTTATATATATATATATATATATATATATATATATATATATGTGTGTATATATATATATAAGCATGCATGTATTATGTCCAAAGTGGTTTATCTTTCGAATTAGCTACAGAGAGAGAGAGAGAGAGAGAGAGAGAGAGAGAGAGAGAGAGAGAGAGGAGAGAGAGAGAAGAGAGAGAGTGTGTGTGTGTGTGTGCGTGTGTGACGTGGTATTGTGTGTGTCTGTGTGTGTGTGTGAGAGAGAGAGAGAGAGAGAGAGAGGAGAGAGAGAGAGAGAGAGAGAGAGAGAGAGAGTGTGTGTGTGTGTGCGTGGTACGTGTGTTTGTGGTGTCTGTTGTGAGAGAGAGAGAGAGAGAGAGAGAGAGAAGAGAGAGAAGAGAGAGAGGAGAATTAAGATAGCCTTACTTCGTTTATATTATCTGACTACACAGACACGCGAACACATGCCTATATATATATATATATATATAATATATATTAATATATACATATACTATATATATATATATATACATTATATATATATATATATATATATATATATATATGTCAGCATACATGTATTATATCCAAAGTGGTTTATCTTCGAATTAGCTACAGAGAAAGAAAGAAAGAGAGAGAGAGAGAGAGAGAGAGAGAGAGAGAGAGAGAGAGAGAGAGAGAGAGAGACAGACATACAGAGAGAGAGAGAGGGCGGGGATGGGAAGGTTGGTAAGGTTGGGGTTGGAGTCGGTGTAGACTGAGGTGGTGGTAGGGAGGTTTAAATAGATGGGGACAATCAAATAGATAGACAGAAGGAAAAAAAGAAAGAACGGAAGATTGTTTGGTGGGGAGAGGTAGGTTTAAAGGCAAATAATATGGCCGAATAAGAAAAATTTACTGTTAAAGACGTTAAAACCTTTTTTAAAATTAATTTTATTGCCTGACAATCTTGTTATCCATTGACTTGATCGCCCTAAATATCTGTGTGGGTGGCTTCCAACACACACACACACGCACATACACATATATATATATATATATAAGTGGTGGCTTCTGACACACTCACACACACACACACACACATATATATATATATACATACATATAGACACTCGTGTATATATATATATTTATATATATATATATATATATATATATATATATATATATATATATATATATATAGTAAAGAAAAAGGCTTAACTACCGGTTACCGCTCTCTCCGGAGAGGGCAATAAGCGGTATTTAAGCCTTTTTCTTTGCTAAACACACACACACACACACATATACATACATATATATATATATATATATATATGTGTGTGTGTGTGTGTGTGTGTGTGTGTGTGTGTGTGTGTTGGAATCTACCTCAGAGAGGAGGGCCTATATATTTTTTTTAAATTTCCATAATTTTCAAATATATAAAAGAATCCTCATCTTTGTACCATTTCAATACAATCATCCCTCTGACGAAGATATATATATATATATATATATATATATATATATATATATATATGTGTGTGTGTGTGTGTGTGTGTGTTATTTCTTTTCTGGTATTGGACAATTGAAAATAAAGTGCTTGATTACGGATGCAAGAGCTGTATTTATTTATCCATTATAGTGTACAATACATTTAAGGTGCGAATGTTACCATTGGTTTCCAAGCAGCATGTTAACCACTTATCGTCAAGACAACGCGCTCGTTAAGAAATGCAGGGAAACCAATTAAATTGCTCCTCTCCACATCTCCTATTTAAAGGATCAAACCACAGCATATATCGCCTAATCGCCGAATCTTTTCCCACTTGGTCTGAAGATCGCATAGGCGAGAAACTATCAGTAACCAGGTGCCATTGTCTCCATATCCACGCTACATTTACTTAGAGGCTCTGTCTATGATATTGAGCACTGTTTACTTATAAATATAGCACCTATATTATCTATACAATACTACATATACACGCACACATACACACGCATATCTGTTAATAATGGTGATTCGCTTCCGGTTTTTGTCTGTAACAAAAATTACGTCACTGCTTACGTCACATTACCCCAAATCGTCATAACATAGAATAAATACACTCAAAATTTGAACATGCAGCATTAGACAGTCCTCATTGTTTTTTAAAAACAAGTTTTAATAAATACATGACTGGTATTATATATCTATATATAGTTTTTTTTAATTTTAATACATATTTCAAGTTTACATTTCAAATTGTTTTATTTTTTAATCCTTTAATGAATTTGATGATTTTACTTACTTAGGGTACAAACTCGCTGACATTGAATTTTTTACTCCCAGCCCTCAGGCAATATGTTTCAAAAATCTATTTTTACATGGCCCGGAAGGTGTTTTTTATTTTGTACTAGTATATATATATATATATATATCAGTGCTACTGTATGGCAGTACTACTTGGACCCTAACGAAGCGCTTAGAGAATAAGCTAGATGGGAGTTGCAGAAGAATGCTGCGTTCTGTGTTTGCGTGCTTGTAGTTGGTACTGTTGTAGTCACGTGATCGAGGTTTAAGCCTGATGGAACTATTTGGTTGCTGTCTTAACAGTGTAAACATGGTCTCTCCAATAGCAGTATGCACCCATAAAAGGGACCCGATTTCTCTGGCTGGAAAAAGTGTCAGGGGCTGATATTCATCGGAGGCTTTTAGCATAATACTGGGACAGCGCACTACCGCGTCGAAGTGTGTATGGGGAGATAGAGTTTAAGTGTGACCAGACAAGTGTGGCACACGAAGAGGGAGCAGGACTCCCGACAGCGTCCACCATTGATGCCCCCTTGATTTAAAGGGGCAGGGCTGGGTTTATTGCCGAGCGCCTGCGGTGCCCCCTTGAGGGGGAATGCCGAGGGGATCGACGCAATTTTTGTTCTTTCCCACCCATGAGCTTCGGCTTGTGGTTGGGCCCGCGTTAAAACAAGGCCTTGTGCCCAGCCCATACAAGTGGGGTATGTGGCAAATACCTCAAACTCCTGTTTCGACCGGGGATCCAGTGAGCTTCGGTCGCTGGACCTTACAAGTTAACATCGTTGATCTTAGGGGGCCATCCCTCCAGGCAACACCTGTCCCTTACTTTGAAAAGGCAGGACTGGGTTTGTTGCCCAGGACTGGGTTTGTTGCCCCTTGAAGGGGAATGCCGAAGGGATCGACACATTTTTGCACCCGTCACCCATGAGTCAAGGCTTGTGGGTGTATTTGCCTCATACCCCACATGGGCTGGACACAAAGGTCTCATTTTTATGTGAGCTAACAAAAATTGCATCGATCCCGTCGGCATTCCCCCACAAGGGGCGCCTCAGGCGCTGGGCAATAAACCCAGCCCTGCCCCTTTAAGTCAAGGGGTAGATATTGCCTGGGGGGTATGGCCCCCTGGAATCGACGCTATTAATTGTACTCTACCGGTCCAGTGGCCGAAGCACACTGGACCCCGCCCCGAAGGACGGGTGGGGGTAAAGTCCGAGTCTCAGCTTGTGGGTGTCCCGCATTTATATGGCCTTGTGCCTAACCCGTACACATGGGGTACGTGGTAAATACCTAGTATGTAGATATGATCAACAATATTAATAATGTAAAACAATTTCATCAATTTCCGAGGCAATGTCAAATAATAAGCACCTCGCAGTGAAACAATAATTGACCAGCTGATCGTAGAGATGGCGTGATTTGAATCGCAACAGGGTGTCTGTCCTATAAATACTGACAGATGATTTATTTTAGCCAAGCTTAATAAATATCTATGTGTAATAATGAGGATAATTTATTATGTGAAGAGGAAGATAAATAAAACACACAGGCATCTACACACACACACACACACACACACACACACACACACACATATAATATAATATATATTATAAATGGGTACAAGAAATAACCTACTCGAGTTTCACCATAAGGATCTTCAGGGTTAAATCCACTGAATTAATCAAGACACCGATTAATAGCAGTCGGTTTCACGTGTGTGGTCATTGCATTCCACACACGTGAAATCGACTGCTATTAATCGGTGTCTTGATTAATTCAGTGAATTTAACTCTGGAGATCCTTATGGTGAAACACGAGTAGGTTAACTCCTGTACCCATTTTATAATAAATTTGCTCTACTTAGTATTGAGCACTTTGTATTTGTTATATCGCTGACTTACCCCTCTGAATTCCACACTTACTAACCACCGTGACCAAATTCACCGTCAAGTCAACTTTTCCTTTATATATATATATATATATATATATATATATATATATGAAACGCCGAAAACACGGTGTCTGTGGATGAATTATTATATGCTCCCAAGACTCGGAAGAACTCTCTTAGGGTGACTTAAATTAACTTTCACTGCCAGCATATATAAAGCAATGATCGTCTGTTTACAGAATGGATCTCTCTGGTGATCGTAAAATATATAAACAAATGTATGTATTTAATAGTTTAAACACCACCCCTTTACGGCAACTGTTAAATGGCTGAGAGGTTAACGGATCGGGCAGACGAAAAATCAGTCAGAGGTAGTTGTTGTGTCTAGCCACACTGAAGAGCCGTGAAACGCCAAACACCGTGTCTGTGAATGATTAATATATATATATATATATATATATATATATATTTTGTATAAACACTACAAGTAATAACCTACTCGAGTTTCACCATAAGGATCTTCCGGGTTAAATCCACTGGATTAATCAAGATATTGATTAATTGCAGTCGAATCGCGAAAGACACACACGTGTAATCGACAGCAATTAATCAATATCTTGATTAATCCAGTGGATTTGACCCTGAAGATCCTTATGGTGAAACTCGAGTACGTTATCGCTTGTACCTGTATTACAACAAATTTGCTCCACGTATTGAGCACATTTTATTTGTTATATCGCTGCCTTACCTTTCTGAATTTTGCATCA
>CM042142.1:125013139-125015639 GCA_023376005.1 Doryteuthis pealeii | reverse complement strand
GCACTTACAACGCATGTATCGCATAAAATTCGCGGCTGAAGTCCCGGTTTCGATTTCTGTCGGAGGGAAATCGTTAGTATATACCGCTGATGAGACTTAATAAAGTCGAAACAGTCTGTACGGTATCCTACACACCGAGCCATCCTTTGTTGAGATTACACTTGTCAAGTTCATTTTCTATAAGAAAATGTATCGAATTTTATGCGATACATGCGTTGTAAGTGCCTTCAAGTAAAAATTTAATATATACTTTATCCAACAACGTTTCTAAAATAAACAAACATATATATATATATATATATATATATATTATATATATAATGTTTTTTTTCTAACGTTCCCAGACCTACTTTTTGAAAAACACTCTAAGTATATCGTTAAAAAACCGGCTCTTCACTGGATATATTCGGCGGACACACCTAATATATATATATATATATATATATATATATATATATATATATATATGCATATATCATGTGAATAGACACATGCGTGATGTCTGCTGGAGGTCAGTTCTTAAGTGAGTATATTCTTTAAGAAGGTTTACAAGCGCCCGAGGAGAGGCCACTGTGGATTGTAAATATTGCAGGGAATGAATAGTACACTAATATTTATGGCAGGTGTTAGATCACTTAGGAATCTGTATACGGCTTTGCTTATATAAGGATTAGCTTTGTTTATTGTTATGTAAAACAGTTCCAAGAGGACCGAGGAATGTTGTGGTCTTTTTAATCAGCTCGCCTTCCATGGAACAGATTTTGTCCCACCTTAGCTTAGTCTGGTACAGGGCCAAATAAAATGGAGCGTATGGGTAATTTCACGTCAAATCATGATTCTGATTATAAAAAACTACCCTTATCGATGATTGGCTGTGAAATTGGCCAATCGGATATAAAGAGATCGAGGATTGCGTTGACGTGTTTTAAACATTTTTTCTGTTGGCGTTGCACATGGGTGGCGTGTTGGAGTTTGATCGTCTCCAACGGGGTCTGGCTGGCTGAGGGGGGTATTATGTTGGAAGACCCGAAACCCCCCTATGAAGCAAGCCAATAACATAACTGACGACGCCACCCTGCGCTAAGTAAGTCTGGCGTATTTCAAACATAATTTCACGTCAAATTATCTGGCCATGTCACCTACCCCCTTCAATTTTTCTGAAATGTTGTACAAAAAGTCGCCATTTTTCGTGAACCCCATAAAATTTTGAGAACTAAAAATCGACATAACTCTGCCAATTTTTGGAATTGGAAGCTCAAATTTTGGGGAATGTCTAACTTTAACAAAGTCCACAATTGTACAAAATTTCAGAAAAATTGAAGTGGGTGGGTGACATGGCCTGATGATTTGACATGGAATTACCCATATAGTAAAAAAAAAAGTGTCGCTTCAATCATCTAAATTAGGAATCACCAAACTTGTTAGTTTGGAATTGCTACATTCAATCAAGAGAATTACTTTCAAATGTTTATCAGTCAATTTCGTTCGATAGGTTGATTTCAAATATTTCAATTTCGAAATTTAAATTTAAATGTTATCTGTTGTGGCCTGGTTAGGGGCCAGAATAAGGACACAAGACAGGAAATGAGTTAAACGAATATATAAACGTTAACGTTCTCTTCTTATATCTCATTAATTTTTCTTGTTAAATCTCTTCTTTCTTTCTTTCTTTTTTCTTTCTTTTTTTTCTTTCTTTTTTCTTTCTTTCTTTCTTTCTTCTCATCATCACACCTCTTCCCTGTCTCTCCTTTCTTTCTTCCTTTCTTTCTTCCTTTCTTTCTTCCTTTTCTTCTCGCCTCTTTCGTTTTTCTTTTTCTTTCTTTCTTTCTTTCTTTCTTTCTTTCTTTCTTATTCTTCTCTTTTCCTTTTTACTTAATATCTACCCCTTTCTATCTTTGTTCTTTGTTCTTTTCTATTCTCGTTCTCTCTTTCTCTCTCTTTTCCTTATCTACTTTCTTTCTTTCTTTCTTTCTTTCTTTCCTTCTTTTTTTTCTTTCTTTCTCTCGTCTCTTTCTTTTCCTCTCGCCTCTTTCTTTCTTTCTTTTTTTTCCTGTTATCGCTTTCTTTCTTTCTTTCTTTTTTTAATCTTTCCTTCTTTCTTTTTGCATCTTTTTTTGTTTCTCTCTACCCTTTCCGTTTTCTTTGTCTTTTTCTGTCGCTGTCATTTATTTTTTTTCTCTTCAACTTTCTCTTCACCTTTTACCACTGTTCCTTTCTCCCCTTCGTCCCCTCTTTCAACTTCACCCATCTCTCTCTCACCCTCTCTCCCACTCCTTCACTCACTCACTCTCTCTTAGTCCATATGTTCCCATGTCACCGTCTGCAGAACAGTCGCAATAACATATGAACGCCCTTGAACGCCTCAATCATTTTCATGTCAGACAAATAATCCATCAGATGAATAAACAGTTTGCTAGACTGATTCTTGCACCATTTTGGCTTTGCGGTGTCAGAATTGCAAAAAGGTTCTTTCTTTTAAGAACTCTAAAAATGACCGCTG
>CM042142.1:124983139-125008139 GCA_023376005.1 Doryteuthis pealeii | reverse complement strand
GTGTAATCTTGTTGTACTCAGGGGAATAAACTTTTCGATCTATTTCAGTTTGGCAGATTAGGAAGAGCAAACAAGAAAACTCAGAAGGGTAATAATAAAAATGATAATAATAATAATATGAAGGATCTGGAAATCAGAAGAAGAATAGAGACCATCCAGACTACTGCACTGCTGCAACCAGAAGAGTACTGGAGACTTGAGGAGACTTGTTATCATTCGGCCTCCAGTGATTCGAGGGAGAGTCAAAAAGTAATGCCATTTTTTTTAGGACAGGTATAATTAGCAACACAGAAACATGTATCATACATCTGGTATCGAACCCGGAACCTTGAGGTTTACTTGGCAGACGCTATACCGACTGAACGAAGATGCACATTGAGAAATTAATCAATTTTTGGCATCAAATAAACCATCATTATTTGATATGCCGTTAAAAAAATAAATCAAACCAATTTGGAGGTCAATATTATCTCAAATACTTTTAATTGGTTTAGTTTCTTTATTAAATGGCATATAAATCTTGCCAAAGCAATTCTTGTTGAAGAATAGTAGTGGTACTATTTAACCCTTGCTGGGGGATGAGGGGTTTATAACTTTCCCAAGGGTATTAGTCGGAAATTGAACGTAACAGTGCACCTGGAGTTCGAATTTGCTTTCTACGATGTCGCAGTCCAGCTCGTTAGCCATAACACCACTTGGACTCACCTCCCCCCTTTCAGGAAAACCGTTGAGGTCCTCTGAGAATAAACACATAAATAAATAAAAAATCACAACCTGAAGTTTTGAAACCAGAAAGGGACTCAACAAATAAAATAGATTAAAAACATCTCTTTTCACACAAAGGCTACAGAAAAAAAGGGGAGGGTAGAATTATTAAATTTGGGCAATTCCATTTAGATAAAACGTCAAATTTGATTTTCCAAATTGTGAGAAATAAAAGTTCACGACGAGGATGAGATTCGAACTCACGCGGGGAGACCCCAATGGATTAGCAGTCCATCGCCTTAACCACTCGGCCACCTCGTCAACTGACACGCAATAGATTCAAAATGTCATTGTTATTTGGAAGCATTTTTATTCTAGATTGTGGTCAGTAACTGATATCGTAATGGTCGGCTTTCAAATTGTCCAACTTGAAATTTAACAGTGTGTATCTGCGCGCCCTGCCTAAGATGAAACTACAGCTACTCGGTATTTCTTTCTAGGATCAAAGTGTAGTATCTGTACCCGTTGGAACCTGATGAAATACATTAGAAAATATCAAAATTTAAATAAGAAATTAACATAATCCTCATCTATATATAAATACTTATATTCCGTTATCATCTTGCAACACTCTCTGGTTAAAAATGAGACCGTACAAATTGTCAAAGATCAAATGCAAAAATGTAATTCCTGATTATCTGGTGTTGCTTATCCGCCGAATTCTCATTTCTTATGAGTGTCGTCACTTCAGCTAAAATGTGAACCATTCCGTTTTTTTTATTATAAAGAAAGAAAGGGAAGAAAAAGAATATGGGACACAGAAAAAATATAATACGAAAAAAATTTATTTCACTCCTTGTGAGTTTTTTTTTTTTTTTTACACCAGCGTAAGTTCTTTTTCATTTTTTTTCAAACATTCTTTATGTATTATTATTATTATTATTATTATTATTATTATTATATCTTCTTTTAGTCCTACGAGTTTTGCCACCAGCTCTAACTGATGGGTTTTCAATGTAGTCTGAGTGACAGTCTCCAGGACCCTCCTCAGTATCCTTGCCAGTTTTAGTGGTCTGGATGGTTTCAATTATGCATCAATTCCTCAAGTTGAACCAGCTTCTTTTCCTAGTTCTTTGACTCCATCTACGAGCCTTCTTCTTCTTCTTCTTCTTCTTCTTTTCTTCTTCTTCTTCTGAGAGAGAGAGAGAGAGAAAGAGAAAGAGAGAGAAAGAGAGAGGGGGGAGGGATTAAACAATTCATACAAATTTCATTATTCTTCTTCTTTTCATTATTATTATTATTATTAATAATAATATGAAAGAGAGGGAGAGAGAGAAAGAGAGAGAGAGAGAGAGAGAGAGAGAGAGAGAGAAGAGAGAGGGAGAAAAGAGAGAGAGAAAGAGAGGGGAGAGAGAGGAGGGAATTTANGAAACAAAGAGAAATATGGCAAAGATAAATGAATAATAGTTAGAAGTAACAATAAAAATTTGGTGGGGGGGGGAAAAAGTTTTTTTTAAAAAAAAACAAACAATAAAAAAACCGAAGAGAAAAACAGCTTTACTCCCTTGTAAAAACAATAATTCCTGTTTAAACAAATAAGGTGACATTGATGTCACTCTGTTATTGCGTTGTTATTTTTAGATTTTGTTACTATATTTACAGAAGTTATTTTCGTAGGTGTTTCTGGTTCAAAACAGCGTGTTGTTGTTATTCTTTTTCTCGTTGGGGGGGGGTTAATTCCCCTATTTGTACTTTTCTTCTCTTTCTTGTAAGAAGGAGAAGAATTTTAAAGAAAATGGGGGGTGAGGGGAGACACAATGAAGATTGCTTTGTGATGTTTGGCCGGTAAGCACGTATATTGGAAGAGCATTATGGGGGCGGACAGAAATGGGTCCCAGCGGAAGAAAGAAAGAAGAAGGAAGAAGAAGAAGAAGAACTGAGAAGAAAGAAGAAGAAGAAAGAAGAAGGAGGACATAAGGGTGATGGAGGAAGAAGAAAAGAAGAAGAAGAAAGAAGAAAAGATGAAGAAAAGAGAATGATGGTGGGACATAGGGACCCATTAGGGGGAGCGGAGAAGAAGAAGAAGCAAGAAAAGAAGAAGAAGAAGAGAGGGAAAAAGCAGGATAAAATAAATAATAATAATACAAGAGATTAGGGGAAAGAGAAACAGAGAAAGAAGAAAGAAAAGAAGAAAGAAGAAACGAAGAAGAGTAAGAAAGAAGAAAGAAAGAAAGAAGATAGGGAATAAGAGACGGAGATGAAGGAAATAGGGAAACGAGATCAGAAGAAGAGAAGAAGAAGAAAGAAGAAGAAAGTAAGAAGAAGAAGAAGGAAAAAAGATGAGAAAAAAGGAAGGAAGAAAAGAGAGAAGAGAGAAGGAAGAGAAAAGAAGGAGAAAAAAAAGAGAGAAAGAACAGAGAAGAAGAAAGAAGAAGAAAGGAAGAAGAGACAAGAAGAAGAAGAAGAAGAGGAAGACGAGGAAGGAGAAGAAGGCGGAGAAAGAGAAGAAGGGGAGAAGTGAGAAGAAGGAACAGAAAAGAAGAAGAGAAGTAGAAAAAGGAAGAAGGGGATAGAGGAGAGAAGGAGAGAAAAGAAAATGGGAGAAAATAAGAAACAACGGGGGGAAAGTGCCGAAAGAAAAAAGAAGTAAGAAGAAAAAAGAAAGAAGAAAGGAAAGGACTTAGAAGGAGATTGTAAATAAAAAATTAGCGCCGGTTGAAGGGGAATGAAAAAGAAAATGCTTTAAAAATCAAAAAAGAAAAGGAAGGTTGATTTTGTGAGGAGAGATAAGAAGAAAATAATATATGCGTGAAAGAAAAAGCAAAAACCCTAAAACAGCGAAGCAAAAATGAAACAGAAGGCAAAGGGAAAGGTAAGAGAAGAGTAGGAAGAAGAAAGAAGAAGAAGAAGAAGAAGAAGATAGAAGAAGAAGAAGAAAGAAGATGAAAGGAAAGGGAAACATAAAAAAATTCAATAAGATGAAGAAAAGAAAGAAAAAAAGGATTGTAATATATCAAGAAAAATTGAAAAAAACACAAGGTTTAAATGGGTTAAGTGGTGAGTTTATTGGCCGACGCTGGCAGTGTTTATCGATCTATTAAATAGATCATCTTCAGGGCATAAGATAAGAAATTAATATTTATAAAGTTATATAAAGAAAGAATAAGAAGAAAAAAGAAGAAGAAGAAGAAGAAGAAGAAGAAGAAGAAAGAAGAAAAATGACAAGGGAAACATAAAAAAACTCTAAAATGAAGAAAAGAAAGAAAAGAAAAGGGATTATACAAGAAGAAGAGAAGAAGAAAAAAGAGAAGAAGAAGAAAAGAAGAAGAAATAGAAGAAAGGAAAGAGAAGAGAAGAAGAAGAAGAGAAAATGACAAAAAAACTCTAAAATGAAAAAAGAAGAAAGAAAAGGAGTTATACAAAAAGAAGAAGAAAGAAGAAGAAGAAGAAGAAGAAGAAGAAGAGGGAAAAGAAGAAAGAGGGAAGAAGAAAACATTTGAATGGGGGAGTAAGAATATAGAGGTCCCAGGAAAGAGAAGACAAAAGAGAAGAGAAGAGAGAAAATGAAAGAAGAAAAGAAGAAGAAGAAGAAGAAGAAGAAGAAGAAGAAGAAGATAGGGAAATATAGAGATGAAGAAGAGAGGGAAGAAGAAGGGAGGGAGAAGGGAGAGAAGAAGAAGACATTGGGTGTAGAAGAAGAAGAAGAAGACGGGGAAAGAGAAGAGAAGAAGAAGAAGAAGAAGAAGAAGAAGAAGAAGAAGAAGAAAGGACATCAACAACAACAACTAAAGCATTAAAAGCTAGAGAATATTGTCTTAACGAAACCATAGCTGTCACTGCTCCTTCTTCGCCCCCTTTATCTTCTGTCCGACCCTCCTCTTTTTAGATCCTGTGTCATAATTACCATTTGGGTGATAATGTTACAAAACATCGGGGTCGCTCTACAACAGTAATATTTCACACTGTTTAAGTCGAAAAAGGGAGGGTCTCCACCCCATCTCTCCCTCGACACCTCCATTTCTCCCAGTATCTCTCTCCCCCTCCCCCTCCCTCCCTCTCTCTCTCTCTTTCTCCCTCTCTTCTACCCGCAGAACCTTTGCCATTTGCTGTTGTTATTCGGGTAACGTCCTCTCAGGTAACGTCCTTTTAGAGCATTCACGTAGGATTTATCTATACCTGAAATCCACCACTTAAACTTATAGACTCAGTGCGGTCATGTGGATTAAACCACAGTCAATAAATACGTGGTTAGTTAACTATTCAATTGACGATATTAACAGCCATTCATTTGCACATTATTTCAGATCGACGAACAGAACTGCAATAGTACAGGTATAGTTATCTCTAGGTTGTAGGTTCAGTCCTGGTCAAGGGCAACAGTAACATAGAATAATAATTAACACAGCTTAACACCTGTACCCCAGCTATGGTTAGAGAAATGGGAACAGGATAAACCCGTGGATTGAATAAAGGGTTGGGTTCAAAGTTCCATGATGGTTCCCGATTACGACAAGAAGGTTCCTGAGTTCAAAAAGAAGGTTACCAAGTTCAGAAAGTAAGTTCCCAGGTTCGGAAAGAAGGTTCCAAAAGTTCGAGAAGGCTCTGGAGTCCAACAAGAAATACCTGAAGAAGGCCAGAGGACAGGCCGGCCGAAATATTGTACAGATAACAATAAAGATGATAACAATATTTTAGGGGTTGGCAGGGCTGGATATAATGTCTTCTCGTTCGAACTCGTGTATCTTGACAAAATCAGTAACCAGGAGCAATGTTGCTGGGATAAAGTCAAACGTGAAGAGACACGGTCTCTCTGGGTAAGGGTTAGCGTTTTACATGCTTGGTTTGTTGACGCCGCCGCATGTTAGTACACATTGACTCCCCGCAGGAGGTGTAGACAGACATTTGTTCAATCGTGTAAACTTAACCCACAAAACTGTAGGATCTCCAAGACATTAGAACCAGCAATAACTTAATAAATTACTGTTTTATTTACAGGGGGTTAACAACTCAAAATTCAAATGGGTAATTCCATATCAAATTATTTAGGCCATGTCACCCAACCCCTTCAATTTTTCTGAAATGTTGTACATTTGTGGACTATGGTAAAGTTAGACAATCCCCAAAATCTGAGCTTTCAACTCTAAGAATTGGCGGAGTTATGTCGATTCTTAGCTCTCCAAATTGGAGGGGGGCGCGAAAAATAGGGATTTTTGTAATCTAATTTTTTGTCTGTAAAATGAGCTCTAGAGCTTCCCTACTACTAAAAATTGGTTTATAAAATCATTTTTGCCCTGGGAAACAGTTCAAATTCCAGTGACTGTCTAGCTTTAATATAGTCCACACCTGTATAAAATTTCAGAAAAACTTATATATATATATATATATATATTATATATATATATATATATATATATATAATTATATAAAATGTTGTTCTGGTTCCAACGGGAGAAAATTCAATATTTCATACATTTTGCGGACCTCCTTTTTTATAATATATATATATATATATATTATATATATAGTATTAGCGCTATGTGATATTCAAACAGGCACGTACAGGATTTGAACTCCTGTCATCATAACCATTACAACACGAGCGCCTAAAATAAATACACACACACACACACACACACACAGAGTGTGCGCTATAGAAATTTTGATACATTTATTTTTTGAAAACTTTATTTATATATATATATATATATATATATATATATATATATATAAATTCAATTTGAGCATTGGTTGTGAAATATAAGGAACTCAGTTTTGGTATGTTAAGTTTCGTTTTATTTCGGTGATGTTTATACCCCTTCTTCAGAGGGAATAGACTGACTGATCTGTTCTTTATGGCATCTATTATACTACTCCTTATTGATGCTGATGGTATCATCTCAGTGACCTCGTTGGGTGATATGGGGACGGTCGCTCTTAGTAATCTCATTTCTTTTTTTTTCCGCAACTCGTTTGTTTGTTTTGTGCAGGTGCTTGTCTGTGTTTTATGTGTCGCACAAAACAAACAATATATATATCTTATTATAATGGAGATTGTGTGTTTTTCTGTCTGTAACCGAAACTATATTCCTACTCAAGTCACAATTCTCTTAGTTATTGACATCACATTCTCCATGATTTTATTTTTATCTAAACCTCAATTATTAATAAAATTGTCTTACTTATTAATACTGTTAACTATGTCTACATACTGACAAATGCAATTATATTTATATATACAACAAAATAGCGGTTGTTTACAGTGTGAACGGGAAGGCTTATTTGCATATTAATATTAAAAAAATCGAATTTAATAAATATGTGCATAGTATTATTGATTTCTAACTGTTTGGTTTTATTTTAATGAAATATAAGCAAAATCTCTTCAATGGATCTTAAATGAAATCCATTAACAAGATAAAATAACTGCCATTTTCTTATTTACTTCCCTCTTATAACTAAATACTTAAATTAGAAAATATAACAATGAAAGGCGAGAGTGATGGAAGAGTAAGTTTCAGTTGTTCCATTTTTTATTATACTCCCTCTGTTTCAATTTTTATTATACTTCCCTTTTTCAAATCATTTTATCTGTATTCTTTATTTAGTTTCATTAGCCTTTCTAATTTAAATACAAATATGTTATTACATTAAATCTTAAATACTTGCACCCGAGGGTGCATATATTTGCTAGTATATATAATTTACAAAAGGAAGAAAAAACTTAACAAACTGTCATTCCGTAATTAATTTATTTCGACCAAAAGATCAAAAGGCTTTTAAAAATTTTCATATATCAGTGCATGCGGAGATTGATTTTTCTCGGTTTGTTTGGCCATACATTTGGTAGGTATTCCCGCCTAATTCATTGTTAATTAGTTGATTTTCAAAAATTGGGTGCGACTCCAGTTAGGCACTTATTCTCCAAAAAATGTCGGCAAAAAGCCATTCTAAACAAACCTTGTTTACATATATGTATATATATATATATATATATATATATATATATATATGTGTGTGTGTGTGTGTGTGTGGTGTGTGTGTTGTGTATATAAATATATATATATAAATATATCAATATAGAAATCCTTGTATGAATATATGTTTGCACTACAGGAGCATGCAGTATGGTTATACAGTGAGATTTTGAGGATTCCAGGTGGAATCATCCCTTACTACCAGTCATTTGGATTACCTTACATTTATATAATATATATATATATATATATATATTATATATATATATAATATATATGAAGAGTCTTTTATTGTACTAAATTTAATAAGGCTGCGTAAAAGCGGAAACATCTTAAAAGAGGAAAATTTGTTAAAAAGAAAATTAGGGAACCCTTATAAATAGATATTTAATCTATTCTTTTTTTCGACCAATCTCATCAGAGAAATTCATTGGTAGATGTTTTGGACTTAAAATCAGGATTGTTGAAAAAAAATTTTTTTTCATCAGGAAAGAGAAACGAGAAACTACGAACCATGCAGGGTGGGGGGTCGAAAATTTCTAGTTCCACCACACGAAAAGTTCAAACTTGGAGTATCGAACAGCAGTAGTCTGTGGAAAAAAATTTGTGTGCACAGGACTGGCTGGTTTTTGGAGATGTATAAGGGCTCAATTATTTGAAGTTGGAGGTCGTAACAAGATATATCTAAGATGGAAAACATGGCTGGGTGGTAAACACGAGGGTATGTTGGGTTACTTATTAAATGCCGTGCGATAGCGAAGGTGGAATTGTTATCGGCGCTGTGGTGGGACAGTCAAAATTGCCAAAACGGACATTTGAGGGTATATGTTGTCTTATTCTTGATTCCAATCTTTGGGTGGTTCGACCAATGTAGTAAATTTCGCATTTGCAATTAAATTTGGAAATTAAATGGCTTTTATGGTGGGAGGTCAAACTATCCTTAAGATTGGGGGGGGGGGAATAAAATGTTAGACTTAAGAATGAGGCGCGGGTTGACGGCATTATAGCAGAGGTGGATGGATTTTTTGATTTTGTCAATCATAGGAATTGAAGATTTGCCCAGCCATGGGAGTCTAAAATAGACTGGGAATTTCTCAGGACCGAACTAAGGAAGGGCGGAAAGTTGCGCACACTTATACATAATAGTGGCATTAATTAAATTTTCCGGATAACCATTCTTTATTAAGGTGGTTTTAATACATTTAAATTCACTGTCGATTTTTGATTTCGATGGATAAGAGTCTTAATCTTGATTAAAACTCTTATACATCGCGCCTACATGATTCTTTTTAAGAAATTTTCCTCTTTTAAGATGTTTACGCTTTTACGCAGCCTTTTATATATATTATATATTTTATTTTTTATTTTTTATTTTTTATTTTCCACTTTTATTTTTATTTTTATTTCAATGCATCTTTGCTTACCGTTACTTTCATTCTTACTTTTATCTCTTTATATTTTTTATATAATTAACTATATTTAACTACCCAAAACTTCTATTATCGTAACATACACAACCTGTATTTTTTAAATACTCTCAAACCAAATTAAACTAGTTATTAAATAATTTTAAATTTTCACCTTTTAACTATTAATACGACCCATAACATATCTTTTATTAAATAATAATTGAAAAAAATTCCCATAAATTAATCCAAATTTTTAATTCAATAATCAAAAACCGTTCCTGATCTACGAAAATATAAACAAGCGTTCCTCTACTAAATTTAAGTCCCATTCCAACGGGCATGTTTATAAACACCAAAGATTAATCGTAAACTCGATTAATTTAAAAGTAACCCTGAAGAATCTATTGATGAAACTCGAGTAGGTTACTCATTTCCATTCTTAAAATAAAATAATATATATATATATATATATATATATATATATTATATATATATATGAGTGTGTGTGTGTGTGTGTGTGTGCGTGCGTGTGTGAAAAGGGTATGAAAAACACACAATGTTGTTAAAATGAATATATTTTTGTATAATTTTCATTGCTAATATTGACAATATTTCGATTTATACAAATTTTTGTGTTTTCATACCCTTTTATCTACACATATACTGTCGGATTCATTTCCTTACTCTTAACTCAGCGCTAGACCAAGGAGATTGTTGTTGGCGTCTGAGGTGGAGCGCCAAACCTGCCATCAGCTCCTTACTTTACCGCACATATCCCTGTGCTACTCATACGCTGAGTTGGCGAGGACCGGTATCGAACTAGGAACCTTGTGGTTTCTAGCCGAACGCTCTACCGACACACACACACACACACAGACACACACAGACACACACATATATATATATATATATTTATATATATACATATATATATATATATATTATTTGCACTGATGATGAAAGCCATAAAATTGTGAGATTTTCGCCATGTAGATGCAAAGTAAATAAAATAAAAAGCTGGTTTACACCTTTTATTTATGGAAGCATTTTTAGTGAAGCGAGGAAATCTCAGAAATATCTTTCAATCTTTCAATCTTGTGTTCATGTAAGCGCGACAGAAACGTTGCAGGCCAAACTTTGCTTCTTTTTTATTTCGCTTCTTCTAAAAATAAGGTTCCAATATTATTATTGTTGTTGTTGTTGTTGTTGTTGTTGTTGATAGAATTCTTATTTCATATGGTGTGACGTCAACAGACGACATAATTTCAGATTTAGTAATCACCCGATTTATGGTCGGGTCTTTGTGAGTTGCACGTTTGTAGAAGAACGTCGGCTTCTGTTGCACGCGGTAACTCATAAAATAAGACATTTATGACAGAAAAGGCTATATATATATATATATATATATATATATATCTTAGAAAGGAAGGAAAAACTTAACACCGTAATTCCATAATAAATTTATTTCGACCAAAATTGGGACCTATATAAATCTAAGTTGATTTAATATAGCTCCCCAAAATCCAGTCTCATCAGATGGAAGATCAGGTTATTTGAATTGCACAACTGAAAAATTTTACTTCTCAAAAAAAAAAAAAAAAAAAGTTTTAAATTATATATTATATATATATATATATATATATATATATATATATTATATTTTTGCTTGAAGGCAATTACAATGCGAATATCGCATAAATTCGATAATTATAGAAGATAACAATGACAAGTGAATTTCGCAAAGAATTACTCGATGTGTAGAATATCGTACAGACTGTTTCAACTCTATTAAGTCTCATCAGCGATATATACTAACGATTTATATATATATATATATTTGTGTATGTGTGCGTGTGTGCGTATATATAATAATGATAATAATACTAATAATGATAGTTGGGGAAAAGAGTTAAGGGTCTACCATGGTTTCAATCGAAATGATTTCATCAGGACCCTACCCTACGCTTAACTAAGTTAACTAATCGACTTAGTTAAGCGTAGGCTAGGGTCCTGATGAAATCATTTGGATTGAAACCATGGTAGACCCCTAACTCGTTTCCCCAACTATCATCATTATTATTATTATCATTTTTATTATATAAACACACAGACACACGTGCACACACACACAAATATATATATATATATAAATATACCCGCATCAGCCGAAGCACAGCTGCAGCACCAAGAGAAGCCAACAAGAGGCATTGACCTCTATGTGAAGTCATATAAAGTTCATGTGATCTAAAAATGTCCACACTAAATGGTAAGACTCTCAAATTAGTTTGCACACATCGTCGGGGCGGCCTAATGTCGGTATGAGCCATACAGCGAGGGAGTCTATCCTCTTTTCACTAGCGCTAGACCAAGGAGATAGTTTTTTGCATCTGAGGTGGAGCGCCACACCTACCATCAGCTCCTTACTTTACCACACAGATCCCTGTGCTACTCATACGCTGAGTTGGCGAGGGCCTGTATCGAACTAGGAACCTTGTGGTTTCTAGCCGAACGCTCTACCGACTGAGCTAAACCGGTCCTTAATTTGGATTAACTTTTCGTCACTGGAGTGTCATATTCGATATGGCGAAAACCACAACTCCACGGATTTATTGACGATATATTTCCTGAATCGTTCCATATTTTTTCTTGGTTGTACTGCGGGACTCCCATTTACACTCGTTTTCGTGACTGGGTTATATCTGTAGGGACCCAGTTTGTTTGGTGTTTGTGATGGGTTGAAGATTGAAGAAGATCCGAGTTATGGGTCCCCACAATTTATATGTATAAGACTACGGAAATGAAGTTTCCGTAGAAAACAAAAGAAGACAAAATTGATAAAGGAAACAAACTTTATATACATTAATTTACAATTGGTATATTCAATTGTTATTTCAGTGTTGCAGACTGTATGTGTCTGTACATAGTTGTGTGTAACAAGTGTGACATGTATTGTTTATATTTGTGCGATTGTAGCAGTTTTGTCTGTGATTGAAAGTTGTGATTGAAATTTGTTTTTGTTAGGCGAGAGAGATAGAGAATTGGAAACGAAAATACGAGACCAACCTGATATATAATGTTGTGTCTTCGGGCAGCGACTTCTCCCCATTGTGTCGATGTTGAGGGAGAACTTTCGCTCCTACTGTCGAGTTAGGAGCATCAGCTCCAACTCTGTCGAGTCGGGAAGAGCGTAAGCTCCCACTGTCTCTTGTTTTTCAGCTCTATGGGACTTTTTATAATTTTCTTTTTGTCATTGTCTATTGTGATCATTAAGCTAAAATATTCATCAAATATCAGGTGATTTGCAATGATGCAATATCGAATGATTTTGGTACATTCCGATGGCGTACATATTTTCCCATGGAATTTAAACCATTGTTTCTATTGTTTCTAAAATATTTCTAAACTCGTATTCATTCGATTCTCTTTTGTTTACCTAATTCTAAACCCATGACATACCATTGTAAAACTAGTTATTTAAGAAAACTTAATTATTTTAATTTGGTCAATTCCACATGCCGTAAAAATATAGGGACCAATCCCTGTAATCTGAACAACTTTTGTGTACACCTTTATCTTCTATACACCTTGATTTTCAAAGTTTCTTAAGTTTTTCTGATTGATTTTTGAGACTTTTAGGTTTAAAAATAAAATATACATCACTTTTAAACCAAAACACGTTTTTTTATACACATTTTTAAATAAGACATCCCGGCCCAGAACGTGATCGTTATTTGAACCTCTCGTGTTAAACATTAAATTTTCCTTTTTTCTTTCAACAAAAATATGTGCTCTGATGAAAACCAGTGTTTATAAAATGTCTTTTATAATTGTCTTCATTTTAATTTTTAAATGATTTCATTTGAATTACACTTTATAAACCCCGCAGGTTGAAATAGACGTTTGTTAGCCCAATATTTAATATTGTTTTTGTATTTATATACAGAAGCGCGTGGTGTAATGGTTAAAGTCATAGGAAATGGGCTCGTGGTCCACAGTTCAAATCCCGGATGTGGTAATTGCATTTCACTTAGCGCTAATACCCTTGGGAAAGGTATGAATCCTACTCTCCCTTCAGCTATGGATAAATAGAAGGGCTGACTGTGCTCTTTAACCTTGGTTAGGCAACCGGTCTAGGAGAAGGAAAACTCAGAATTCAAATCTGTTGAACTCCGCTTAAGAAATTGAATTACACTTTTTAAATCCCACAGGTTGAAATAGACGTTTGTTAGCACAATATTTAATATTGTTTTTTATTTATTTATATACCTCATAGAAACATCATCGAGGGACGCACCTTCTTTATAAAAAAAATAAAAAAATAAAAAAAATAAAAAAAATAAATAAAGAAAAACATTTCCCAACGTATCCTTTAGTATTTCTCTTTCATTAGAGAATTTTTTTCTCATAGAGTATTCATGTTTTGAATTAATTCTTCCTATGTGAAGTACCTTACATTTCTAAACCAAAATACATTTTTATACAAATTTTAAAAGACATTCCGGCGCAGAACATCAACGCTATTTGAACCTCTCGTATCAAACGTTAAATTTTCTTCCATCTTTCATTCAACAAAAATATGTTCTCTGATGAAGACCAGTATTTATAAAGTATCTTTTACAATTGTCTTCATTTTAATTTCAAAATGATTTCAATTGAATTACATTTCATAAAACCCATAGGTTGAAACAATCGTTTGTTAGCACAATATCTAATAATGTTTTTCTATATCTATACCTCATACATAAGTAAGTATTATCTCATCTACAGAAAGCAATGGCAATATTTCACCTGACGGAGAGGTGATAAAAGTAGTGAATCAATCGTCCCTATAGTATGGGGTATAGTCACGTGTTAAGATGGAAATACACGACATACGCGAGATCACCCCCCACACACATACACACACATTTATGTTGAAAAAAAAATAAAGGAAAGAAAATGCTGAATGGATGAAATAGATATTATTTTATTTTACTAACACGTGTCTCAGCCAGGAGTTTATCCATGCACAAATGCATTCTATCTATTATTATTTTAAATACAAAATAATAATAATAATAATAATAATAATAATAATAATAGAAAACTACAAAATCTTTTAGTATACAAGGAATAACGACCTTCGTCAGAGTAAATTATTTGGTGTTTTAAATCAAAGTTCTTAAAATACAGAGAATTTCTGAAATGTTAAAAAAAAGAATTTTTGAAATTGTTTGAAGAAAACGTTCCACAGCGATAGAGAAACAGTGATGTTGACGTCATTGTCGTTTGCGATGGATTTTGAAAAGAAAGAAGACGGCTAGAGAATATAAGGAATAAAGTCAGGTGGAACCTCAATTTTCAATGCATGGGGGGGGTATTTGAATTTAAAAAAAATAAAATGTGTTATTTAATTTATGAGTATTGTTGTGTGTTGGTGGTTCATTTATTAATTTGTTATTAATATCATCAGAGTGATTTACTATTAAAAATTGTTTTAATAAAAATAAAGTGAGTTATTAAGATATGTCAGGAAATATAAAGAGACATTCTGTTACATGTTTTTAGGGGGTAAGTAGAAACTATTATTTTAGAGGGGCAAAGCCGACAATAACGACGACGGCAAGATAAATAAAGTATATAGTCAAATATAATTTATAGAAGGAAAAAAATAGAGGAGGGGGGAGGAAATAAATATTTGTTTGTTCTGCTTATGATCAGTCTTTCGATCTCCAGTCTGTTTAGATTGGTTTGCTTTCTTTGCACAATTATGGGGTTTCAAGTAAATGTTCTTTGTTGAGGGGGGGGGGGCAAAAAGAAGCGAGTCAATCGCCTTATTCGCAGACTACAACACTGTCTTCGTCGTCTACCAGCAGCTGAAGTCGCAACACTCTTACTGCCATCACCCCACTTCTACTTATATTGCCGTTTCCCCTTATCATCAGGGTACATCAGTCGAACCTCGCGCCCGTGCAACGCACAATTCTCGTGCATTCGGATGGACGCGTGTAGGCCCCAGTATCCGGGCACCTGAATTGCACCTCGCGTCTATCTAGCGCCTAAATCTCATTTCTTTGCATTCCGGAGGGCGCGGGTTTGACTCCGGCAGGTAAGACACCCGCACTCTTTTTCCAAATGAGTACGGTGGTACTCGTTCTCCGTCACTTATAAATTATATAATATTAATTCTAGAGAAAGGAAATAGGAAGAGTATAGGCATGGGGAAGTGATTTATTTTTATATATATATAGAGAGAGAGACACACACACACACACACATACATACACATACGTACATATGTAATATAATCCAAATGAATGGTAACTAAGGGATAATTCTATTTGGGATCATCGAAATCTCACTGTACGTCCAACCATACTGTGTGCTCTTGTAGGTGCAACCATATAGTTTTATTCAAGGGTTTTATTAAATCCCAGAGAGTGCTCAATGTATAATAACTAATAAATTGATTATATACTGAGCTATATTTAACTTTCAAAGATAGAAAAAAAGAAAGGCTATACTCAGTTTGAGTTTCTGTTCGAAATAAATTATAACAGATAAATGACTGTTTGCTAAGTTATATATATATATATATATATATATATATATATATATATATATATATAGCATTAGGTCAGTCCAAATAAAGGAAAAGACATATGGAATTAGTCAGGTGGAAAATGACACATGAGAAATTTATTAACATGTCTACAATTGGATATCAGTTCACTTTTGTTCAGCAAGTTATATATAGACACAAAACTTTGCATTTCATCGATATATATATATGTGTGTGTGTGTGTGTGTGTGTGTGTGTGTGTTGGGGTGTGTTTGTGTGTGTATGCGTGTGTATGCCTTTCATCAATATAAATATATATATATATATCTGTGTGTATGCATACATGTGTAGATACAAGTTTGTGTTTGTGTGTGGATGTGCATGCGTATATCTGTGTATGCCTTTTATCGACATACAAGGTGTGGCATAAAAGTATCGAGATTGTAGCTGTGTTTACCAAGATAGAAATGACCAATGAATGGAACGTTCATTTTTCTCAGAATAAAAGGTGTGTCATAAAAGTGCCGAGTTTGAAGCTGTTATTTACCAAGACAGAAATGAACACCGAATGGAACATTAATGTTCTTTCAGAATACAAGGCGTGTCATAAAAGTGCTGAATTTGAAGCTGTATTTACCAAGATAGAAATGAACAATGAATGGAACGTTAATTTTTTTCAGAATACAAGGTGTGTCATAAAAAAGCCGAGTTTGAAGCTGTATTTACCAACATAGAAATGAACAATGCATGGAATGTTTTTTTCAGAATAAAAGGTGTTTCAAAGAGTACAAAAAATCTCGATATGTTTTTGACACACCTTGTATATCGACATACACACACACACCTCAGTCGGTAGTGCGTTTGGCTAGAAATCGCAAGGTTCCTAGTTCGATACCAGTCCTCTCCAACTCAGCGTATGAGTAGCACAGGAATCTGTGCGGTAAGGTAAGGAGCTGATGGTAAGTGTGGCGCTCCACCTCAGATGCTAAAACAATCTCCTGGGTCTAGCGCTATTGAAAAGGGGATAGACTCCCTCGCTGATTGGCTGATACCGACATTAAGCCGCCCCGTCGACTTTACTTACTTATATATATATAGATAGCGCGTGGTGTAATGGTTAAAGTCATGGGAAATGGACTCGTCGCCCCGAGTTCAAATCCTGGACATGGTAATTGCATTTCACTTAGCGCTAATACCCTTGGGAAAGGTATGAATCCTACTCTCCCTCCAGCTATGGGTAAATAGCAGGGCAGACTGGGCTCTTTAACCATGGCTAGGTAACCAGTCTATGAGAAGGAAAACTCTGAATTCAAACCTGTTGAACTCCGCTTAAGAAATTGACCTTGTGTCGTATCCTGCTCGTGCGGAGGAGTTGGTAAATATATATATATATATAGATGAAAGGCACACGCACGCACTTACACACACAAACATACACTCACATATATTGACACACATATATATATATATATATATATATATATGTGTATGTCTGTGTGTGTGTGTATGTGTATGTGTGTGTGTGTATTTATGTATGTATGTATAACTCCTAGTTTCTCTCACTCATCTGGCTGTCTCTCATTTTGTACGTCGAGCTGTCATTAAAGTGTCCGCCTTTGCTATGTAAAAACAGTGGACCCGATAACATTTTAATGAGAGATTTCTGATGTGCGAGGATTTGTTTTCATTTGCCCGTTGCCTGGCGAATCCTGTTGGGTCTATTGATAATAAATATCATTTGTCTTTATTTTTATGTCTCGGTTAAAATTGGCTCCGGTGTTTGCTATCATCTAATCGGCCCGGCTCTTGTGAAATGCGGCACCCGACTCGTAGTTTCATGCTACTGAAATCGGATAAAGTATCTGTGGAAATGGCTGAAGATACTAATGAACTACCAAGATATTTTTTAATGAATTTATGTCTATTTTGGCACTGCGAATCCATTCTTTGCATTTTGCATTAACCAGAATCATCATCTGTTGTGAGTGCAACTTTTATTGGTTTCGTCTTTTTTCGTTTTATGGGGTGGGGGTGGGGGGTGGAAGAAAAAGAAAAAAAGAAAAAGGAAAGTAAAAAAAAAAGACGTCCTTGCATCTCAGAGAACTTAACGAAACTAGAAAATACACGCATCCTCCGATTATTTAGTATTTAAGTTTTAATGTAATGAAATATTATATTAAATTAGAAAGGCTAATAAACTAAATAAGAACGCAGATAAAAAGATTTGAAACAGAGTGCAAGTATTTAAGTTTTAATGCAATGAAATATTATATTAAATTAGAAAGGCTAATGAAACTAAATAAGAATGCAGATAAAAAAGATTTGAAACAGAGTGCAAGTATTTAAGTTTTAATTCAATGAAATATTATATTAAATTAGAAAGGCTAATGAAACTAAATAAGAACACAGATAAAAAGATTTGAAACAGAGTGCAAGTATTTAAGTTTTAATGTAATGAAATATTATATTAAATTAGAAAGGCTAATGAAACTAAATAAGAACTCAGATAAAAAGATTTGAAACAGAGTGCAAGTATTTAAGTTTTAATGTAATGAAATATTATATTAAATTAGAAAGGCTAATGAAACTAAATAAGAACACAGATAAAAAGATTTGAAACAGAGTGCAAGTATTTAAGTTTTAATGTAATGAAATATTATATTAAATTAGAAAGGCTAATGAAACTAAATAAGAATGCAGATAAAAAGATTTGAAACAGAGTGCAAGTATTTAAGTTTTAATTCAATGAAATATTATATTAAATTAGAAAGGCTAATGAAACTAAATAAGAACACAGATAAAAAGATTTGAAACAGAGGGCAAGTATTTAAGTTTTAATGTAATAAAATATATTAAATTAGAAAGGCTAATGAAACTAAATAAGAACGCAGATAAAAAGATTTGAAACAGAGTGCAAGTATTTAAGTTTTAATGTAATGAAATATTATATTAAATTAGAAAGGCTAATGAAACTAAATAAGAACGCAGATAAAAAGATTTGAAACAGAGTGCAAGTATTTAAGTTTTAATGTAATGAAATATTATATTAAATTAGAAAGGCTAATGAAACTAAATAAGAACTCAGATAAAAAGATTTGAAACAGAGTGCAAGTATTTAAGTTTTAATGTAATGAAATATTATATTAAATTAGAAAGGCTAATGAAACTAAATAAGAACGCATGCAAAAAGATTTGAAACAGAGGGGAGTATAATCAAAAAATAGAACAACTGAAACTTATACTTCCATCACTCTCATCTTTCATTGCTAAATTTTCCTAATTCAACTATTTAGTTAAATTAGAAAGTAAAGAATAAAATGACAGTTAATCGATTTCTTTAAAGATTTATCTCAGATTTCTTCTCATATTTATTAACATAAAACCAAACAATTAGAAATAAAAAAAATAGTAAGCACATATTTATTAAAATCAAATTTTTAAGATCAATATGCAAATTAGCCTTTCCGTTTACACTGTAAACCGCTATTTTGTTGTATATATAAATACAATTGCATGTTATCAGTATCCAGATATGTCCAACATATCTAACACCGGTTTCGAGCGGGGGTCCAATGAGCTTCGGCCGCTGGACCTTACAAGTTAATAGCGTCGATCCCAGGGGGCTATGCCCCCAGGCAATACCTACCCTCTTGGGGGCAGGGCTGGGTTTATTGCCCAGCGACTGAGGCGCCATCCTTGCGGAGGAATGCCGAGGGGATCAGCGCAATTTTTGTTCTTTCCCACCCATGAGCTTCGGCTTGTGGGTGGACCCACATTAAAACGAGGCCTTTTGCCCAGCCCATACAAGTGGGGTATGAGGCAAATACATCTAACTTCGGTTTCGACCGGGGGATTCGCTTGCTTCGGCCCCGGACCTTAAAAGCTAACATCGTTGATCCTAGCCCCCACCAGGCAACACCTACTCCTTCATTTAAAGGACAGGCCTTAGTTTATTGCACAGTGCCTAAGGCGCCCTCCTTGAGGGGGAACCCCGACGGGATCAACGCATTTTTTTCACCCGCCACCTATGAGTCTCGGCTCATGGATGATCCCACATTAATAGGGCCTTGTGCCTAATCCGTACATGTGGGGTACGCGGTAAATATCGTATTTAGATATAGTCAACATATCTAACTGCGGTTTCGAACGGGGGGTCAAGTGGCTTCGGTCGCTGGACATTACAAGCTAACATCGTTGATCACAGGGGGTCATCCACCAGGCAACACCGGTCCCTCGATTTAAAGCGGCAGGGCTGGGTTTATTGCCCAGTGCCTGAGTCGTCCCCCTTGAGAGGGAATGCCGAAGGGATCAACGCATTTTTGAAATAGATTACAAAAAGTCACCATTTTCGCGAACCCCACCAAATTTGGAGAGTTTAAAATCGACATAACTCCGCCAATTTTTAGAATTGGAAGCTCAAATTAGGAGAATGTCATACTTTAACACAGTCCACATGTGTACAAAATTTCAGAAAAATTGAAGGGGTGGGTGACAATTATACTTTTTTTCTGGATGATATGACATGGAATTGCCCAGATATTAGTTAGTTTTAGTTATTAGTTAGTGAAAATAGATCACCAATTCGGACTGAAGCTATTCTAGTAGAGACCACCCAAAGCGGATTTAAGAGTTTTGAATTCAGAGTTTTCCTTCTCCTAGACTGGTTGCCTAACCAAGATTAAAAAGCCCAGTCTGCCCTATTATTTACCCATATCTGGAGGGAGAGTAGTTGGATTCATACCTTTCCCAATGGTAATAGCGCTATGCAAACTAGCTTCGTCCAGGATTTGAACTCGACGATTCCATTTCTTATGACTCTAACCATTACACCACGCACCCTCAACAAACAGTTTAAAATTTAAAATAAGGTAAACATCATTGACAATAAACAATAAACGTTTCTGTGATTTCTAAATATTTTGGAGTCCTTACCTTTGGGATTATCCAATTTTATGGGCTATCCTTCAAGCAAGAGCACTTGTCCAGCGGAGATCCTTTGTGTTAAGCAGAGAGTAGTTTCGATCTACGGGTAAAGAATCATTTGGTTGTTACTTTGTGCTCCTCAGTCTTGCAAGTCCCTCACCAATGATTGCAAATGGACGTCTCTCAGTATCAACTAGCCACGCATTCGGGCTGTTGATTGGCTGAGGTTTAAGTCACGTGACCTCGTGTAGTCTATACATTTAAGTGGTGTATTGTAGCACACCTTATATACAAAAAATGTAGGAAGTGCGTGGTGTAATGCTTAAAGTCATGGGAAATGGATTCGTCGCCCCGGGTTCAAATCCTGGATGTGGTAATTGCATTTCACTTTATGCAAAAACCCTTGGGAAAGGTATGGATCGTACTCTCCCTCCAGGTATGGATAAATAGTAGGACAGAAAGGGCTCTTTAACCTTGGTTAGGCAACCGGTATAGGAGAAGGAAAACTCTGAATTCAAACCTGTTGAACTCCGCTTAAGAAATTGACCTTGTGTCACATCTTTCTCGTGCGAAGGGGTTGGTAAATATATATATACAAGAATCCCCCCATATATAACTGTTTATTAGTAGTTGTTGTTAAATATTCTTTGATGAAATGAGGGATTGTCTTTTAGGCGCATGCGTATTGCGTGCCATGAAACACTGTGACCTTAGCAATCGAAACCACAAAAAAAAAAAAGCTTCCGTGGCATCCGTACAGCATTGAGAGCAACCAGTAATAAAAGTGCGAAAAGTTGTCTTATCAAAATGGCGCGTAAGGGTATCGAGATAACGCAAAGAGACGTGATTAACGTTTAGAGACGTGATTAGCGTTGAAGAGGTATAAAAACTCAATGAAGTCAGTTTATATTCAATTGGTTGGAAAGAGAGAATCAGAGAAATAACGTTCGGCTTTTTTTTATACAGGCGGAGCAGATATATTAGTGCATCTAAATAATTGTTCTATATGTTAGTTATGTTCTTCAAATCCAAATCTATTTTACAGGGCAACAAGTTTAAAATGATAACACATACTTAGATAAATTACCATTCTTACGGAATAAAAAAAACAAACAAATGATCGTGATCAACAGAATTGGTTCTAACTAGTACCCGTGGAATTTCTACATTCCCAGAGCTCTAGAATTGGAACTTCACCATCAGAGAGAGAGTTTAACGTCATACCCAGGATACTCAGCCACCGCCTTCTAGTGTTACATAGTTTTTGTGGTAGCATAAATTGTTCCACCCTGTCGGCTGGGGCGTTAGAATGCACCAACTGCATCGCTGCAGAGGGGTAAGACTCCCCTAATGGGGCCACCTGTTGGCCGTGGGTGGCGACCCGTGATGCTTAAGGATAGAGCCCATGTGGATGAGCAGTTCATGACATGCAATACTCCACTTTGGCCCTATCTTGGGCTTGACGGGCGGTCGGAGAGCCCCCCTCCGATCAATCGGCTGGTCACGTCAAGCCCTAGCACCTATATGATTTTCTCAACCCTGTTGCCCTTATGACAAGCCCCAACCCCTTTTTATCATATGGCTGCTAGAAGGCGGTGGCTGCGGGTCTACATATCCTGGGAATGACGTTAAACTCTATCTGATGGTGAGGTTCCAGTTTTGGAGGTTTGGGGAATGTGGAGCACCCCTTCATTACCATTGCTCCCTGGTCCACTCTGACCCGGAGTGGTAGTACCCGTTAGGGTCCCATTTATGGGTTAAATAGAAAAATGTATTTATATAAAAATTGTATTATCCATTAAGAATTGATTTATTTCAAAACTTTATCGGCATTAAATGACCCACTGAGGTTGATATGCCGTAAAACAAAACAAACCAAAAAAGACCCTGTAGCTGAATAAGGGGCCATTGGCTTTCAGATCAGCCAGTGAAAAAATACCAGGACTGTTATATAGATAGATCGGATAGGGATGATGGTCCTTACTTGTTAATATCTGCTTACTTCGTCTAACTTGCCCAGTCGCCATGTGTTACATAATTACTATATTCCTAACACTTATGTACCATTAGTGTAGAAACCAAAATGTCTGTTATAATTTGCAGCCGGCGGCCTTGAAGTATTGAGTGACTCGCCTTGACATCAGTCTGATCCTCCTTCTAGGGGATACCGTGAGAATCAGTGGAGAAAACCCTCTTCCAGTTTAGATTAGAAAGAGAGTTTTAGTTCAGTATCGGCCAAACCACGAAGGTGGTAAGTCGTGTTAAGCGCACTGCCGTACTCTAGTCTGGTGGGGATTTCGCAATAAAAAATGATCTAAAGCAAATCGAAGTCTTGGGTTATTATCTAAAAACTACCAATGACACAAAGCTTCTGATAAAGAGAAATCCCCAATGAAAGACCAGACACGAAACCCAGACACTAGAAGAAGAACGTAAGATACCAAAGATGAGCAGGAGAATAATAAAAGTAAAGAAAGTATACAACATGTTCTCTTGTTGGACTGACTTCTCTTCAGGGTTTTCTGTTAAGGATTTGTTCTTCTTGTTGGAGATTTTTGGAATATAAGGCATGGGGCAAATGGTCACTTCTATTTATAGACTCGCCTATGGGCACGTAACCTGGGGGAGATTCCTATTGTCCAATCACTGGCAGTGCTGCTGTTGTTGTATTTATACTAGTCTGATTCTTAACCTTGGCTCATTGCTATTTGGATCATCTTGGACGTCGGACTTACAAAGAATACTATAACACCGGATTCTTATTGGCTTGCTTACTTATTTACTACATCTGGAACCAAGGATGGCGGCCAGATACTTAACACTTCTTTTTTTCTTCGGGCTGGTTATTTCTTGTTTAATATTAACTCAATAAACAAGGCTTGGTATTTTCTTCTTCTAAAGCTTTATTACAACAACTCAGCCCATATTCGACCGCGCGGTGAGTTGCGACCCTGAGAGACATTTTCTCTCGTCGGGTTCGGGCTCGCATCTGACTAACTCACGCCTAATCGCGCATTTTTCAAGGGGTCAAGTAAAAATGTTATTAGCCGTCAATAACTGTGGGGTAACTTTCCACTGGACCCCGTGATTCTAAATCAAACGAACTTTATTTAAATATTCTCAACTACAGGTATGTACATAAATCATAAGCTACTTATCAATTATGTAGCACTATCGTTCAAAAATGTCACGTCTCTGTGTTACATAATTTATGTAGTAGCATAAATTATTGACAAACCCTGTAGTTGAAGGGGCTATTGGCTTTCAGATCAGCCAGTGTAAAAATACCAGGACTGTTAGTAACCCCATCTGACCACTAGAGAACACGTCATGAGAAACACGTGACTAGATTTAGATTTTCAGTTTCAACCTGACATTGAGAAGAGAGAATGCATATCTCTCTGCTTTATCTCTCTATTTAAGCCAGAAACAATGATTTGCAATTTCATATATATATATATATATATATATATATATATATATATATAAAGGGCAGTTATTTGTTTATGTATGTATGTCCTAATTCACTAATTGAAATATGTATATACCCAACCCCTCCACACGAACAGGTTATTTTTAAAAGCAGTGTTTAACAGGTTTGAATTAAGACTGGTTGATTTACCAAAGTTATAAAGACCAGTCTGCCCTACTATTTACCCATAACTGTAGAATGCATAGTTGGATTCCTAACTTGATATACTGCTGGTCTCCTACATTTTTAATCGAGACTGTAAAAGATTATAAAAAAAAAACAAATACATTCAAATACCATATTAATTATCATATAAGACTCTCTTTTACTTACATATTAGAATACAGTAAACTTGTAATGAATTTATATATGCGTGTCTGTATTACTAATATTCGTCTTGGTGATATGATATTCAATTAGAAATAATAAAATCCTCATACTTTTGGGTGTAATAGAAAATTAGCTGTTTGTAAAAACAAATCTTGCCGGGAATCCAGAAAGAACATCATATTGGAGGAGGGGGCGTTGGTCCAGTTCCAAGGGGTTTCCGGGACGTTTTAGCTTAAAACTGATCATAGACATTAACAGTATGGCAGATAATAAAAACGAACTGGCTAATCTTGTTGAAAGAATGTCCTGGCCATGACCTTAAACTGAATCTATTGATTAAGTTCCAGTTCTGGAGCTATGGGGAGTGTGGAGTACACCTTCATCCCCATTCTTTCCAGGTTTGACTCGTTTTACGATTTTTGTGGCCATTTTTAGGCTGAAGGTGGAAACACTTTACAGTGGAGATCCCTCGTGTTCCTTGGTGTTAGACAGAATCCTTCGTTCTTCCTCAGTGAAGGGTGTTCCTTAGTGAAGAATCCTTGTGTTAAGCCGAATCCTTGGTTGTTCCTGGTGTTCCTCGGTGTCAGGTAGAATACTTGTGTTATGCAGAGTCCTTGGTTGTTCGTCGGTGTTAGGCAGAATCCTG
>CM042142.1:124953139-124978139 GCA_023376005.1 Doryteuthis pealeii | reverse complement strand
GTGTGTGTGTGTGTGTGTGTTTGTGTGAGTGTGTTTGTAAGCGAATATAATCCCATGGGGCGGAAAAAAAACCCAACCCTGACCTGCTCATCTCGCTAGAGGTGAAAAAAGAACAATGAAGGTTTGTGAATATAAAAAAATTACCTCATGAAATATCCACACAAAGAGGCTCATAAATTCTTGAAATGATAACAAAATGTGAATTTATTTAATGCTTTTTTTTTTACCTTGCGAATATCCAAAGCCGAAGAGAAACAGATTTGATTCTCGCAAAAAAAAAAAAGATCAGCTGAGGTGGAGCTTGAATTGTACGTTCACAGATATTAAATTCCAACTGGTCTACTCAAATCCCGGATGAGAAGTGAGAGAGACTTTTTCATGTAATATCACCATCATCATCATCCTCATCATGTCAAGCAAGCAGCACGGATATCCATGACAATCTCTCGCCAACCTTCTCTATCCTTCATTGCCCCAGTGAAACACCCAGTATCCGTGCAGAGTTGGTCAATGTAGGTCCTTGCTAGGCGGCCTACATTGGCATGTCCACAGGAGAACGTCACTTATGAGTTCGTTCTTGCTCCTACAGCAGTATCCAGCATGCCTTGTCCGTCTCACTCGGATGGTTTGTAAGATTGGCGAGTAGGTAGCCGTACAGCTGCTTCCTTGTGGGGTACTGTTTCCACGACTTGTTCAAGACCGCATGCAGCATTCTTGTACAGCTACCATCCAGCTTATTCTCGAGGTGCCTCGTTAGGGTCCCAGTGGTGCAGCCATACAGTAGCACTGATACTATCACAGCTTGGAAGAATTGTCGTTTTAACTCGTCAGTGGGATCGGATTTCCATATGACTGATAATTTGTTTATAGCCGACCATGCCTTTCCTATTCGTGTATTAACACAATATCTCATATTACTTCTACAACCCTGTAAATGATCAATAAGTAGTGGCCTTGTACCAGACATGATTTACTGTATGGGAATCATTGGTTATTTTTATGTGGCTATTGATTTCAGGTGTTGATTGAAAGAGAGTATCCTTTTTCGCATTTTATTTTTACGTTTCGGTACAGCTATGAGATAAGATTTTAATGGACGCGACCTCCAATTTCTAAATAGGGAATTTTTGGAGAAACATAATCTCTACATTGTCAGACTTAATCTTAATGAGTCGGATATACCTACTAATAGTTTCGCTTAGTAGCTCGTCAGGACAAAAATCTGAGTAAAAAGACTTGGACCAATCATGGAGTCAGATTCTTGCACTGATGAGCTACTAAGCGAAACTATTAGTAGGTATATCTGACTCATTAGGATTAACTTTACTATTTGATCTACTTATGTATCAAGCACTTTTTACATTTTAGCTTTAGACAATCTTAGCGGTTTATATATATATATATATATATATATATATATACAAGTTTTGTTGAATTGAACAGACAATTCCTGTCTGACAAGTCTTTCATTGATCCTTTCCAATATTCGGGCCATCCTTCTGGTGTTTGGGTGGAACTGGTATACCAGTCCACCGAAGGTTTCAACACTAGCGCTTTCGGCAATACACTTTGCCATCCTCAGGTGGGAAACGATGGAATAGTTTTCATGTCTCGTTTTTAACGAGAACGAGTAGTAGCAAGGAATTAGTGGGAGGTAATATCAATTGGTAGTGGGAGGTTTTTGGAATGGTAGTAGTTTGAACAAAGCGGTGGTGATTTTTTTGGAGGGGGGTACAGATAATGATAAGGGGAGGGGGAATAATGGAAGTAATGTAGGCAGAAAATTATAAGCAGTTCTATACCAGTTCTACCCTGACACCAGAAGGATGGCCCGAAGATTGGAACGGATCAATGAAAGACTTGTCAGACAGGAATTGTCTGTTCAATTCAACAAAACTTGTATAAAAGAAAAAATGCTGCCAATATATATATATATATATATATATATATATATATATATATTGCCCAAGTATTATAGTGTTAATCGATTATTTTCGGTTGGTACGAAAATTCTCAAATTCTTTAAATGTGTATTAATGTTTTAACGATTCAAAGAGTGTATACATTATTTTGTGACACCTCTGTCTCTCTGTCTCTGTCTCTGTCTCTCTCTCTCTCTCTCTCTCTATATATATATATATATATATAGTCATCCACAGACACCGTATTTCAACGTTTACATCTCATCAGTGTGGTTAGACTTAAACAGTAGCTGGCAATAGCCCAGAGGTTAACGGATCAGACAGGCGTAAAGACAGTCGGGGTTCACTTCTGGTCGGAGTTAGTTGTTGTGTCTAGTCACACTGAAGAGATGTGAAACGCCGAAATACGTTTATGTTCGATTACTTACACACACACACACACACAGGCACACACACACATATAT
Organism: Doryteuthis pealeii; assembly: GCA_023376005.1. Classification (NCBI taxonomy): domain Eukaryota; kingdom Metazoa; phylum Mollusca; class Cephalopoda; order Myopsida; family Loliginidae; genus Doryteuthis; species Doryteuthis pealeii. Next base: position 124,975,753 of record CM042142.1, on the reverse strand, counting down.
ATATATATATATATATATATATATATATATATATGACGAGTTCAAAAGTTCGATGCATTTCACATAGCGCTAATACTCTTGGGAAAGGTATGCATCCAACTATTCTCCTTCCAGCTATGGGTTAATAGTTGGACAGACTGGTCTCTTTTACCTTTATGAGGCAACCAGTCTAAGAAAAGGAAAATACTGAATTTAAACCTAATTTAAACTTAGCTTAAGAAATTGATCTTGTGTCACATCCTGCTCGTGCGCAGGTGTTGGTAAATATATATAGCACAGTAATTTTTATTACAATTGATATTATTTATAGAAGAAGTAGATATTGAATTATATTATTTATAGAAGAGGTAGATATTGAACTAGTCTATGTCATAAAAGTTATAAAAGAACGACAAACAGGTGGGTCGTCTGAGATCCGGGAATTTCTTTCTTTTTGTTGTCTCACATAACTCACTCATGGATATTTTTTAGTATAATTGTGTTACTTCCCCTACGACTACTACTACTGTTGACGTCATCCTCCTGCTCTTCCTCCTCCCCCTCGTTCTACTCTACAACTTTCCAGCTGCTGCAATTACTGACGTCATCCTCCTATTATCGTACTCAACACCATTAACACCATCACCATCACCATCACCGTCCTCCTCATCATCCTATTGGGCTATCGATATGCTAAATTGGCCATATAACCTCGGAGTCTGTCAATGTTAAAAATATATTTGTCGTCTAGCCATCATCATCATCATGTCGCGCAATTTGCGCCGATATCCATGACGATCTCTCGCCAACCTTCCCTATCATTCATCGACTCTGGGAGCTCCTCTGCGCAGCATCCAGCATCCTTACATAGTTGGTCAATGTAGGTCCTGGTTGGGCGGCCCACATTAGCGTGCCCATGTGTTGGCTTCCACAGTAGTACGTCGCTTACGATCTCGTCCTTGCTTCTCCAGCAGTGTCCTGCATGTCTAGCCCGTCTTACTCGTATGGTTTGTGAGATGGGGGCAGGTGACCATACAGTTGCTTTTTTGTGGGGTGCTGCTTCCATGACTTATTCAGGACCACTCGCAGCATTCTCGTGCAGCTCCCATCTAGCTTATTCTCAAGGCGCTTCGTTAGAGTCCAGGTGGTACAGCCATACAGCAGTATCGACACAACCACATCCTGGAAGAATCGTCTCTTTAGCTTGTCGAGGAGATCGGATTTCCATATGACTGATAATTTGTTGGTGGCCAACCATGCCTTTCCTATTCGAGTGTTAACATCACTTTCCGTGGATGAGATATTACTACCTAGGTATGTGAATTTTTCTACTGACTTAAGAGGCTTGCCGTTAAGTGTGGGGATGCCTCCTTGCTTTTTGAAGCTCATGAGCTCAGTTTTATCAGAGTTCACATAAAGGCCGACGTTCTTTGCAGCCTCCTCCAGGCTGTATAGAGTGCCTCAGCCTGTGCCGGTGTATCTGCAAGAAGTGCGAGGTTATCAGCATAGTCTACATCTGTAACAGTTTGTGCGGGGTATCGCCTGCTTCTTGCCTTTCTTAGTGAGTAATTATTTATTAAACACGGTTTTGTTAAAACCAGTATGCAAATTATTCACACCTATACTATGTAAATATTTATTTCTTAATGATATATAACACATATTGCAAGATTTCCTTAGAGACAGTTAATAAGATGTTAATTAAGATTAAATAATGATTATTTGATAACCATTGAGAATATAATGTAAATAACTAAGGGAATTGGGACGTTGGTGGTGACATAGCTTCGGTTACAGAAAACCATAGAGATAACATTATAATAATATATAAATACAATGTCTACACAATTTCTTGCTTTCTGAAAACATTGATGTTCCAAAAAGCGTACAAGTTGTTTGACGAAACGATCGCATGACTTGTACGCTTTTTGGAACATCAATGTTTTCGTTTTGAATTCAAATATTTTCAGCTTCTCTCTCGATGAGTCCGGAATAAAAAAACAAGCTCTGAAGATGATTTTTATAAATCGAAATATTGTTCAATATTAGCTATGAATATGATATAAAATATTTTCATTTTAACAGCATTGTGTGTTTTCATATCCTTTTATCTATCTATCTATCTATCTATCTATCTATGATGATTAACATCAAAGACACACACGTATTAAGAATAAAACCTCCTTAAAAATATACTGGGGTTGGACAAAATTATGGAAAGGTTATTTTTTCATTATTTTGTCCAACCTGTGTATGTATACACACATGCATACATATACACAATAGTTATTTACCTCGCATCCCACTTATGCGGGTATGACACAAGGTCATTTAATGTGGGACCACCCACGAACCAAGGCTCATGGGATGGCGAGTGCAAAAGATGCGTGGATCCTGTCGGCATTCCCACTCAAAGGGGAGTCTCAGGCACTGGGCAGTAAATCCACTCCCGCGCCTTTAAATTAAGGGGGCAGGTGTTTCCTGGGATCATGCCATTAATTTAACAGTGGTCCAGAGGCCAAGGCCAAACGACCCCGCCCAGAGGCCAAGGCCAACCAAAGGCCAAGGCTAAAGGACCCCGCACAAAGGCCAAGGCTAAAGGACCCCGCCCAAAGGCCAATGCCAACGGACCCCGCCCAGAGGCAAAGGCCAACTGACCCCGCACAGAGGCTAAGGCCAACGTACCCCGCACAGAGGCCAAGGCCAACTGACCCCACCAGAGGCCAAGGCCAAAGGACCCCGTCTAGAGGCCAATGCCAAAGGACCCCGCCTAGAGGCCAATGCCAACGGACCCCGCCCAGAGGCCAAGGCCACCGGACCCCGCCCAGAGGCAAAGGCCAACTGACCCCACCAGAGACCAAGGCCAACTGACCCCGCACAGAGGCCAATGCCAAAGGACCCCGCCTAGAGGCCAATGCCAAAGGACCCCGCCCAGAGGCCAATGCCAACGGACCCCGCTCAGAGGCCAAGGCCACCGGACCCCGCCCCGAAGAGCGTTATACGAAGGTTAACATCTAAGACACACACGTCTTAAGAACACAACAAAAGAATACGTACATTTTGAGGTCACTTTTAGAACCGGCATATCCATACAAGGCACGGCTCATTTACAACAGTAGACTTGTAAAAAATCTGTTTTTTTGAAAAAGATGCCCATAAAACCTAACAGACTCGAATGTGTCAAGCAAATATCATTTCCCGTTCGAAGTTTGTCAAAACAACACGAAGTGTAAATAAACATCACCCGCTGTCATCCAACGGATATAAATGGCATTAAGAAAAGTAAATATAGCATTGTTATCTTAGACATTGAATGTTACAAGAAAATAAACAACTTATAAAAGGGTTTTGCTTTTTAAAGATGTATGGATACATTTTGCAGTCTTTTTGTGTTAAATCGTTATACCTTGACTAAAGATTTAAGAAATACATATTTTTAGATTAAAGTTCATCGGATTAGCTCAGTCGGCAGAGCGTTCGGCTAGAAACCACAAGGTTCCTAGTTTGATACCGGCTCTCGCCGACTCAGCGTATGGGTAGCACAGGGATCTGTGCGGTAAAGTAAGGAGCTGATGGTAGGTGTGGCGCTCCACCTCAGATGCTAAGATAATCTCCTTGGTCTAGCGCTAGCGAAAATGGGATAGACTCCCTCGCTGATTGGCTGATACCGACATTAGGCCGCCCCGACGACTTTACTTTTACTTACTCATCGGAAAAATTATAGTTAAATTATCTGCCCCTGGCACCAGAGGGCGAATCGCAAATATATAATATAGGTAAGGAATTTAACCCAAAGATGCTTGTACAGTTCTCAAGTTGTTTTTTCTCCCAGCATTTTATTAAGGCCCAGGTGGTGTAGCTATATAGTAGCGCTAACATTGCTAAAACTTGGAAGAATTCTCACTTAAGATTAAACATTGTATTTGATAATTTTTTTTCAAAATAGAGATTCTGTATAAAAAAAAATATAGTTAAATTATCTTCCCCTGGCACCAGAGGGCGAATCACCAATATAAGATAATGGCGCCTAAATCAAATTCTATAACGAAAATCACTTATTGTGCGAGACGTGTTTTCAAGCGCTCCCTTCACCTTCACCTTCACTTTCAACGAGATAAGTCTGGCAGCAAACACCACAAGTTTAGCAACCTTTTTGTACCTTCTGAATATATGTTTCTTTATCTTCGATTGTTGTTCTCGTCTTCTTTCATCCGAATTTACTGACTTACTAGGAATGATAAAATACCTCTTACGTTTACTTCACTGGAAAATTTTCTTCTCTGAACAACTTGATTATTGAACGAGTCATAAGATGGGTGGTCTTATAATGCGATAGAGTAACCTTCTAACGTAAGCACATATATGTACATTAAATAATCCGAACAAATAGTTACATATAATAGCAAATACAGACTTTATTGTCTGAGCACATGGACATGACATTATACATGACAAGATACAATACGATACAGAAGCAGATAGGACTAATACTTTATAAAGAAGTATTAAAGAGTTCATGAAGAATAAGTGAGTTACTTACTGATAGTTGGGTGGCACAAACCCCCAACTTAAGGGACAGAGGCATCACACGTCTAGTCCAAGACGATTCTTCCAGGCTGTGGTTGTGTCGGTACTGCTGTATGGCTGTAACACCTGGACCCTAACGAAGCGCCTTGAGAATAAGCTAGATGAGAGCTGCACAAGAATGCTGCGAGCGGTCCTGAATAAGTCGTGGAAGCAGCACCCCACAAAGAAGCAGCTGTATGGCCACTTGCCCCCCATCTCACAAACCATACGAGTAAGACGGACTAGGCATACGGGACACTGCTGGAGAAGCAGGGATGAGCTTGTAAGCGACGTACTACTGTGGAAGCCAACACATGGGCAGGCTAATGTGGGCCGCCCAGCCAGAACCTACATTGACCAACTATGTAATGATGCTGGCTGCTGCGTGGAGGAGCTCCCGATGAATGATACGGAAGGTTGGCGAGAGATTGTCATGGATATCCGTGCAAACAGCGCGTTATGATGATGATGAAACCAAGAGAAAGAGAGTGGAAACCCTGAGCTGCTGTTTAAATCTCCAGCCACTTATTGGCGAAAACTTCGCGATAAGGGAAGACAACCGTTTTTGACCCAAGTCCATCCCAATTGCAACAATATATATATATCAGAATCATTTCATTATTACTAGCAAAGTAAAAAAACGCCCTCTGGGCGACGTAAAATAAATATTGCCTGATGGGATGGGAGTTGAAAATTTAATATCAGAGAGTTTGTATCATAAGTAAAGTAACATCATCAAATTTATTAAAGGAGTAAAAAATTTAAAAAAATTGAAATGGAAACTTAGTTCTGATAACTTTAAATATATATTAAAACAAAACAAAAAAACTATATATAGATAAATAATACCAGGTTATGTATTTATTAAAACTTGTTTAAAAAAAAACAATGAGGACTGTCTAACATTGCATGCTCAAATTTTGAGTGTATTTATTCTATGTTATGACGATTTTAGGTAGTGTGACGTAAGCAGTGACGTAGTTTTTGTTACAGACAAAAACCGGAAGCGAATCTCTATTATTAATAGATCTGTTAGTTTCTTTCCCGAGCATCACCGGATACCCCTGATGGTTTCGAGTAAGGAATGAGATTTTCTGTTAAGACTGATTATATTTCAATTGGTACATTGACTGATGGTTTTCTAAGCTCGTTTATTAGACGACGGAAATAAAACTGTCGGTTGTGAGACGGTGGCGTTTTACAGCCGGTCCTCAATGGAGAGATTTCATAATCTTGGATTACTTTTCTGATTCTATAAGTCGATCTATTGTTACTATTTTAAGACGTACATTGTGCTTGTCTAGAGCGAAACGCCACCGGGGTTTCTACAAACGTCTGGAGCTCATCTGGTTTCTTGGAGGACGTCAGTTTAATCTTTAGGTCAGCTGGTGCAACTTAAAAGAGGATGCAATCGCTTAATCGTAGAACACACACACACACACACACACACACACACACACACACACACACACACATATATATATATATATATATATATATATATATATATATATGTTAGCTCAGTCGGTAGAGCGTTCGGCTAGAAAACACAAGGTTCCTAGTTCGATACCGGTCCTCACCAACTCAGCGTATGAGTAGCACAGGGATCTATCTGTGCGGTAAAGTAAGGAGCTGATGGTAGGTGTGGCGCTCCAACTCAGACGCAAAAACAATCTCCTTGGTCTAGCGCTATTGAAAAGGTGATAGACTCCCTCGCTGACTGGCTGATACCGACTTTAGGCTGCCCCGACGACTTTACTTATTATAATATATATAATATATATATATATATATATATAAGTTAAAAGAAAGGAAATGAATCCGACGGTATGAGTATATATAAAAAGATAAGAAAACACCATAAAATGCTGTTAAAGTGAAAACATTTTATAACATAGCTGATATTGAACAATATTTCGATTTTATGACTTTTGTCTCCGCTCTTAACAACACGGAGTATAAACAAGATATGATGATGATTTTCATAAAATCGAAATATTGTTCAATATCAGCTATGTTATAAAATGTTTTCACTTTAACAGCATTTTGTGGTGTTTTCATATCTTTATATATATATATATATATATATATATATATATATATATATGTGTGTGTGTGTATGTGTGCGTACGTGTGTGTGTATGTGTGTGTGTGTGTGAAATAGGTGTAATTTGACAGCATGTTTTCATTTAAATTTCGTTGAATACATCATAATCCCAATTTAGCTAGGAGATACGTATAGACAGTCTAAGATATTTGGTGAATCGGACTGAGGACAAATTGGCTGAACTTGGACAAAGGTGTCAAAATTAAGCTGACCCAGAAAAAACAGAACCCACGCATTTTGTAATAAAACTATGGACGTTTAGGGTTAGGGTTTAGGGATAGAGTTAGAGTTAGGGTTAGGATTAGGGTTAGGGTTGGGGTTTAGGGTTAGTTTAATGGGAAAATGAATAAATAATTTGGGTTCTGTATTTTCTGAGTCACCCTGTATACCGGTTACCCAGGAAAAAACAGAACCCACAAATGTTGTAATAAAACTTAATTTTAACTAGGGGGGTTTAGGGTTAGGGTTAGGGCTTAGGGTTAGGCTTAGGGGTTAATATATATATATATATATATATATATATATATATATGTTATCACAAACAAAGACTTTTTTCGATATTGGATAGTAGACGTAGGGATATACCTACTTATAAAATCTAACGTATAATTAAGATTATGACATTGATATATACAGGAAATATGAATATATATATATATGTATATATGTACATGTGTATGTGCTTATATTGTAGGTGTTGTTGTTAGATTTGGTTTTGTGACCGAAAACGTAAATATGAGTTTAACTTCCGGTTCTGAAAGGTAAATGAGGTCAGTAAAGGACGTTCATATCCCGTCAGTGCGCCAAAAATGATGGCTTGAGATTTAGGAAACAGTTTATGGAAGTTCGGCTTTTTACATTCTCTCTCTCTCTCTCTCTCTCTCTCTCTCTCTCTATATATATATATATATATATATATATATATATATATATATATATATAATAATTTTAGTAGGTATAAATGACTCGAGTTTAGATAAGTGCATAAATATGGCTCGAACAATTTCTGGTTTTGACCAAGCCGAAGTTAAGTGAGTAATAAAACGCATTGAACCCACGTGGTAAAATAAGAAGGAAAATGCCACATTTCCTTATAATGTTTTCATATGAAGATATAGTTATTGTTATCTTCCCATTTTATGCGACTTTCTTGCCGGATCCATTTACAATTAGTTTTCATTTGCTGCCTGTTGGCCATGAAACGTTCCGGACTTTTATTGCACATTAAGACAAAGATGAAGAAGACAGAGTTTGACGAAAATTACCGTCTGCCAAAAAGAAAAATAAGCGAAACAAATGTAAGGAAAATAAAATTTGTGGGTCAAATAATAATATCTATTAATGATGGAGATTCGCTTCCGGTTTTTGTCTGTAACAAAAACTACGTCACTGCTTACGTCACGCTACCTAAAATCGTCATAGAATAAATACACTCAAAATTTGAGCATGCAATGTTAGACAGTCCTCATTGTTTTTTTAAAACAAGTTTTAATAAATACATACCTGGTATTATCTATCTATATATATAGTTTGTTTTATTTTGATATATATTTAAAGTTATCAGAACTAAGTTTCCATTTCCATTTTTTTTACTCCTTTAATAAATTTATTTTATTTTTTACTCCTTTAAGAAATTTATTTTATTTTTTACTCCTTTAAGAAATTTATTTTATTTTTTACTTCTTTAATAAATTTGATGATTTTACTTTACTTATGATACAAACTCACTGATATTAAATTTTCAACTCCCATCCCCTCAGGCAATATTCATTTTACATCGCCCAGAGGGTGTCTTTTTATTTTGCTAGTTATTATAATGGAGATTGTGTGTTTTTCTGTCTGTAAGCGAAATTATATTACTAATCGAGTCATAATTCCCTTAGTTATTTACGTCACATTGTTACAATTTTATGGGCCATCCTTTAGTCTTCAAGCAAGAGCGCTTGTCCTGTGGAAATCCTTGGTAAAAAATCATTTGTTTGTTCCTCAGTATTGCAAGTTCTACGTCAATGATTATAAATGGACGTCTCTCAGTATCAGTGATTAAGTAGTCAACCAGCTACGCATTGAGACTGTTGATTGGAGGAGGTTTAAACCACTTGACTTCGCTTGGTCTGTAAATTTAAGTGGTGTATTGTAGCACAGCTTATATAGTCAAAATAATCCAACACACATGCTTTATGATTTTATTTTTTATTTAATCCTAAATATACAGTCGTCGTCGGGACGGCCTAATGTCGGTATGAGCCATACAGCGAGGGAGTCTATCCCCTTTTCACTAGCGTTAGACCAAGGAAATTATTTTAGCATCTGAGGTGGAGCACCACACCTACCATCAGCTCCTTACTTTATCCCTGGGCTCATATGCTGAGTTGGCGAGGGCCGGTATCGAACTAGGAACCTTGTGGTTTCTAGCCGAACGCTCTACCGACTGAGCTAACTCGGCCCTTTATTAACAGTAATTTCCCCTACTCACTTGCAAATCTATTAATAATGGAGATTCGGGTTCCTTTTGTCGGTAACCGAAACTACGCCACTGCTTAAGTCACAATACGGAAAATCGACAATACATAGAATAAAGAACTACCCTGTAATTAGTTTTTAAAAATATTTTTTACTCTCGTCCTTTTTACAATAAATAGAGGTTAATTAAAAAGTTTACAAATAAATAAATACCCACGATTTTGTATAAAATTTATGTGTAAAATATTCTAAATAATTATTTAATTGATAATCAATAGATACACGTGACATTTTTATTTGAGGAGGACACAACTAAATTTCCATTTCAAATAGTTTTATCTTTTTATTTATTTTTTACTCCTTTAATAAATTTGATTTTGCCTATGATACAAACCCTCGAACATTGAATTTTTAACTCGCACCACCTCAGGCAAAATCTTTCGGAAATTACTTTTTTACACCGTATTTTTGTTTTGCTAGTAATTATATAATAATATCATTTCTACAAAAAAGATATGACAGTAAATAGGTCTTAATTATCATGTTACTTAGCTAGAAAATATATGTGATAATGGGTTTACTTACCTCTACAACAGTGGCTGCCTATGAGACAAAGTGACTTAACCAGAGAACTTTACAGAAAGGGCAGTAAAATAATTATCGTAGCCTCGTCGGCATTCCTCTCATAACTGAACTTCAGACCTGTACAACGGTGGCTGCCTATGAGCAAATTGGCTTAATCAGAGAATTTTTACAGGAAGTGGCAGTATTATAATTATCGTAGCCTCGTCGGCATTCCTCCCTATAAGGGAACTTCAGACGTCAGACAAATTTAAATATTAGCTCGTTTAGACAATAGAGGAACGGCCATATCATCTGTGAAAAATTTTAGTTTCATAAATGCTAAAAATGGTGCTTACTTCCTCGAATAGTTCCAGCTGGTTTAGATTCGAGACTTTTTATATTCGCGGGAACTGACAGGAGAGAAGAAAAAAAACCGATTTGGTTTGTTAAGAAACGTCATATAAGATTGTACGTTTGATTCTTCTTCTTCTTCTTTTTTTTCTTCTTCTTCTTCTTTTTTTCTTCTTCTTCTTCTTCGTGAGTGTCAAAGAAGCAAAAAGTGCCAAATGGTTAACTCCAATTTCAGCATCCACCCATTTCTTACGAGTGAGAAGATTATTTTATACAACATTCAAGAACGGTTCTTGGCAGATGATGGAACTATGACAAAGCATCTGTCTTTGTGAAGTCTCATCCCAATCTGGATGCAGATGGACGACTTCGGGTATTGAACTCATTAAGCTGATTTAGAAACAAGAATACTAACCAATACACCATCGAACGAAATTTGCAAGTCCAAGATGTGTCAGTGTTGCATTTTTAAACTTTATTCCTAGAAGCCGTAGCCCAACCTATAATACCATTTTAGAATCTATAATATTAAGCAATACACCATCGAACGAAGTTCGCAAGGCCAAGTGTGTCAGTGTTACATTTTTAAACTTTATTCCTAGAAGCCGTAGCCCAACATATAATACAATTATAGAATCTATAATGCTAAGCCATACACTATAGAACGACATTCACAAGGCCACACCTCTAATCATAAATGCGATGTGTGTCAGTATGTCACATTATTTAACTGTATTCCTAGAAGCCGTAGCCCAACATATACTACAATTTTGGAATCAGGCCAATTCGGTGAGCAAATTGAAAACATTCTGTCCAAAATTTTGGATTCAAAAGTTGTAATTACTGTGATTGTTTTCAGTGATTTTTAACTGATTTTTTGCAACGAAATTTTCGTACGATAACAAACTTTATAACTTGGAGCTAAACAATTTTGTTAATAATTGAGGTTTGAGTAAAAATAAAATCACAGAGAATGTGACTTACATAACTAAAGGAATTGTAACTTGAGTAGTGATATAGTTTCGCTTACAGACAGATAGATGCCTCCAGGTTTATTATATATTGAGCTCTCCGGAGTAAATATCAATAGGGAAATTAGGCTTCCCGTTCACACTGTAAAGCGTGTGTATTAACACCTGTACCCCAGCTATGGTTAGCGGAATGAGAACAGGATACCCCCGTGGACTGAATGAAGGGCTAGGTTTAAAGTTCTGGATGGCTCCCGATTACGACAAGAAGGTTCCCGAGTTCGAAAAGAAGGTTCGAGTCCGACAAGAAATACCTGAAGAAGGCCGGAGGGCACATCGGCCGAAACGTTGTACAGATAACAATGAAGATGAGGCCAATAGTCCGAATAATACCAATAATACTAAGAAAGAAATGTACACAAATTCTTACTATGTCACCAATCTAAACCAACAGCGTAAAATTAAATTAACCCCTTTACCCATTTCCGCTTAGGATTCTATAGATCGCATTAATCAATGGTCGGCATAAAATGAAATTTATAAAAACCAACTAAATTACTCTGAGACTACTGTGACACAATGGTTCTGATGTGGAACCATGATGGTGGTTTGAGTCATTAGTTAGGGAAAAGTTTGAGTACTTAACGGAAAAATTTGAAGGATCATGTCAGAAAGGACGCGTGGCATTGTTTTTTTATTGGAAATAGAATGATGACGTGGCGAATGGGGAGAAAGGAAGAGTGAGAGGTGATAGTTTGGAGAGATTCAGCCTGGTGGGCGAAGGGTTAAGACAGGCTGAGGCCTGGTCTCTCCCGTGTGGTGATCATGGGCGAAATAAAATAAAAAACTACTTGAACAAGTGACAAAAATATGCCTTTGTAATTCATTTAATTTAAATATGGTTCAAAAAGAAGCCCTTAGAAGAACTCAACTCCCTTAGTTAGAAGTCAACCCAACTAGACAACAAGATGGTAGCCAGAGAAGATGGTAGAAGGATTAACAAGAAATAAATAAGATCTCCTCACCAAGTAAGTCTAATCTGTTTCTCTCTCTCTAATATCTCTCTCCAATATCTCTCTATCTCTGAAGAACTTTCTTAGCAAAGAACTCTCACTCTCTTCTTCAATCTTCCTGGTACAGAATAGTACTATACTAGATGTTGTGGTGGTAGTTAAATTGATAAATGTAGCGGAGATTGAACTCGCAACCTCCTGATCGTGAGTCGTGGCTCGAAGTCAGACTACTCACCTTCGTTGACGCGTATGCAAATGCAAATTTCTACATTGTGATCGGCAAAGCTAGCCGCTATTAGCCTTGGTGTGGGATCTTGGCCAGGGCAGTTAATTATTATTTAAGACCAGCCTTCCCACACCGAGAGAGTTGTGTTTGATCTTGCTAATGAGAATACAGACGTGCGTCGGACAAGAAACAAGTAATCTTTGGCGGATTGATCCAAGACTGCTGTAATATTGTTGCAGGTGAAAAGAGTTTGCCAATGGAATTTTGCATTTGGGAAAGTGATTACCGTGGTTAATTTCAAATAATCCCTTACAAAACAATTTTCAATAAACAAAAATAACTTTATAAAAATAAGATATAGGTAACAGGTTAATTTAGCGTCCGTTGCGACTATCTTATTCTGTTTACGGGTGGTTAGCATTCTGGTCTTTGAATCCAGCGAGCTGAGTTCAAATCTCGGCAGAACCCGTGAATTTCCCCTCACATTTTTCATTACAATTGATATTATCTGATTCTGTTTGCTGTGGTGTAATGATTAACATTATTGACTTTTTATCCAGCTATCCGGTTTCAAATACCGGTAGAACCTGTTATTTTCCCGCCACATTTCAACATTAAAATCGTTATTGATATTACCTTATTCGGTTTCTCAACAAGAAGATTCTCTGGTTCGACAAGAAACAGCCGAAGAAGTCGCGGGGCACATCGACCGAAACGTTGTGTATATAACACACACACACACACAACACACGTACACACGCACACACACACACACACACACACACACACACAGACACATACATATATATATATATATTATTTAAAACAGGTTTTGTTAAAGACAACGGAATATTTCTTTTTGAGGACCTTCAAGTGTAAACTTACAAGTTTTCTTGTTTTTCGCATATCAGATGGTAGAGAAAATGTTTGATTTTTTTTTAGCGAAGTGATTTCAACGATGTCCATGGTCACCCTTCGTGAATTATTGATTGTAGCAGTTGCTTGTTTCGTGTGGTGTGAGTTCTATTTGTTTGGGAGGGTTTATTCCAGTTTTTTGTGGGTTGCAGGTCTATTTCAATAGGAGGGTTTATTAATATAATATATATATATATATATATATATTTATATAAAAAGTTGTAAACAAGGTTATGTTTTTGAATGGCTTTTTTGCCGGACAATTTTTGGGAGGAATATGTCTTAATTGGAGTTCGTACCTAATTTTTGAAATTAATTAATTAATTAATTCCCGCCTAATTCAATATTAATTTAATAAATTTTCAAAATTAGGTACGACTCCCAATTAAGCACATATTCTCCCAAAAAGTATATATATATATATATAATATATATATATAATATATAACACATCACTCAAGATTTCCTGGGTCTAACTAATAAAACAACAACCTTTAGGCAATATTCGACTTTATTCATCAACATAGTCTCTTTCTAGCGTGATACACTGATTCCAAGGTTTCTATAACAATTCGATGCCTTTTTTGTAGAACAATTTGTCTTTGGCCACAAAATACATCTCAGTTTCCGATATCACTTCTTCATTGGGGCCAAATCTCTTTCCCTGGAGAATTCTTTTGACGTGTGCAAACAGATCTGCAGAATAGGGCAGGTGCGGAAGCAATTGGAAGTGCAATTCATTTAGTTTTGCGATCGACGTGCGACACGGTGCATTGCCTTGGTGAAAGAGCACTTTTTTCTTCTTCATTTGTGGCCATTTTTTGGCGATTTCTTCCTTCAAACGCACCAATAATGCTATATAATATTCGCTATTGATGGTTCTTCCTTTCTCAAGGTAATCGATGAACAAAATACGGAGGCCAAAGTTTTTGATCGATTGTGAGCAAACGAGGCACCCACTTTGAACACAGCTTTCTCATTGACAAATGTTCATGCAAAATGGGGAATACACAGCCTTCTGATATCTTCAACTTCTCTGCTATCTCACGCAACTTCAATTTACGATCGGCCAAAAGGAGTTTGTAGAGTTTTTTGGTTTTCCAAGACAACTGCCAAATTTGGGCGACCTGAGCGTTCAGCATCATTTGTGACTGTAAGACCGCGTTTAAAGTCAGAATACCACATCTTAACCATTGATTCCGACGGAGTAGATTCCGAATAACAATTATCAAGCAATTGCTTTGCTTGAACCATATTTTTCCCATCAGAAAGCAATGCTTTTTAAACACCCGAAATTCAGATTTTCCATTGTTTTGAAAATTTGCAGCCATGAGTAAATATTAGGACAGGCTGGGCTCTTTAACCTTGGTTAGGCAACCAGTCTAGGAGAAGGAAAACTCTGCATTTGAAGTAATCGACCTTGTGTCGCATCTTTCCCGTACGGAGGGGTTTGGTAAATATATAAATATATATATATAGTATCCAATTGCCACTTGACTTTTCCGTCGCAAGTGGCATCAGTTAAATAAATCCAAAAGTGCTTAAATATTAAAAATATAGAACAGTAATAAACTAATTAGTTTATTATTAGAGAAAAATGAAAGGTCTACCATGGTTTCAATCAAATTGAAATAATTAATCAGGACCCTACCCTTACGTTTAACTAAGAGTTAGGGTCCTGATGAAATCATTTCACTTTGAGTGTGAAACCATGGTAGGACCCTTTCATTTTTCCTCTAATAATAATATTCATTAGCATTTATATATATATAATATATATGAAATTTAACATTATGAAAAAACATATGATGTTTGTTATGTAATTGCTGACAGTACCTAATGCGCTCTTTTGATGAAGACCCAATTCAGTCGATTTTGGTCGAAACAGTACTGTCAGCAATTACATAACAACATCATATGTTTTTTCATAATGTTAAATTTCATACTGTCGGATAATTTCCTCCATTTTTCATATATATACATTACATATATTATATATATATATATGAATGGAATAAAAAAAAAAAGAATGAAATGAATGGAATTAAATTAAAAAATATTTTCCAAGGAACCTCTCAAAAAAAGAAAAAAATACATTTTTAAGAGAGGTCTCTAATGGAAAAAGCCTTCTTCGCCTCCACCGACTCTTTATTGAAGCATTGAATAATATAATTATTATATAAGATATTGGAGAAGCATAAAATATGTCTTTATATATAATATATATATATATATATATATATATATATAATATATATGTGTGTGTGGTTGTGTGTGTTGTGTGTGTGTGTGTGTGTGGTGTGCTGACCTAGCACTATCTGTGAACATATGGGTTTGCCTTTTTCTCCCTTTTTCTATTTTAAGTGTTGTCGTTTTTATCTGTTTCAATTTTGGCCATGCTATTTTAAAAAGCCAAACTATTACTTTTCTAAGCGAGTATGACTTTCCCATGAGAACAGGTCTTCCTTTTATTTATTAGTTTATGAAGCGTTTTATGCTTTTTTTGTCGAGAAAAATAAATTTGTAATGTTTTGGTTTTCTTTTATCTTCATGGACTTTATGGCATGCAAGAACGGTAAATGAAATCTTACACTGGCGTAAAGAATCGTCAAATATGCTCATAAAAAATTAACTCATTTAATTGTAAAATCTAAAAAAATTGAACCCCCACCACATATGTATATATGTATATTATATAATATGTGTATGTGTTGTGTATGTGTCTGTGTGTGTGGTAGTGTATGAGAATATATACAATATATATATATTATATGAATATACATATATATTTTATATACAATATATATATATGTTATATAATATAATATGTACTATATAATATATATGTATGTATGTATATTATCAATATACTATATATATATATTAGAAGCGAAATGGGAAAAATATCCAGTGACAGAGAAACGATGAACCAATGAAAATTCACAGAGGTTTCTAAAAAAAATTAAATGGCAAATAAGCAAAAGGGAAAGGAAACAGATATTCATAGCATAACGATAAAAAGACAATTTGTCTGACGCCTGCCCCCCCTCCTCTCTCTCTCTCTTTCTCTTATATATATATATATATATCATATTATATATATATATAATATTATTATAATTAATGTATTATATATATATATATATATATATAATCATATAACTAATATATACTTATATAGTATATTATGAATCGATGTGTGCATGTATGTGCATAAGCGAAGTTTAGAATTTTCCAATACAGCCGGATCTGATAACATGTAGCTTCTCCTTCGCTTAAACAACGGGCTCTTTACAGGGAATCACCCTCGTATCTATGAATTTTTTATGTATGGTATACGAGAGTCGGCTTGAAAAGGTCATCCGACTGCACCATTATACTCCGATGAAATGTGACCAAATGAGGTTTATTTTTTAAAAAAGGACGGTTCCAGACACCTCTTCTACGGACGTGCATTGCTTGGATCCCATTGGTCAAAAAATGTCATCAACATCGGATATGTTCGTCAGTCCATGAACATTTCAGCCATTTATGAACTTTTTTAGTCCACCCTTGTATATTCAGACACCCCAGGGTATATATATATATATATATATATTATATATATATATATATATATATATATATATATATATTGGCAGCAATGTTATTTTGTAGCAGGTTTATTAAACATACACGGAAACATTCTTTTTCCATTTGATCTTGATTTGTATCTTTTCCCAGTCTTCTGGCGATCTTTCTAATGTTTGGATCCATTTGAAATTAGGATTTCTTCCCATTATTATAGTCCCGAGCGCTTTCGAACTGTTTCTTCAGTCATCATCAGGGGGTATAATGATTTGGTGTTAGTTCTTTTTTCCTTTTCTTGTTCTTTATCTATCTTTTCTAAATTAGAGAGTCCCTGGTATATATATATATATATGTGTGTGCCATTGTGTGTGTGTGTGTGTGTTTGGTGGATAATTTATTGATATCCGTAAAGTGTTCCCGTATTTGCTGATAGTGTTTAAATGTGTAGAGCTAGTCGTTAATTAATTATCTGAAGTAAACATTTGGGCTAACCAGAACTAGGCCGGTGGCGTACTACCTAAACCACCTAGTAGGGGGAAGACAAGCCTTGCTGGGCGCCCCAGAAGGGCGGGTTTAAGATATAGTGTTGAATCCAACTTAATCGTGTCCTGGTAAAAAACTATCTGATGCATGAAGTTTCTGTTCTTGGAGCTCTGGGGGAATGAAGGAGCTTACCTCTTGATCACCATTACTCCCAAGACCCACTCTGATTCCAGAGTGGGTAGTGCCTGTTTTAATACCATTTTGTTCTTATTTGCATCCATAGATGTCCCATTCTATGGATCAAAATAGAACCAAAATGAGCTTTAAAAAAATTAGAGTTACCTAACAAAATGAATAAAACAAAACCGTCTTCGGCATAAAAATAACCAATGCGTGACATGCCGTAAAATCAAACCCACCAACTATTTTATCATAGATTACAGGAAGGGGTAATCGTTTATTTTGCCGATGAAACAACGAACCTGTCCAACCATTACTACTAGGAATAAATGGCCAATATTAGGAAGGTGAGTCCCAAAAAGTAAAATTTCGACCTTCATTTGTGTGGAACATTTCTACATTTTCTATTATATTATTTCCTTTCATTTGGTTATTTTAAAAATAATGATAGTTTTGAATAATGTACACAGGATAAACTCCTTGACCGAAACACGGTGTAAGTAAAATTGTATTTAAAATATCCTATATTATCAATTCTATACTTCTTTCCTTTATTCATTTTTTCAAACATACCGGTCGGATTCACTTCCAGTTTCATTTACCACACAAAACACACGACAACATATATTATATATATCCAAATGGGATTTATTTAAAAAAAAAACGAGTGCTTGTCGAGGTCTGACCGTGACCCATGCTATCTTTTGTCTACAGGAAAAGTTAGAAAATAATTTTGAATTCCCAAATAAAAATGCACTTAATTATAAACAAGGATGGAGTTCCTAGGAAATGTAGCATAGATTACGCAATGCATTTAGGAATACCAATAAGCATAAATTGACTCAAAAGGGGGCATAATTACCAGTAAAATTATTGATTAAAGCCCTAGCTAACAAAGAAAAAAACTACTAAGAAGAAATAAAGAAATAAATTTAAAAAACTTAGCCAAACTTCAGACAAACTCACCCCATAAAGGTCAATAGAGTTAAGTTGGAAGATAGTGTTAAGGGTAATAAAAGTATAATTGTTACCAGCGGGCTACTACCCGACGTAGGTCAAATAGGAGGAGTTTAACCTCCACTACAAAACTTAGCAGCCTACTAAGATTAAAGTTATGTATGAATATATATATAATATATATATAATATATATGTTGTGTGTGTGTGTGTTGTGTTGTGCTTGTTTATGAGCTTCAAAGTACGCTTTCATCTTGTACTTTACAATACATATTTTAACAATTATTAACCACTTTCACTTTTGTCAATCACATGCAAGGTTAAATAACGAAATTCTTAGAATTTATATATATTATGATATATTATATATATAATATATACACACACCATATATATATATATATATTTATATAATATAGAGGAGAGAGAGGAGAGAGATAGATATAATATATAGATAGATAACACATCATCAATATGTCCCGGACCTAATTAATAAAACAAAAAACATTTCGCAAAATTGACTTTGTTATCAACATAGTCTCCTTCTAGAGGTAATACACTATTCCAACACTTCTCTAGAATTCGATGCCTTTTTTGTGACGATTTATTCTTTGTCTCAAAATAATCTCAGTTTCCCATATCCCTCTTCTCTTTCCCTGGAAATTCTTGACGTGTCAAACATACAGTAGTCACTTGGGTCAACTGCGAGTAGTAGGGTGATGCGGAGCAATTCGAAGTGCAGTTCATGTAGTTTTACCATCCTTGTTTTCGACTTGTACAGTTGCATGACTTGGTGAAGAGACTTTTTTCTTCTTATTGGGTGGTTTTTGCGATTTCTTCTTCAACGCACCAATAATCCTATTATTATATTCGCTTATTGATTCTTCCTTTCTTAAGTAATCGAGAACTGAACTTGCGCATCCCAAAATACGGAGGCCATAGTTATGATCGACGAGAAAACAACGCGCACCACTTTGAACAAAATTCTCCATTGACAAATTTCATGCAAGAATGTGAATACACGCTTATGAATCTTCACCCTCGCGATTTCGCGCAACTTCAATTTACCATCGCAAATGAGTTTTTTTGTTCCGGGTCAACTGACGATTTTCGCTGAGCTCATCATCTTTGTGTCTACGAGCGCGCGTTTAAAAATAAGCATACCACCTTCTTAACTTTTTTAACGGAGCAAGTCGAATAACACTTATCGAGCCGCTTGCATTCTTAACAGTAATTTTCCAATAGAAAGCAAGCTTTTATCAAGACACGAAATTTCATATTCCCATTCGTTTGTTAAAATTGCAACAGTAGCTTCACTTAAATAACTGTAATTTTAAAACTAATATTCCGATTTGCTCAAATTTTAACATTTACCATTGAAGTTGGTATTCTATAAAAAATGTAATTAGTGGCGCCATGTATATGTTTATGCGGACTTTGTGTGATTGTTTAATATATATATATTATATATATATATAATATATATATATATAATAATATATATACTTAGACTGCATATTGTGTAATGTTACGTCGTAGAAATAGACAGTTTGAAACGGAGTCAATCAGACTTTACATGAGCGCTAATACACTTGGAAAGGTATGAATTCCAACTATTCTCCCTCCAGCTATGAGCAATATTAGGACAGGCTGGGCTCTTTAACCTTGGTTAGGACGACAGACTAAGGAGAAGGAAAACTCTGAAATTTAAACTCTGTTAAACTCCGCTTAAGAAATCGACCTTTTGTTGTCACATATCCTTTAAATGGCGGATGTTTTGATATATATATCATCCAATGGTTTAGGTTTTTTCCGTTCCAAGTGGCATAGTTAGAAATAATCCAAAAGTCCTCAATATATTAAAAATATAGAACTGTAATAATATAAATATATTACTGAGGAAAAATAAAGGGTCTACCATGGTTTCAATCCAAATGAAAAAATTTCATCAGACCCTACCCTACGTTTAACTAAGAGAGGTCTGATGAAAATCATTTCAGTTGAGTGAAACCAATGGTAGACCCTTTACTTTTTCCTCTAAAAATATCATAGCATTAATATATATGAATAACATTATGAAAAAAACGATATGATGTTTCTTATGTAATTCTGACTATACTATTGTGCTCTGTGATGCAAGACCAACTTTATCGATTTTGCGTCGAAAACAGACTTCAGCAATTACATAACAAAACATCATATGTTTTTCATAATGTAAATTTCATTACTGTCGTGATTAATTTCACCATTTGTTCATATAATATTATATATATATATATTATATATATATATATATATATATATATATATATATATTGAATGAATAAGAAAAATGAATGAAAATGAATGGAATAAAATTAAAAAATCTTTTCCAAGGACCTCTCAAAAAAGAAAAAAAGAAATTTAAGAGGGGGGTCATCTAATGAAAAGCTTTCCTCACTCCACCGCGACTCTTTATGAAGCACTGAATTATATAAAATTATATAAATATTGGGAAGATAAAATATGTCTTTTATATTAGTATTAATAATATATATATATATATATATATATATATTGGATAGTTGTGTGGTTGTGACCTAGCACTAAAATCTTGAACATATGTTTGCCTTTTCTCCCTTTTTCTATTAATTTGTCGTTTTTTAATCTGTTTTCCAATTTGCAGCTATTAAAAAGCAAAACTATTACTTTCTAACTGAGTATTGGACTTCCATAAACACCACGTCTCCTTTATTATTAGTTTATGATTTATGCTTTTTTTTGTCGAAAAAATAAATTTGTAATGTTTCGTGTTTCTTTATCTTCATCACTTTATGGTGCAAGAACGGTAAATGAAAATCTTACACTGGCGTAAAGAATCGTCAAATATGCTCCATAAAAAATAACTCAGTTTTAATTGTAAAATCTAAAAAATTGAACCCCCACCACATATGTATATATTGTATATTTATATATATATATATTATAATATTATGGTGTGTGTGTGTGTGTGTGTGTGTGTGTGGTGATATATGAATATATTATAACATATATATATATTATAATGGAATATACAAATTATATTATATAAATATATATAATGTATAATATATATGTATTTAAATGTATGTATGTAGTTGTATATATATATATATATTAGTATATATAATATTAGAAAGAAATGCAAAGAATGAGAACAGGATACCCCCGTGCGGATCCTGAATGAAGGGCTAGGGTTTAAAGTTCTGGGATGGCTCCCGATTACGACAAGAAGGTTCCCGAGTTCGAAAATGAAGGTTCCGAGTCCGAGATAGTTCTCGAGTCCGACAAGAAATACCTGAAGAAGGCCGAGGCACATCGGCCGAAACGTTGTACAGATAACAATGAAGATGAGGCAATAGTCCGAATAAATACCAATATACTAAAGAAAGAAATGTACACAAATTCTTACTATGTCACCAATCTAACCAACAGCGTAAAATTAAATTAACCCCTTTACCCATTTCCGCTTAGGATTCTATAGATCGCATTAATCAATGTCGGCATAAAATGAAATTTATAAAAAACAACTAAATTACTCTGAGACTACTGTGACACAATGGTTCTGATGTGTACCATGATGGTGGTTTGAGTCATTAGTTAGGGAAAAGTTTGAGTACTTAACGGAAAAATTTGAAGGATGATGTCAGAAAGGACGCGTGGCATTGTTTTTTTTTATTGGAAAGGGAATGATGACGTGACGAATGGGGAGAAAGGAAGTGTGAGAGGTGATAGTTTGGAGAGATTCAGCCTGGCCGGCGAAGGTTTAAGACAGGTTGAGGCCTGGTCTCTCCCGCGCAGTGATCATGGGCGAAATAAAATAAAAAACTACTTGAACAAGTAACAAAAATATGCCTTTGTAATTCATTTAATTTAAACAAGCAAAGCCCAAAAGAAGCCCTTAGAAGAACTCAACTCCCTTAGTTAGAAGTCAACCCAACTAGACAACAAGATGGTAGCCAGAGGAGATGGTAGAAGGATCAACAAGAAATAAATAAGATCTCCTCACCAAGTAAGTCTAATCTGTTTCTCTCTCTCTAATATCTCTCTCCAATATCTCTCTATCTCTGAAGAACTTTCTTAGCAAAGAACTCTCACTCTCTTCTTCAATCATCCTGGTACAGCATAGTCCTATACTAGATGTTGTGGTGGTAGTTAAATTGATAAATATAGCGGAGATTGAACTCGCAACCTCCTGATCGTGAGTCGTGGCTCGAAGTCAGACTACTCACCTTCGTTGACGCGTATGCAAATG
>CM042142.1:124938139-124945639 GCA_023376005.1 Doryteuthis pealeii | reverse complement strand
CCTTCATCAGAGTGAAATTTTATTTTGAATGAAAAAAACAATTCGTTGGGGACAACGGAGAATTTTTTTTGAAATGTGCGAAATAGAATTTTTTTAAAATCACATTTGGAACGCTGAAATAGACCGTTAGAATTTGGATATTTGATTTTTCTAGAGATTATGGTAGAAAATAATTTTGTATTACAAAAAATAAAGTGTTATTATTTATCCTTAACATGTTGAAAATTTTCTCTTAGCCTAGTTTATATTTTGAAAAAATCGGTGAAATATTAAAAAAGTAATCGATTAAAAAAGAAACTAACTTTGATAGTAGATAATTTTTATATAAGTTATTTAATTTATTTTGATGTTTTCGTAAGATGGTTCTGTTTTGGTTGTGTATATATTTGTATTTGCAGATTATGTTATGTTGAAAAGTTACAGTGTATATAATGAAGAATGTGATTTCATTATTGCTTGAAAATTTGAGGCCAGATAATATTGGAAGAAAAGGTATATTTATTATTACTAGCAAATATATGCACCCACCGGGTGCAAGTATTTAAGTTTTAATGTAATAAAATATTGTATTAAATTAGAAAGGCTAATGAAACTAAATAAGAATACAGATAAAAAGATTTGAAACAGAGGGAGTATAATACAAAATGGAACAACTGAAACTCTCGTCTTTCATTGTTATTTTTTCTAATTTAAGTATTTAGTTATAAGAGGAAGTAAAGAATAAAATGACAGTTATCTTATCTTGTTAATGGATTTCATTTAAGATTCATTGAAGAGATTTTTGCTTATATTCATTAAAATAAAACCAAACAGTTAGAAATCAATAATACTAAGCACATATTTATTAAATTCGATTTTTTAATATTAATATGCAAATTAGCCTTCCCGGTCACACTGTAAACCGCTATTTATTGTATATGTAAATATAATAGCATGCTATCAGTATGTAGACATAGTTAACAGTATTAATAATGTAAGACAATTTTATTAATAATTGAGGTTTAGATAAAAATAAAATCATGGAGAATGTGATGTCAATAACTAAGAGAATTGTGACTTGAGTAGGAATATAGTTTCGGTTACAGACAGAAAAACACACAATCTCCATTATAATAAGATATAATATTGCGTTATATAATAAATGTGGAATTATTTGAAATTTATAAAATATTTGTGGTATGGTAATTTATAGTAAATAAATGTTTGGAAAAGTTTGCTTGATGATCTAAATTTAAATAAAATATATATACATATCGATAGATAGATTAGCTGTTTGCATATTTGTATATGCAAAACTTAGAGGAAGTTGGTAAATACAACAATAAAGAAATACATAATAGACAACAACACACCAAAAAGAAAAGTGAGGAAGAAAGAAATAATGGTTGAGATATTGCGATAAGTTAAATCAAAAAATGGACGGCAAAATCTGTGGTTCATCAGAAGATAAATTGTTTCGGCAAAACTGAAGAAGCCAGCAACAATAGAAGTTAGGGAAGAAGAGACAAAATAGAAAATGAGTAACAAAACGGAACGAAGATTGAAAGATAAGCTTGAAAAATAATGAGATTAGAAAGGAAGAGAAGAGAGAAAAAAGTGTTATGAAGTGTTATGTAGCAATAATGAGTGGGCATGAAAGTTGCATTTAAAAAGCGGCGTGGGAACAGAAAACAAAACCAAAAAGAAACGAAAAACGAAAAATGAAAAATGAAAAACGAAGAAAAAAAATGAATGTCGTGAGACGCATAATAATTACATTATCTGAATAAAAATCCTACAGATTTATCAAAGGTGCAGAGGCGCATATGTCGCAAAATGATTTTTCACCTGACGTTTTTTTTTTGGCGGGGGGGAATGGGAAGAAAAAAACTTGAGTGCGTCTAACAAAGGCCGTTATAGATATTTATTAATTCCAGGTTTGTAAGACACAAAACCAGACACCAGGGTTAGTTTCTTTTGTTATACGGCATATAAACCCTTTTTGAACAGTCATTTTGATAAATAAATGAATTCAAGTTTCTTACAGTACCTGTTGTTGCTTAAGTATTGAACAGGCTCAGTGTTGCTTAACTTCGGTGATCTCAGAGAGAGAGAGAGAGAGAGCGAGAGAGAGAGAGAGAGAGAGAGAGAGAGAGAGAGGAGGAGGGAGGAAGGGAGAGAGATATGATATAGAACAAGAGCAGAGATTGAAACTTAATGAGTGAGAGAGTGAGAGAGAGAGAGAGAGAGAGAGAGAGAGAGAGAGAGAGAGAGAGAGAGAGAGAGAGTGTGTGTGTGTGTTGTTAGTTTTTGTTCACGGGTTATTTAATGTCGAACAAAGTCATTTCGATAAATAAAGGTCTCAGGTTGCTCAAGTGGTCACTCAATTACATTTCAGCCCATTAGTCAGGGTTCGAATCACACACAAAGCAGTCTTCCTGTCTATAGCTCTGATGATGAGGCTAATGAGCTGAAATGTACATACAGGGATTGACTTTTTTCAGTTTGTTTAGCCTTACATTTGAACAGGTATGCCCGCCTAATTCATTAATTATCAATTAATTAATTTTCAAAATTAGGTACGACTTCAATTAAGCACATATTCTCCCCCCCCCCCCCCAAAAAAAAAATATGCGTGCGTGCGTGCGTGCATGCGTGAGTTGCGTGTGTGTGTGTGTTGCTCTAGATTTAATTGTCAATTCTCTGAGGACAGCCTATTTGATCTTAAGACTTACAGTTAAAACGAACTTTTAGATCTGTTGTTGTAAAACAGTCTGATGGGACCGAACGATTTTTTTGTAGTCAGTCAGTTAGAGTCCCAGACGTCGAACACAACAGCAAAAAAAAAGAGAAAGGCAACGTTCAGCTAAGTATATTCGCAGGTCGAGTTGACCGACTTGTAGATAACTGAAAATTTCCAACTGTCGTAATGGGATTACATTTCGCTCCCTTGAAAGGTTAATATTCTTGTGGAATAAGATACTTTTTTGTTTACGAAACCGTGGATGTCTTCTTTTGACAGTTCTTTTCTATTTTCAGCAATGACATTTGCTAAGAAAATAAGATGAATGACACAGTGACACAAGTCACAATTCCCTTAGTTATTTACGTCACAAGAAGATGAATTACGCCCTAACTATGAATTTTGTTAAACGTGGTAAATCTTATTATAATGGATGTTGTGTGTTTGTCTGTTTGTAACCGAAAGTATACCACTACTCAAATCACAATTCCCTTACTTATTTACGTCTCAAGAAGATGAATTACACCCTAACTATTAAAAGTATTTACGGGATTCGAAGGAGCTCTTATTTCTCCGTAGTTGGAGGCAAATTGTCGGACAAAGAAGACAAACACACAATGGAAAATTAATACATGTATTGACAAATAATACAAGAACTTGTTGCAAATTTTATTGGTATTTGCTACGAGACTTATCTGAGTTCAAGTAATGTTCTTGGAGTAGTGGTGATAACAGGGGTATTCTGTTGCTGATTGGAAAGTTGATAGGACGTTTCTTCGGACGTTTTCGTTCTTCCTCGTAACCGATTCGGTGATGAGTAATGGGGGATGCTATTTTAGAAGCTTCTCGCCCGGGTAACAGTTCTTTAAATGACGGTGATGGACCCTTTTCAAGTAGACTATTTGGTCTTCAGCCTTGTGCTTTTGTGCCTTTGAAAGTGTGCTGAGAAAAAATGCCTCCATCCAGGTCAACGGTCCGTAGATAAGTAAGCCCTGTTTTTGGGCTAAATGATGAGTGAAGTTTAGGGACCGCTATTTCCCCGACTACCCTCAGTGGGTGCTCCGTGATAAGTAAAGTATTTGGTTTTGGCGCCAACATACGATGTTGGCGATTCTCCCCCTAGCGGCAGGGGGAGATAATTAACTATGGAATTTCCAATACTATGAATTTTGTTAAATGTGGTAAATCTTATTATAATGGAGGTTGTGTGTTTGTCTGTTTGTAACCGAAAGTATCATCATCATCATGTCGCGAATGCAGCACGGATATCCATGACAATCTCTCGCCAACCTTCCCTATCATTCATGGAGCAACCAGTATCTTCGCATAGCTGGTCAATGTAGGTCCTTGCTGGGCGCCCAACACTTGCATGCATGTCTTCCACAGGAGAACGTCACTTATGAGTACATCCTTGCTTCTCCAGCAGTGTCCTCCATTCCTTGTCCGTCTCACTCGAATAGTTTGTGAGATGGGGGGCAAGTGTCCGCACAGCTGCTTCCTTGTTGTGTGCTGTTTCCACGCCTTGTTCAAGACTGCACGCAGTATTCTTGTGCAGCTCCCATCTAGCTTATTCTCAAGACGCTTCGTTAGGGTCCAAGTGGTGCTGCCATATAGCAGCACTGATACAACCACAGCCTGGAAGAACTGTCGCTTCAGCTTGTCAGGGAGATCGGACCTCCATATGACTGATAATTTATTTGTGACCGACCATGCCTTTGCTATTCGTGTATTAACATCGCTCTCTGTGGAGGAGATATTACCACCTAGGTACGTGAATTGTTCTACTGGCTTAAAAGGCTTGTCGTTGAGTGTGGAGATGTTTCCTTTCTTTTTGAAACTCATGAACTCTGTTTTACTGGAATTCACATAGTTATTTACGTCCCAAGAAGATGAATTACACCCATTGAATTTTGTTACACGTGATTAATCTTATTATAATGGAGATTCTGTGTTTGTGACCGAAAGTGTACCACTACTCAAATCACAATTCCCTTAGTTATTTACGTCCCAAGAAGATGAATTACACCCAATGAATTTTGTTACACGTGCTGAATATTATTATAATGGAGATTCTGCGTTTGTAACCGAAAGTGTACCACTACTCAAATCACAATTCCCTTAGTTATTTACGTCCCAAGAAGATGAATTACACCCAATGAATTTTTTTAAACGTGCTGAATATTATTATAATGGAGATTGTGTGTTTGTAACCGAAAGTGTACCACTACTCAAATCACAATTCCCTGAGTTATTCACGTCCCATTCTCCATGATTTTGTTTTTATTTAAACCTCAATTATTAATAAAATTCTCTTACAATATTAATATACTAGATTAATATCTTTATGAATTCTGGTGGTGAGAGAACAACAAAGAAAGTTACACATTCGATCAAATTCTTAATTAAATAGTTGACTCAGAATAAAGAACCTTTCAAACTCATATATCGCTTAATCTTCTTATTTTTTAAAGATATAAAATTTACTAAACACCGCTCAAAAAACGAAAGTGAAACAGTTAATAAAGTTCAATTTATTGATTTTAATGGCATATCAGCCCGTCTGGGGTTATGTTATACCTAAAGTTCAAGAATACCATCATTTCTGCTGTTATATTGACCTGAGTGATTTTATTTTCCAAATGAAAATTGCTGCCTAGGAACATTATTATTATAATGGAGATTGTGTATTTATCTGTCTGTAACCAAAACTATATTACTACTCAAGTCACAATTCCCTTTGTTATTTCCATTACATTCTCCATGATTTTATTTTTATTTAAACCTCAATTATTAATAAAATTGTTTTATATTATTAATACTGTTGACCATATCTACATAATAAGAACATGCAATTGTATTTACATATACAACAAAATAGAGGTTTACAGTGGGAAAGGGAATGCTAATTTGCATATTAATATTAAAAATTTGAGTTTAATAGATATGTGCTTGGTATTATTGATTTCTTATTGTTTGGTTTTATCTTAATGAATATGAGCAAAAATCTCAGGGATAAATCTTAAAAGAGATCCATTAATAAGAAGAAATAACTGTAATTGTACTCTTTACTTCCTATTTTAACTAAATAGTTAAATTAGGAAAATTTAATAATGAAAGACGGGAGTGATGGAAGAGTAAGTTTCAGTTATTCTATTTTTTTTTATCATAACTCCCTCTTTTTCAAATCTTTTTATCTGCATTCTTATTTAGTTTCCTTAGCCTTTCTAATTTATTTTTATTTTTTATGACATTAAAACTTAAATACTTGCACCTGGAATTTTTTGGTGTTAGATTAACCAGGAAGATTTCATTGATACAGTGACAGACAAAGTTTGGACAGACGAAAAGACGAACGGCTGAGGAAGAACAAAAGAACAATTGTCTATATAAAAAACCGACACCAGGGAAAATTTAAAATTGGCCAGATTTATTTATTTTCCAATTAAACTAAACTAAACCCCAACCCAAAATCTAAACCCTAAACCCCGTAGTGTTCTCTTGTTTTTCACGCCCGCTTCCCCGCTACGACTTCTCATCGTAGCTGTTGTTTTTTGGGTTTTTGTTTTTGTTTTTTTTTTCAGCAGTCACCGGCCCCCAAGCATGTTTTGAGGGAAGAGCCATGACCGGAACTCCGCAAAGATTACAATATTGCTTTTCAGACTGTAATCGAGTGGTATATATATTGATTATACTATTTCCTGCATAATCAAAAAGATAAAAGACAGGGTTTATATTTTTTAAGCCATACGTAATTAAAACAACTTAAATCCCTAAAAACCGTAACCCAATTCGCAAAAATGTTAATTCAAGCTTAGTTAAACTGCATTGGTCCAGCAAAATTTTCCGTTTAATTTTCACACCTAAGTCAGAAGTCAAGTCCTACATTCTATGAATTAACATTGCGATTGGGTTAACAGTTTAGGGATTAAGGTTGTTTTAATAACCGATTGCTTAAAAATATTAAACAACAACAAAACCAAATTTACTATACATTTAATAACCATTGATTTAATTATTGAATCTATTATTGAGACGGTTTGTGTTGATATAGCATGATCAATTAACTTAGTTTTAAATATTTTTCAACATTAATGTTATTAGAATTGGTTTTTGTTTATTTTAAGCAAGCGTAATTAAAAACAACCTAAAACCGTAACCAAATTCGCCAAAATGTTAATTCATAGACACAGTTAAACTGTGATTTGGTTACAGCAAAAACTTTCCGTTAATTTTACGACCTAAATCAGAAGTCCAGTCTAGTTTGTTTAGTTTTAACTAAAACAAAACTTTTCAAGTCCGAGAAATACCCCCCACGGTAGTCCAATGTTGCTTCATTTAATTCCATAATATTTAAATATAACTTGTTTTTACCCAACATTGAAATATTGTTAATAAAGTAGTAGAGACCTTTGAATTAATAATTAAAGTAATTTAAAAAACTATTTTTAAGCAATGATTTCCAATTTCCGTAAATTTACGCTCCAACTAAAATTGAAATCAGGAAAAAGGTATTTGTTTTGTTTTCTGTGATCTGGAGAAAGGAGGCGAATCTCTAGGAGTTCTCTAATCTAGTAGATGCTCTTTTTAGAAGGTGTTGTCCTGTAAACAGAGATTATTGTATTAATGCCTTACTAAATACTTCTATATCTATATTAGAGGGAGAGTGCAAGAGAGCAGGTCGATTTAGAAGGGATGGTCGGGCGTTTAAGTTGACTTAATTGCTAATATAATTAAACAATTTAAAACTGATTTTCAAACAGTGCCTAACAAAGGAATTA
>CM042142.1:124935864-124938039 GCA_023376005.1 Doryteuthis pealeii | reverse complement strand
AAGAAGGATAGGCAGTCAGGCAGGGGGAGACCGTTTGAAGAAGAAGAAGAAGAAGAAGAATGCCACAAAAAAGAAAAAAGAGAGAAGGAAGAGGACCGAGAAGAAGAAGAAGAAGAAGAAGAAGAAGAACGTTGTGATGATTGAAAGAAGACAGAAGAAGAAGAAGAAGGAGAAGAAGTAGGATACGGAGTAGGAGGGAAGACCCGTTTGAAGAGAAAGCGAAGAAGAAGAAGGGGGTGAGTAACAATGAACAAAAGATAAAGAAGGAGAACTTGAAATAATCAAGGGTTGTCTCCCAAAATACAAAGTCTCTAAATATTTCAGAGAATCACAGAACGTCTTCTATTATTCTTTATTATTGTCAAGTAGTGATCTACAGTATTTTAAATTCTGAACATGTATCTATGTTCTACATAAGCGCATCTTCAGCGATGCATTTTTTCTAGCCGCTGTGGTTAGTTTTGCTATCAATGCTGTCTACCACTTAGCCGCGCCATCGTCATTGAGGAAGCGTTTGACTGCTTTCGTTCATGACCAAACTCCTGCATCTCTCTCTTCTCTCTCTCTTCTCTCTCTTCTCTCTCTCTCTACCTCCACCCTTCCCATCGGAGTCATCCGTTCTTCGGTAAGCCCTTCGGTACGGCATCAAGGCTGTCTGCATTGTTTAAGCTATGGGTTTAAAAGTATCCCGAACTGTTCGTTTTTACAAGGATGGTTTGCCCAACCTATTTGCCCTTATGGCAAGCCCCAACCCCTTTTTTTATTCATATGTGGTGCTAGAAAGGGCAGTTAGCTGAGGATCTTCATGTCCTGGGAAATGACGTTTAAAACTCTAGTCTGATGTGAAGTTCCAGTTTTTGAGAGGTTCTGAGGGAATGGGGACCCCTTCCGTCACCTTGCCCCTGGACTCCACTCTGACCTGGAGTGGTACAGTACCTTTAGGGGTCCAATTATGGGTTAAATAGAAAAGAAAATGTGTTTACTGGAAAAAAACGAGATATCCACTTAGTTAAGCATGATTATTCAAAACTTTAATCGGCATTAAAATAAACCCACGTGAGGAGATATGCCGACAACAAAGACAAACAAACCAAACAAAACCAGATGCTTTTTGGCATCAAAGACCCACGAAGATGACTATCATTTCGATATTTTTTTTAAAATGATTTTTTTGATGTTCTTTCTTTTCTTCTTTCTTTTTTTGTGACATTTCTTCTTCTATTCTGATCGCTTGATCCTGTTCTTTCTCTTTTCTTAACTTGCCTCCACAACGTTTTCCTTTTCCTACCCATTCATCTCAATGTATCCTTTATTACGCCTCACGTTTTGGCTTCTTCTTCGGCGTTTGTCAGGGATCTATATTATTCTCTTTCTCTTTTGCCTTTCCCTGTCTTTCACTTTTACTTATCATTTGATTTCTCTGTCAATTCTGTTTCTTTCGCAAGTTACCATTTTGTTTTTTCCTCTTACTTCTTTGCTTTTTATTCTTTTCTTCTTCCTCTTTTCTTCACTGGACACCAATTCTTTCCTTTCGTTACCCTGCGGAGGCCACCACTTGCCAGCCCCTCCCACCCACGGTCAGCTCGGCGGGCACGACATCGGCTGCCGCCCACACACCCAAATCGGCTGTTTCACGACAACTTCCTATCAGCCCGCCTCGACCTATAGTTTTTGTTATCCTTCTTTTCATTTTTCTTCTTAGCTACCTTCTTCTCTTGCGCTTCTTCTTCTTCTTTCTTTTCTCTTCTTTCTCTTTTCTTCTTTTTCCTTCCTTCCTACTTTCTTTTTCTTACTATTACTTATGGTTTTTTCACGTGCCCGCGATTCTTCTTTCGAGTATTTTTCCGTCTATTTTTTCAGTTTTTTCCGCACATTACTGACGGATTGCCTGTTTATTGTTTCGTCTTCGATTCACCTTCTCTTTCTTTTACCCCGCCAATCTACTTTCTTTTTTCTTTCTTTGACTACTCATCTCTTCTTCCCTTTCTTGCATTTAATTTCATTATATTTTCCTTCCTTTTCATTTGAATCCATTCCTTAATTTCTTTTTTTTCTTTCTTTTTTTCCAACAACTCTTTCATTATCTTTATTTCTTCCACTTAATTTCTTCTTTTTTTTCATTCATCGCCAATTCCTTCATTTACTTCAGTTCCTTCCTTTTTTCCTTTTCTTTAT
>CM042142.1:124923364-124930864 GCA_023376005.1 Doryteuthis pealeii | reverse complement strand
AAGTCGTGTCAGTGCTACTGTATGGCTGTCCCACTTGAAGTCCTTTCTTATGTTCACCGCTTGTGGCGATACATATTTTGACGGTTGATATAAATAAAAAAATATCTACTCTTACTTAGAGGTTGATTTTTGGAAAGAAAAATATGGTAACCAGTCTTGGAGCTGTGATTACTTATGTGATACCTTCTTTTTTTTTTTTTTTTTTGTTCTTTGCCACTCGAATGGTTCCCAGTGGATTTCAAATTGTTACGGTTTTTGACAAGGCTGATTGCAAATAATATATACGATAATTCTCCGAAGTTGGAACCGTGTCAGTGCTACTGTATGGCTGTACCACTTGAAGTCTTTCTTATGTTTATCCCTTGCGGCGATACACATTTTGACGGATGATATAAATAAAAAAATATCTACTCTTACTTAGAGGCGGATTTTTGGGAACAAGAATATGGTAACCGGTCTTGGAGCCGTGATTACTAATGTGATACCTTCTTTTTTAATTCTTTGCCTCTCGAACGGTTCCCAATGGATTTCAAATGTTTCAGCTTTTGACAAGGCTGATTGCAAATAATATATACGAGAATTCTTCCAAGCTGGAACCGTGTCAGTGCTACTGTATGGCTGAACCACTTGAAGTCTTTCTTATGTTTAGCCATTGTGGCGATACAAATGTTGACGGTTGATATAAATAAAAAAAATATCTATTCTTACTTAGAGGTGGATTTTTGGAAACAAAAATATGGTAACCAGTCTTGGAGCTGTGATTACTTATGTGATACCTTATTCTTTTTTCTTTTTTTTTGTTCTTTGCCACTCGAATGGTTCCCAGTGGATTTCAAATGTTTCAGCTTTTGACAAGGCTGATTGCAAATAATATATACGAGCATTCTTCAAAGGTGAAGTCGCGACAGTGCTACTGTATGGCTGTACCGCTTGAAGTCCTTTCTTATGTTCACCGCTTGTGGCGATACAAATTTTGACGGATGGTATAAATAAAAAAAAATATCTACTCTTACTTAGAGGTGGATTTTTGAAAATAAGAATATGGTAACCAGTCTTGGAGCTATGATTACTAATGTGATACCTTCATTTTTTTTATTCTTTGCCATTCGAATGGTTCCCACTGGATTTCAAATGGTTATGGCTTTTGACAAGGCTGATTGCAAATAATATATACGAGAATTCTTCCAAACTGGAACCGTGTCAGTGCTACTGTATGGCTGAACCACTTGAAGTTATTTCTTATGTTTAGCCATTATAGCGATACAAATTTTGACGGTTGATATAAATTAAAAAAACTACTCTTATTTAGAGGTGGATTTTTGGAAATAAGAATATGGTAACCAGTCTTGGAGCCGTGATTACTAATATGAAACCTTTTTCTTTGCCATTCAAATGATTCCCAGTGGATTTCAAATGTTACGACTTTTGACAAGGCTGATTGCAAATAATACATACCAGAATTCTTCAAAGGTGAAGTCGTGTCAGTGCTGCTGTATGGCTGTACCACTCGTAGTCATTTCTTATGTTTATCCCTTGTGGCGATACAAATTTTGACGGATGGTAGAGATAAAAAACAGAATACCAACTCGCACTTAGATATATATTCGGCATAAAATGACCCAATGGGTTGGCGTGCCGTAAAACCCAACCAAGCCAAACCAAACCAGGTGTTTCATTAGAGTCCAAGTGGTGCAGCTATACAGTAGTACTGATATGGCTACAACCTGGAATAATCCTAACTTTAATTCATCACAGGGAGCAGATTTCCAAATAGCAGTCCATGCCTTTCCTATGCATATGTTAACATTGCTTTTCTCATTTTTATCCAGAGGGTGTTGCAAGATGATAACAGTTGGAAGATTAAGGAACAAGAGTATTAATATATAGATTGTAAATAGCTGAAATTATGAGCTGTATAGATACATTTAAAAAAAAATGTTGAACCTTGTTTTATATATTGAGTAACAAAAATATAGTGACCAGTATTGTAGCTGTGTTAACTAATGTGATACATTCTTTTGCTTTTTTTGTTATTTTGTTGGTTACTTTTTTGTTTTCGTTTTTTTACCACTCGAATGGTTACCAGTCGATTTCAAATGTTAAAACTTCTGACACGGATGATTGTTAATAATATATACGATATTTTTCCAAGATGTACCCGTGTCAGTGCTACTGTATGGCTGTGCCTCTTGGACTCTAAGTAAACCCTTAGAGAAAAGGATCGATGGGAACTACACAAGGCTGTCTTGAACAAATCTTAGGAACAGCGCCTCCCCTTTAAGAAATAAAGCAATTGTATGGCCATTTACGTCCTATCATAAAAAACATCCGGACAAAGATAGAAACAGGCAGACAAACAGACTGTTGGATTATTCTGGTATATAAAGTGTGATACAATATACCACTTAAATTTATACACAAAGCGAGGTCACGTGGTTTAAACCTCAGCCAAACAACAGCCCGAATGCGCGCTGGTTGACTACTTGATCCCTGATACTAAGAGGCGTCCATTTGCTTATCTTTGACGAAGGACTTGCAATACTGAGGAGCACCAAGGAACAACCAAATGATCCTTTACCAAGGATTTCCGCTGGACAAGCACTCTTGCTTGAAGCCTAAATTTGGCACATAAAATCGTAACACAGACTGAGACAGATTAATAGAATTGCATGCTGCTGCTGCTGCTGCTGCTGCTGCTGATGATGATGATGATAGAAGAGAAATGAAGTAGACGTGTCAGTATCGAAAATTGGTTCTATTGTGAGATTAACAATCTTGGGAAATGCCCAGAGTAATGGAAGAATAATTACACCGGCCAAAATTATCTGCGGGAAAAGAAAAACTAAATATCAAGAATCTCCCAAACGAAAATCCCCAAAATTGGATGGGAACATCTGCATGAGAATATTCCAAGAGCCAGAGAATGGTATTTGCAGATTAAATGGCATGGACATCTTTTGTTATATTTGAAGAGTTAAAACCAAAAGAAGAGACGGATGAATTCTATCACAATCAATTCTACTTATACTGGAACCAAAACAGATTAGACGGAGATAGAAATATTATTGTTAATCCAATGATAAGGATTTGGCTAACGAAACTGCGAATGTATCAAGAATTCAGGATCGTCTTAGAAGATTAAAGGATACTCATATATATATATATATATATATATATATATATATATATATACCACGGTCCTCATACGTTGTATAATCTCTTATTATAATGGAGATTGTGTGTTTGTCTGTAACATATATATATTGTGTGTGTTTGTCTGTAACATATATATATATATATATATATATATATATGTTGAAAAAATAAATAAAGGAAAGAAAATGTTGAATGGATAAGATATTTAATGAAATACCGACACGTGTTTCGGCCGAGGGGATGTTTTTGTACACATATTCTATTTATTGTTATTTTAAATACAAAATAGAATGTAATGAAACACATAAAATTGTCTGGGACTTTGAAATAAAAACGGATCACCTTATCCCAGAAAGAAGACCAGACCTAGTGTTGATTAACAAAAAAGAAATAACTTTCAACTGGTGGATTTTGCTGTTCCAGCAAATCACAGGGGAAGCTAAAGGAAAATTAAAAAATGGACAAATATTTGGACCTTGCCAGAGAACTGGAATGTTATGGAATATGAAAGTCAAAGTGATACCAATTGTAGTTGGTTCACTTGGAACGGTCCCAAAAGGATTGGAAAAGGGTTTGGAAAGTCTGGAAATCAGAGGAAGGATTGAAACCATTCAGAACACTGCACTGCTGCAATCTGCCAGAATACTCAGAAGAGTCCTGGAGACCTGAGGAG
Source organism: Doryteuthis pealeii (assembly GCA_023376005.1). Taxonomy (NCBI): domain Eukaryota; kingdom Metazoa; phylum Mollusca; class Cephalopoda; order Myopsida; family Loliginidae; genus Doryteuthis; species Doryteuthis pealeii. The sequence goes on along the minus strand of CM042142.1, from coordinate 124,927,035 downwards.
ACTTGCTGTCACTCAGACTCCAGTGAAAGACCATCAGCTAATGCTGATGTGAAAACTCAAAAGGAGTAAATAATAAATGATTAAATTGATTTATATTACATCAAACACGGAATATTATACATCACCATGGCCACCAAACACAAATACGCTCTTTCATACGCATACACACGTGCACTCCCGCGTAAACATGCAACACGAGAATACAGTTATATAAAAAAAAAATACCATCATTTTCAAAAAAAAAAAAAATTCATTAAATAGAAATGCCATAACTAGACTACTTCAGTTCCAGTGATCTTTTGAAAAAGAGATTTTATCTCGAAAATTCAAGAATAAAATACAGGTTAACACACAACACCATTGTTACCGTATTCTTTTTTTTCTTTACACCTGCATTGTGATAGCCTTCAAAATCAACCTCCTCACCAATATATATATATAGGGGCCGGGTTAGCTTAGTCGGTAGAGCGTTCGGCTAGTAACCACAAGGTTCCTAGTTCGATACCGGTCTCCGCCAACTCTGCGTATCAGTAGCACAGGGATCTGTGCGGTAAAGTAAGGAGGTGATGGTAGGTGTGGCGCTCCACCTCAGATGCTAAAACAATCTCCTTGGTCTAGCGCTATTGAAAAGGGGATAGACTCCCTCGCTGACTGGCTGATACCGACTGTAGGCCGCCCCGACGACTTTACTTTTTTAATTTACTTTATATATATATATATATATATATATATATATATCAATCCATTAAAACTCTGGATATAATTTGTCTTCCATCTTGGAGCATATTTATATATGTGCATATACCACAGTATGATAATTTAGTTATTACAACGATTGATGTTTTTTTTGTTTTTTTTTTTACTTAAGAGCTGTTTGCAAAATAGTTCAATTTATAAAAAGTATAATAATCTTGATTTAATTCTCTCTCATTCTTTCTTAAAAAGGAGGGGGGGATATAAGAATATTTACATTGATTTGTCCATAAAAATCTGTGGGGAGGCGTTTAGAATATCTACATTAAGTATATATGGTAGATGTGGGGCTCTATCTAACGTTAGTGAAAGAAGGATAGACTCCTTCGCTGGTACAGACAATAGGCCTCTCCGCCGATTTTACTCATAGAACAAATTTATTCTAAGAATAAAATAGCAGAGGCAGTCAGTGGAATATATACAACGTTTAGTGGTAAGTAAAGTTGGTGACCGTACTGCTCAAAAGTAAGTCATGAGGCTCCTCTTCACTTTCTCTTATGACCATTGGTCAATCAACTATAGTAAATACATCAGCCAATTTTCGCCAGATATCATTAAAACAATCCGGCAATATGAAAGGATAAAAGAAAACATTTGCAGACAAAAAAATGGCTGCAATTTTCAACAATATATATATATATATATATATTATGGAAAAGGTGACTTACCGGTGAATATGGTCACAATGGTTAGTTGATGTAAAATTCAGAAAGGTAAGGCAGCAATATAAACAAATAAAAAGTGCTCAATATGTTAGTAGAGCAAATTTATTGTAATACAGTGATAACCTACTCGAGTTTCACCATAAGGATCATCAGGGTTAAATCCACTGGATTAATCAATATATTGATTAATTGCAGTCGATTACACGTGTGTGCCTTTCGCGATGAACGGTTTGTTATCGTTATGGTGAAACTCGAGTAGGTTATCACTTGTACCTGTATTACAATATATATATATATATATATATATATATATATATAAAATAATAAAATTCGAAGGCAATACAATGCGTAAAAAATAAAGACAAAAAGATGTTTTATATGTCTAATCGATTTCAAAGCTAGAGCTTCATCCTCAGAGTTTATTTTCAGAAATGACGTGCTTATGTTTTTTTATTTGTGTGGTTATAATTTCTCTTCTTATTTCCTTTTCCTCTCTTTTTTTTCCTCTCTTTCTTCTTCTCCTCCTTTATGAATATGCGAATAACTGTAATTTCTTATTTCTCTCTTCCTTTTTTTCTTTTTTAAAAGTTTGTTGAGAACAAGGCTGACATCTGGTAAGATGTTGCAATATGTTGCGACCGTGTGGACATGTCAAAGTTTTTTTTTGAAAACAAAAATGAACAAATTAATAAAAACCGTTAATAGAAAATGTTTTACATACTTAGCTTTTGTTTCGCTTTCACCTTTCCTTTCTTATTCTTTCTCCCTCTCTTTCTTTTTTTTTTGTGTTATTTCTCTTCTTTTTCTTTTTTTTCTTTTTCATCCCCTTTGTTCTCTAATTTAAATTATTTTTTATATTTTTTATAGTAAATAAGTAAATAAAAGATTATCTTAAATTATGTATTAGTATTGATAGAAAAAAAAATTCTTTTTCTTTAAGAAAATATCTTTTATGAGTACTTTTTTCTCTTTTTCTTTTATATCTTATTATAATGGAGATTGTGTGTTTTTCTGTCTGTAACCGAAACTATATTCCTACTCAAGTCACAATTCTCTTAGTTATTGACATCACATTCTCCATGATTTTATTTTTATTTAACCTCAATTATTAATAAAATTGTCTTACATTATTAATACTGTTAACTATGTCTACATACAGACAACATGCAATTATATTTATATATACAACAAAATAGCGGTTTACAGTGTGAACGGGAAGGCTAATCTGCATATTAATATTAAAAAATCGAATTTAATAAATATGTGGTTATTATTATTGATTTCTAATTGTTTGGTTTTATTTTAATGAATATAAGCAAAAATCTCTTCAATGAATCTTAAATGAAATCCATTAACAAGATGAAATAACTGTCATTTTATTCTTTACTTCCTCTTATAACTAAATACTTAAATTAGAAAAAATAACAATGAAAGACGAGAGTGATGGAAGAGTAAGTTTCAGTTGTTCCATTTTTTATTATACTCCCTCTGTTTCAAATCTTTTATTATACTCCCACTGTTTCAAATCTTTTATTATACTCCCTCTGTTTCAAATCTTTTATTATACTCCCACTGTTTCAAATCTTTTATTATACTCCCTCTGTTTCAAATCTTTTATTATACTCCCTCTGTTTCAAATCTTTTATTATACTCCCTCTGTTTCAAATCCTCTGTTTCAAATCTTTTATTATACTCCCACTGTTTCAAATCTTTTATTATACTCCCCTGTTTCAAATCTTTTATTATACTCCTCTGTTTCAAATCTTTATTATACTCCCTCTGTTTCAAATCTTTTATTATACTCCCTCTGTTTCAAATCTTTTATTATACTCCCTCTGTTTCAAATCTTTTTATCTGTATTCTTATTAGTTTCATTAGCCTTTCTAATTTAATATGATATTTTATTACATTAAAACTTAAATACTTGCACCCGGAGGGTGCATATATTTGCTAGTATAAGAAAAGAAAAGAGTCAGTACAATCCAGTATCAGGTGGGGTACGATTTTTGAACTTGCACAAAGACGTACCTACCTTGGCAAATATCATGTTTGGCATGTTAAGCGTCACCCTGGGCAGATGCCGCTTCCATACAAATATTTATTTTCTACTAAGGAGATTTCTTTGCAGCTTTCAAGACCGATTTTTCATTTTCTTCTCTTTGACTCTTATTTCCTTTACGTTTTATGTATTTTGTTTGTGTGTGGTCTGCTTAGATGTGGCTCATCTAGTAGTGATGGCTGATCGTTAAGGAA
>CM042142.1:124858364-124918364 GCA_023376005.1 Doryteuthis pealeii | reverse complement strand
GCGCCCACATAAAAATGAGACCTTGTGTCCAGCCCTCATAAGTGGGATGAGAGGCAAATACCCTTACGCATGCGCGTGAGCGTGTGTGTGCTAATATATATATATATATATATATATATATATATATATGCATTGAAGCTCAACATGTTTTTTTTTGGGGGGGGGGACTTTTTCAGTCTGTGCTGTTCACTTCTTGCGGGTGGGGCAGCACGAGTGAAGCTTCTCGCCTTACTTGCACACGCGTGGCATGTGCGCATGCGCGCTGGAAAACTTACTTTAAAATATTTCGTTCGCCGTTGCCGCCTCTCATTCATCGCATGCGCACACACAAGCCGAGTGGCGACGTGGAAGCTTTATATAGAAATCAGAAGATAATTAAATTTGTTCAACACGAAATCCTTTTAATTCTGACGAAGTCAGCCAAGGAGAAAAATGGATAAAGAAAATAAGTTTTTTTTTTTTATGGGTTCTTTTAAATTTTTTATTATTTTTATTTATTCTGATTTTTTATCTTTATTTATTTATTTATTTATTTATTTATTTTTTTCAAAAGAGGGAAAACCTAAAATTGGAATTCAGACTACAGGAAAAAGAAAGTAGATATGTCAGGAAAAGAAAGGGAAAAGTACTTTTTTTTTTTCAAATTTTAATTCTTGTTCATTTATTTTTATTAGCTAGGGAATTTATTCGGTTCGTCAACTTTCTTACTTTTTAATATTTTTCTTCTGTGTGTTTATTTTTTATTTTTTTTTATTTTTTTATTTTTTTGTCAGGATCTCAGAGGTACACATGTGCCCAAACGTATTATAACAGCCAGCCTTCTTGGGCACCAAACACGCGACATACGTGAATCAACATGAATCCCTTAATACAGACTTAGAGACATTTATAAACCTGATCTTAAAAGGTTTTTTTTTTTATATATATGGCCGACCTTCTTAGTTTCCCAACTGTCAGAAAATATATTCCTGCGAAGGATAAACTTTTTTAAAAGTCTTGAAATGAGGTATTTACATTATTACTTACATCTCTCGGACTAATATCTTCATCTTTCTTTTTCTTTTTCTTTTTTTAACCCTTTGACATACGAGGTATGGCAGAAACGTTACAGGACAAAAAGATGTGAAGGGCATATTCCACTGCGAGTTCTTGCCACACAGCCAGACGATCAACCAGCAGAATAAAGGTGCCGATTTCTATTTGGCGGAAGTCAAGGCGTGAGAAGGTAACTGACTTAGAGTTAGTTAGATTTTGGCAGTCAGTCGAGAGGAGCAGACGTGAGTCGTCTGTTCCCAAATATGCCATATTCTAACAGCTCAGTTAAAACCCTTTTGGGCTTTGGGTTTTTAATAAAGACGTTCTTTTAAAAAAAATAAACAAAGTCTTGTTTTATTATTAAAAACAAAGAAATAAGCACAGACAAACGCAGTCCAGCAGAACATTATCCTCGTACCCCACGTGTACAAGGTTAGGCGCAAGGCCCTATTAACGTGGGACCACCCACAAGCCGAGACTCGTGGGTGGCAGGTTGAAAAATTGCGTTGTTCCCGTCGGCATTCCCCCTCAAGCAGGCCGCCCCCGGTACTGGACAATAAACACAGCCATGCCCCTTTAAATCGAGGGGGTAGGTGTTAACCTCTGGCAGGTCCAGCGGTCGAAGCTCACTGGACCCCGGTCGAAGCCGGTCGAAGCCCGCAAGAACAGAGGGCGTATCGATGTGAAGAAGAAGTCAACCCAAAAGAAGATAGCCACCGACGGAATAATAACTCTCTCTTTCCATTATATACCCAATAGATGAAGACACTCTTATTGAAGCGTCGTGAGCGCATGAAGTGACCCACACGAGGTATATCGAAGTTAAGCATCCTTGAGCTTATTCAGTACTTAATTGGGTAACCACTTAAGCAACAGCTGGTACTAGTATAGATTTTTCGGACTGTTGTCATCTTTATTGCTATATACACAACATTTCGATCAATGTTCTCTCTGTCTTCTTCAGGTTTTTCTTGTGGAACTCGGGAGCCTTCATGTCATAATCGAGAGCCTTCATGAAACTTCGAAGCGAACCTTTAATTTTATCCCGAGTTCGACAAGAAACATTTGAAGACTGTCGGAGGGCACATCGATTGGAATGTTGTGTGTATAAGAATAAAGATGAGGACAAGCAACTAGACATTTTCTAGTCGTACAAGGTATGTCAGAAAAGTTCCAGGACTGATGTCGCAAAATATTATTTCAAATCCAAACTACAAACTACAAGTTATCCCCTTCAAAGTAATCCCCCTGGAGTCTAATACACTTTCCCATCCTTTTCTGCCACGCTTGCATGCACTCCTGGAAGGATTCCTCCGAGATTCTCCGTAACTCTGTCGCCACGGTCTTTTTGATGTCATGCACATCCTCAAAATGGGTTCCCTTGATGACCCCCTTGAGCTTGAGGAAGAGGAAAAAATCACATGGAGCCAGGTCGAGTTCCTTGTTTATAAACGTTCGGTTTAGCTCAGTCAGTAGAGCGTTCGGCTAGGAATCACAAGGCTCCTGGTTCGATACCGGCCCTCGCCAACTTAGCGTAGGGATCTGTGTGGTAAAGTGAGGAGCTGATGGTAGGTTTGGCGCTCCACCTCAGATGCTAAAACAATCTCCTTGGTCTAGCGCTAGTGAAAAGGGGATAGACTCCCTCGCTGATTGGCTGATACTGACTTTAGGCCACCCCGACGACTTTACTTTTTTACTTTACCTCCTGTTGTTCTATTGGGATTTTTCCAAGTCTGCTTTAAACAGAGGGATGGAATAAATGTGATTACGTCCAGAACGTCTTTTTGGTTGGATTTTACGGCATGTCAATCCGTGTTGGGTTATTTTATGTCAAAACCATTTAGTTTGATTCATTCTTGATGGGTATTAACTTATTTTTTCAAAACTCAATTATTCAAAATTTTTTACACCCTTTTTTCTATTTAACCCATGGATGGAACCCTAGCAGGTACTACAACCACGGGTCAGAATGGACCTGGAAGTAATGGGGATGAAGGGCTACTCCACTCTCTGCAGATTTCCAGAATTGAAACTTTACCACTAGATGCAGTTTAACGTAATACACAAGACATTAAAACCTCAGCCACTGCCTTTTAGCACATATAGATAAAATCGGTTGGGGTTTGCCATAAGGGCAATAGAGTTGGGACAATCATATAGGTGGGGCTTGACATTACCAGCTGATTGACCGGAGGGGGCTATCGACCATGTTTGCACCCTTCATCAAGACAATGCGAGAGAGACAGAGAATGTCTCTTCATTTATATATGTCCGTATCTTCTACTTGTAGTGGGCTGGATTGTCTTAATTTCCTCTGGCTTTATTTTTTTGGTAAGATCGTGCATGAATCTTGATGCTATTGTTTTAGCACGTATCACTCCTGACATGTCAGTCCCTGTCATATATATATATATATATATATATATATATATATATATATATATGGGAGAAATATGAGGAGATTAATCCGACAATATGTGGAGAAAGGTAGACAAACACGGGACGTTGTAGAATATTACATCCATATTCTACAACATCCCGTGTTTGTCTATCTTTCTCCACACACACACACACACACACACACACACACAGACACACACACACATATATATGTGGAGAAAGGTAGACAAACACGGGATGTTATGGAAACTGGATGTTTATTGTCGACGATGCAACGTTTCGGTCTATTATTTTGAGAATGTCCATCATTGGAGCAAGAACTATATCCAAGTCCTGAAGATGGTCTATTAATAGACCGCAACGTTGCATCGTCGACAATAAACATCCAGTTTCCATAACATCCCATGTTTGTCTACTTTTCTCCACATGTTGTCGGATTAACCTCCTCACATTTCTCCCTATATATATATATATATATATTTGGGAATAAAAAGGCCTTAAATACCATGGGTATCGTGGTTATGGACCATTTCCACTCGCGAGTAAGTTCACGAGCTTCTTCAGACCACGAGATATCAGTGGTCTGAAGAAGCTCGTGAGCATACTCGCGAGTGAAATGGTCCATAACCACGATACCCATGGTATTTAAGGCCTTTTTATTCCCAAATAACTTTGCTCTGTTTACAATAATTAAACATTGAGCTCTCATACGGAACCTGAACTCTACAACAAACTACGGTTAGAGAATTAGGACCCACCTAGAATCACCTTGTACCAAGAAACTTGGTACCGCACCAAAGTATATATATATATATATATATATATATATATGTAGTATTTGATAATTTGCTTAAGTAAGAACCAAAGTGGAGTGTTGCATGTCATGGACTGCTCAGCCACCAGGGTCTAAGCATAACAGGCCTCCCCTCCCCCACGGCCAACAGTCGGCACGTCCTGATGATGTTCCTGATTTTTAACCGTATTTTTAAAAACATAAACCAGGCATTAAACGGAATAATTTTAAGCCATACTTTTTATAGAAATCGAACTTGTGACCCTGAGATTTCACATCTGAAATTAGCTTGAAAGGTGACCAAGTACAAAATTGTTTTTTTTTTGTTCGCGTTTCTCTAATGTATCTGCATGAAACTAACGATACATGCTCGACTAGACGATGGCAAAAACAAACATTATTGTATACACATGTGCATGTTTCTTTATCTTTGACTGTTTTTCAATAATCAAAAACACGAAAGGAATAGAAAACTTGTTTGTTCTTGTTCTTCTTGTTCTTCTTTCCTTTTAATTCATTCATTCATTCTTCTTCTTCTTCTTCTTCTTCTTCTTCTTCTTCTTCTTCGCATATGTGTCCTGTTTAAACAACTGACAAAGGTCAGATAACACTGACAGGAATTGAACATGTAAACAAACAAGAGAATTATGTTTTTTTTTTATGCGACCAATTTGCATAAGAAACAAAATAAAACGCGGGAAAAACCGGAGATGAAAAGAAAAAAAGTTGAATCACGGGAAAAATAAAGAGTAAAAAGTGTACGATTAAAAATTAGTTGAAAATCATAATCATTCTCAGTTCGTGCCCACATCATGGATCTCCATGAGTCTTACTCACCATCTATCCCTATCAGCCACGCTCCTGGGAGGTTACCTTCACAGTATCCACTATCCGGGTAGAGCTGATTGAAGCAGATTTTTATTGGGCCACCCACACTGGTGTGTCCATGTATAGATACCCACTCGAGAACGTAACTTATGAGCTCGTCCCTGCTTCTCCAGCAATGTCCTGCGTGTCTTGCTTCGTTTTACCTGGATGGTTTTGTGGGATGGTGCTTCCAGAATGTTTTTAAAAACAGCACGTAGAATCCTTGTGCCATTCATCTGGAGCTTTTTCTCCAAGCGTTTCGTTAGCGTCCAATTGGTGTAGCCAAACAGTAGTACTGATATGGCTACAGCTTGGAAGAATAAGACCAAGCTTTTATTTGTTGAAAAAAGAAGCTTGAAAAAAAAAAAGCAATAAATAGAAAATGGTGAGAAAAAGAGAAAGAGAATTTTGAAAATTGAGTGATTTCATATTTTTAAGTGCAATCAACTTTATTTCTATGTAAAGTAAGTAAAGTCGTCGGGGCGGCCTAATGTCGGTATCAGCCTGACAGCGAGGGAGTCTATCCCCTTTTCACTAGCGCTAGACCAAGGAGATTACTTTTAGCGTTTGAGGTGGAACGCCACACCTACCATCAGGTCCTCACTTTACCGCACAGATCCCCGTGCTATCCATACGCTGAACCTACTACCAATTCCTACTACCTCTCACTACCAATTCCTACGTTACTGCTCGTTGTTTTAAAAACGAGACACACGATAAATCCCATCAGTTTCATACCTGAAGATGGCAGATGGACATGCCGAAAGCGCTTTTAGCGTTTGAGGTGGAACGCCACACCTACCATCAGCTCCTTACTTTACTGCACAGATCCCTGTGCTACTCATACGCTGAGTTGGAGAGGGTCGGTATCGAACTAGGAACCTTGTGGCTTCTAGCCGAACGTTCTACCGACTGAGCTAACCCGGCCCCTATTGTAAGATCATAAAAACAAGAAAAACTTGTGCAACAACATATAAAACATGTAAAATAATATTGGACTTGTTATTTTTAACAAGCTTCGTAGGGGTCTAAAAATGCCTGATAAGTGGCCACATTGAAAATTTTGGTTACATTTGAACAAAATTCGTATACCTTAAAATCTAATGAAAACATGTAAAAACCAGCCTGTTTTCACCATGGTCTTATGCAAGTAAAAAACTATTAAAAAAAACCCTAAAAACTCTTGTAAAATGCCTTAAAAGTAAGAAATTAACGTTCCAACTGTTGTTTCTAGCAAGGGTCAATGGTCTTATACAGAAAAAAGAAAGAGAAGAAGAAACGGAAGAATAATGAACAGAAGAAGAACAGGAAGACCCTCAGGGACCGCTTTTTAGTATATATACGATAAAAATGGTTAGCGGTTTGTCATAAAGACACTAGGGTCAGGACAATCACATAGACGTTATTGTTTGTCATTACACACATTTTGACTCGCTTTTCGAAAAAATAATTTATCATCATTAAGGGCGGTGTAGAAATGATTTTTTAAAAGATATTACCTGGGGGTGAGGAATTAAAAGATAAAATAAAACGTTCAATATTAAAAAAAAATGAATTACTTGTTTAAAAAGCATCATATTCACTCCTCTCCACGCATATATTTGTTTTGTTTTATGACTGTAGGCACCTCCAAAATGTTTTTAAAAATTTATAATTTAATTATTCAGACTCTTGTCTTTATAGAAAAATTTAAAAATCGTACGTGTAAAATATATTTTGTTCAGATTTCATAAAGTTAAAAAATGAAATATTTCCTCTAATATTTTAAGCAAAAAACTATTTTAAAAGAAAATTTATCTAAAAGGTGAATAACTATCAAAATTTTCATGAAAATTTGACTCTTAATTGAATTTTTTTAAAAAGCCAGTAGTTTCACCACGGAAAAATTCAATGGTGCGAAAATGTAAACATTGTATTCGTTTATTATTTTCGGAGGCTGAAAAACATTTTTAAAAATCATCAGATTTTTTTAAATGTTTCTTCTTTTAAATGGTGCAAAAACTTTAACGATAATATTAACATTAAAAAAAAACTGGAAGACCCTCTAATCATTAAGCTCCTGAATAGATTAGAATTAATGTCTAACTCTAAAAAGATTATGATATGCTGGATCCCAAGTCATATAGGAGTGAGGGGGAATGAAAGAGCTGACTTCACAGCTAAATCAGCTCTAGATTTGATACCCGACAAATTCAAAATACCATATACTGATTTGAAACCTAAAATTAATAGATTCCTTCATACAACATGGCAACAACACTGGAATTACAACATCCACAATAAACTCTTCCTAATCTAACCCCCTTTGGAGGCTGGAGACCAACTTTAAGGAAGTCTAGAAAGGAACAAGTCATTGTGCCTCAATTACGCATTGGTCATACAAAACTAACTCACTCTATATACTCAAACAAGAACAACAACCACAATGGGGAACATGTCAAACACCTTTGACAGTTAAACACTTTTTCATGGAATACAGGTTTATTGCTCACATCAGAAACCGTTATTTTAAAGCAAACAATATAAGATATCTGTTTGAAAATATCAACAGGGAGGATATTCTCTCTTTTTTGAGGGAAATAAAATTATACCATAGAATATAGACATGAAACTAATCAATACCATACAACATAATCCCCAATAATGCTAACACATTGTTAAAACCAATTACTAAAAAGTATAAATATGAATACACGATATGTATCACTTCCTAACCGTTAGGCATGACATAACCCCAGACGGGTTGATATGCCGTTAAAATCAACAAACAAGCAGACAAACAAACATCAAGTTTTATTATGTTAAATATAAGGGAGGGGTAATTTTGCACATCGAATTCGAGGTCCGACGTCTCACAGTCGACAATTTTTTATGAATAGACTAATTTTTGCATAAGTCTACAAATTTTATTAAAAATGAATTTTATCAAAATTGAACGAATGTTTTAATTTTAGTGTATGAAAAGATATACTTCTGTTAAATTTTATCTTGATTTTATCGACATCTAAAACCATTTTTTTTCGTAACAAAAAATAGAGAGAGAGAGAGAGAGAGAGAGAGAGAGAGAGAGGGGAGGGAGGAGTGCGCAAAATGACGACAGTGGAGCTGAAGTTTTATCTCCTGAAATGGGTTAAGTTAATACCTCCTTTGGCGTCTTGTAAGACGAGGCCAAATTGTTTTAATCAGAGCGTAAAATTCTGTCTAATTTTGTTACATAATGTTTATAAAAGCTGTTGCGTTTTTTCAACATTATTAGTGAACTTTGGTAAAGCAATATAATCTTGTTTTCTTTGTAGACTTGATCCACGTAAGAAAATTGCTTAAAACGGCGAATTTTATAAGCCCAACGTAATTGGCAAACAGGGTGAATTTCAACGTTTTTATTTTTCATGACTCGTTGAACGGAAGGATCGGATATCATCTCAACAGATAACCTCACTGAATACAAATTACATCTATTAATAATGGAGATTCAGTCTCTATTTGTCTGTAACCAAAATTACGTCACTGCTTACGTCACAAACCCTTAGTAACTGTGTAAGTTTATTAATGAGTATTTAATTTATATTCAAAATCTTTAATTCTTAGAATTTTAGTATGCAACATTAAACTTTAAAATTTTCAAAACAAGTTTTAAAAATACATGTCCAGTATTATATGGTTTTTACAGGAGGACGTCACTTACGAGTTCATCTTTACTTCTCCAGCAGTGTCCAGAATATCTTGTCTATCTTATTCGGATGGTTTGTGTGATAGGGGGCAGGTGGCCGTATAGCTGTTCATGGGTGCTGACTTAACGTTCTAATTTTCTTTGTTTTTATCTTTTTGTTTATTTTTCTTGTGGGTGTGTGGGGCGTATTTCATCATCATCATGTCCCACCAGTGGCACAGATATCCATGACAATCTCTTGGCAACCATCCCTTTCACTCATTGTCCCTGGCAGGTCCTCCACGCAGCATTCAGTATCTGCACAGAGCTGGTCTATGTATGTCCTTGCTAGATGACCCACACTAGCATGTCCATGTGCTGGTTTCCACAGGATGACATCACTTACGAGTTAATCTTTACTTCTCCAGCTGTGTCCAGAATGTCTTGTCTATCTTATTCGGGTGGTTTGTGTGATAGGGGGCAGGTAGCCGTAAAGCTGTTTTTTTGTGGGGTGCTGTTTCTACAATATGTTCAAGATAGCACGTATCATTCTTGTGCAGCTCTCATCTAGTCTATTCTCCAGGCGGCTCGTCAAGTTATGGACATGCTAGTGCGGGTCGTCCAGCAAGGACATACATAGACCAGCTCTATGCAGATACTGGGTGCTGTGCGGAGGACCTGTCAGGGACAATGAGTGACAGGGACGGTTTGCGAGAGGTTGTCATGGATATCCATGTCGCTGGCGTGACATGATGATGATGATAATGATTATATAGTAATTTTTTTCAATTATTTTTTACTCTCGTGCTTTTTTCGGTAACAATAAGTGTTGTGATGTTAGTCCAACAGTAAAAAAGAAGTCAAGTCGAGATAGGGTAAAATAATACAAGTGTATTTACAATAATGGTACATGAACGACTAGCTTGTCGTTAACGGTAACAGTACAACCTTTTCACTCGGTGTCTCACTATTTATAGTGAGAACCGGTGTATATTCTCCACTGTAGGAACGGCCGGTACAACAATAAGTTAACTTAGAAGTTTACAAATAAGATAAATACCTCCGATTTTGTGTTAAATATTCAAAATAATTATTTGATTAATTCCCCGCCCCAGGCAGTATCTTTCAAAAATTAATTTTTACATCTCCGGGAAGTCATTTTATTTTTTGCTAGTTTCTCTCATTTTTCAGTTTATTATAGTTTTAATTAAAATACATATCGCCCACATATTTTACCTATTTCTCAGTGGTGCCACAAATCGGTGTTTGGACCTAGATGAAAAGCCAGGTTTTTGAATCCACAATCTTCAAGATTATGATTAATTGACCGATTCTAAAGGCACATCAACCAGTCTAGTGTTATTCATGCCTCGGGGTTAGGGAATCATTCAGTGTACGTTTATATTTACATTTTTTGTGCATAAAATTTTGTATATATATATATATATATATATATATATATATATATATATGGGACAGAATATGGATAATTACTGCCTGAAGAATATATAACAAGATCTGAAACATGTGTCGCAAATGTAAAATAATAATGAAAATTAAAAGAAAAAACATAATCCATTTTGTGGACCTTTTTTTTTATATAATATATATTTTTTTATCTTTTTTTTCCTTTTTTTTCTTTTCCCCTTTTTTTTTTTTTTCTTTCTTTTTAAAAAAATTAAAATAATTCGTTTATTAGCTGATCTTATAATAAAAGTATGATATTGTTTAAACTTGTATACAAATTTAGCTCTATAAAAACTTATATATATATATATATATATATATATATATATATATATATTATTATTATTATTATTATTATTATTATTATAATGGTATACAGAGGAATAACCTACTCGAGTTTCACCAGTAGGTTATTACTGTGTATACCATTATAATAGTAAATTTGCTCTACTTACGTATTGAGCACTTTATATTTGTTTTATCGCTGTCTTATCATTGAGAAACTTGTATCAACTAACCATTGTGACCAATTTCACCGGTAAGTTACCATTTTCATATATAAAAGCATATATATATATATATATATATATATATATATATATATATATATATATATATATATATATATATAATCCAAAAGTCCAGAGAAGAAATCTTCCTTACGACACAAGAGTTTTATTTTAAAAAAAACCTGTCGCAGTTTGAGAGCTCAATGTGTGCTCTTACTGTTAGAGTCACAGAGCAAATATATAAGTAAAGAAATAACAAAAGACTTAGAGATTTAGCATTATAGTCTATTTCAGGGAGCTTAGACAAATTGTCTAAGCTCCCTGAAATAGACTGAAATTGTTTGTTATTTCATTACTTATATATATATATATATATATATTATATATATATATATATATAATATATATATATATATATATATATATATATGTGTGTATTATATATATATAAATATTATATCATATTATATTATATATATATGATAACATGGTGTATTTACGGGTCCCGCGAATTTATATGGCTACCATTGACGATACCAATGATATGATGAAACTTGCTTTCACTTGATCCTTAGTGATGGTCACTAAAAAGCTCTGGTGAGAAGATACAGGAGATAGTAATAAAAAAAGTTAAAACGAGACGAAAGAAAAAAAAAATCCCATCAGATCCTTGTCTGTTAATAACATAATGATACTCACCACGGCGAAGTGGTTCTACTTCCGGTTCCGGCGGCGTGGCTGACACAGAGAAGCCAAAACGGAAACGGGCTCATCAAAACCGCATTTGTCGGCTTCATAAAGTGATTGCCGCCAATTTTTTTCTTTCTTGTCGGCAAGAATAAAATTAAAAAAATGGTGTCAACCTTTTAGGTCAGTGAAAAAAAAGAAAAAAAGAAATAGGTGAGGGAAAAAGTCAGACAGAAGCGACCGAGCCGTCTGTTTAATCCCACTGTGTCACGAGTTATAAGTGACAGCTGTCTACCAGATTTAGGACCCAGGTTCGTTGCCGGCTAGGTGAGGCTTATTACCACCGCTGTGAGGATGCTCCTGCAGCTGTTTATGTTCAATATCAGTGTTGGGTTTTTAAAGCGAGGCTGTTTGGATTGAAGAAAAGAAAATGGTTGTATGTTGTCTTGTTTTGTTTGGGCTTTTTTTTTCATTTTTTCCCATCATCATTCTGTCGTGATTCGCGTGTTGGTGTCACTATCAGCACCTTGTTTGGTAATAACTCTTGGCCTACCGAATTACCAAATTTCAACTGGTTCCCTATTGCAAAAGAATCAAGTATCAATTTCAGGGTTGGTTCATAGGCAACACAAAAGATGGCAAAGGTGTTCACGCGCCAAGGGCGCCAACAACTGGACTGTTTAGATTATTTGTATATTATTAACACAATATTGTTTGGTGAAAATAATATTAATGAATCCAAGCATTAGAAATTAAACTCCACCCTTTATCTTCTTATAATGGAGATTATGTGTCTGTCTATCTGAAACCGAAACTATGTTACTACTCAAGTCACAATTCCCTTTCTTATTTACATCACATTCTCCATGATATTATTTTTATTTCAACCTCAATTATTAATAAAATTGCGTTACATTATTAATACTGTTGGCTTTATCTACATATATTTGCCTCTCATCCAACTTATGAGCGCTGGACACAAGGTCTCGTTTTAACGTGGACGCGGTGAGCCGAGTTCAAATCCTGGGCGCTGCTGTTAGCATGTTTAATGGCGCTAATAACATTGGGGAATGTATTAATCCAACTAGAAAGTCTAGAAAGGAATAAGTCATTGTGTCCCGATTACGTATTGGTCACACAAGACTAACGCACTCCTATATACTCAAACAAGAACAACAACCACAGTGTGAAACATGTGAAACACCTTTGACTGTTAAACACCTATTCGTGGAATGCAGGTTTTTTGCTCACATTAGAAACCGTTATTTTAATGCAAACAATATGAAAGATTTTTCTTAAAATGTCAACATGGAGGACATTCTGTTCTTTTTGAGGGAAATACAATTATACCATAGAATATAGACATGAACTTAATCAATACAATACAACATAATCCCCAATGGTGCTAGCACATTGTTAAAACCAATTACTAAAAATTATAAATATAAATACACAACATATACTACTTCCTAATTGTAAGGCATGACATAACCCCAAACGGATTGATATGCCGTTAAAATCAATAAACACAACACTCAAAAAGTTTAGGTGCCAATCTGAGGAAAGTGCAGAGAATTAGAAACAAGATCTGTAAAATAAAGATATTAAACAAAACAACAAAAAGACAAAACATCTCTATTAATAATGGAGATTCAATTCCGGTTTTTGTCTGTAACAAAAGTTACGTCACTCCTTATGTCACATTACCCAAATCGTCATAACACAGAATAAATACACTCAAAATTTGAACATGCAAAATTAGACAGTCCTCATTGTTTTTTAAAACAAGTTTTAATAAATACGTGACTGGTATTATATATCTGTATATAGTTTGTTTTATTTTAATACATATTTATAGTTTACATTTCAAATTGTTTTATTTTTTAATCCTTTAATGAATTTGATGATTTTACTTACTCATGGTACAAACTCGCTGACATTGAATTTTTTACTCCCACTCCTTAGCAATACGTTTCAAAAATATATTTTTACATCATCCGGAGGTAAATAGTAGGGCAGTCTGTGCTCTTTTGCCTTGGATATACAAGTAGAAGGAAAACTCTGATTTCTAAACTTGTTAAACTCCGCTTCAGAAATTGACCGTGTGACGCATCCTACTCGTGTGGAGGGGTTGGTAAATGTGTATATGGGATATGGGGTTTTCCTCTTGGTACTTTTTTTTATTGATTCGTAATTTAAGGCATAGAAAATAAAAAAGAAGGGGAAGTAACTCTGATAAGTTTACGGAAGTAGTAAGGTTTTACTTTTGAGCAATGATTCAGTTAGTTCTCTGTTTGTGTACAGCATCCCAAACTTAGAAATCCCGTGTGTACAGAATTTCATCTTAATTCGTGTGGGAGTTCGTCTGTCTACATAGCCTGCAGAAGCGTGTACGCTCGCAGTCTGTATTCATATATATATATATATATATATATATATATATATATGAAGGGTTATTACACACACACACACAACACACACACATATATATATATATATATATATATATATATATATATATTTACACACACACACACACACACATATATATATATATAATATATATATATATATATATATATATATATATATATATATATATATATATATATATATATATGTATGTATTACCTTTTTCTAACCTGTCTTTTATCATATTACAGACATCTTTCCTTTCAAACTCTTTTCGCAGACCACCCAAAACTTGTTTCCTTTCTTTTCTTTTTCTTTTTTTTTCTCTCTCCAAGAAATCCCCAACATGGTGTCATCTTACACGCCGCAGGTTCTGTTTTGTGCATTATGTCCCACAACACGGCACACGTTGACGCGAATCAATTATGCACGCTGCGCACGGCCAACCCGATGCATTCCACTTCCTAAAATGCACAACAATATCTTTGTTGCACCGTTGGAAAATATGCCTAACACAGAACTTTAATAGATGTTTACATTCGTTCGGTTCATGCCTCACTGAGAAAATATATCGGATTTTATTTCATTGTTTAAAGCCTTTCCAGTTAGAAGGGACAGTGTGGAGGCGCCTGGAGTAATGGTTAAAGTCATAGAAATTGGGCACGTTGACCCGAGTTCAAATCCTGGACGAGGCTATTTGCAAAACCAAATTTTAATAATAATAAGCAAATAAGTAAAGTCGTCGGGGTAGCCTAACGTCGGTATCAGCCAGACAGTGAAGGAGTATATCCCCCTTTCACTAGCGCTAGACCAAGGAGATTATTTTTGGCGTCTGAGATGGAGCGCATCACCTACCATCAGCTCCTCACTTTACCGCACAGATCCCCGTGCTATCCATACGCTGAACCTACTACCAATTCCTACTACCTCTCACTACCAATTCCTACGTTACTGCTCGTTGTTTTAAAAACGAGACACATGAAAAATCCCATCAGTTTCATACCTGAAGATGGCAGATGGACATGCCGAAAGCGCTCGTAATGAAACCTTTAGTGGACTGCTACACCAGTTCCACCCTGACATTAAAAAGATGGCCAAAAAATTAGAAAGGATCGAACAAAAACTCGTCCGACAAGAATTGTCAGTACAGTTTAACGAAACATGTTTAAAAGAAAAAATGCTGCCAAAATACAGTTATATATATATATATATATATATATATATATATATATATATATATATATCAGGAAAACGTAGATAAAGAATCAAATTGTCATAAAGTGCCGTTGAGTCTGTGCCTACGCTATCCTAACTTCTATCTGCATATGCTTCAATATTAATATTGAGCACTCTTTATGAGTGTGTGTTTGTCTACTAGCTGAAGTACCTGCTTATGTCGGGTAAGGGGTGCTGAAAACTTGGATCACAGACTTGGTGAACTTAAGAAAAAAATCCCTTCCATGTATTAAAAAAAGGGAGTTATTTGAAAGACTTTAGTATTATTTGTATTATTCGGACTATTGTCCTCATTTTCATTGTTATATGTACAATGTTTCGGCCGATGTGCCTCCATGCCTTCTTCAGGTATTTCTTGTCGGAAGATGAGGACAATAGTCCGAATAATACAATAATACAAATGATACTAATTATCAAGCCTCAACTAAAAAAATCGAGAAATTGAAAGAGTTTGTTGTCGATTAAAAATTTAACTCAAATATTTACAAAGAAAAATTGTTAAAGAAAATATTCAAAATATATTTTCAGAAAATATCTAATTTCATGAGTTTTTTAAACGTAGGTTAATATCTATCTATCGATCGATCTCTATCTACCTAATGTCTGACTATTCTATCTATCTATCTATCTATCTATCTCAGTCTGTTCTTGTTCATCTATTCCACGCTGCTAATATCTATCTATCTATCTATCTATCTATCTATCTCCATCTACCTAATATATGACAATTCTATCTATCTATCTATCTATCTATCTATTTCAGTTGGTTCATATCTATCTATCTATCTATCTATCTATCTATCTCTATTTCATGAGATTTTTAAGCAGAGATTAATATCTATTTATCTATCTATCTCCATCTACCTAATGTATGACAATTCTATCTATCTATCTCAGTTGGTTCATATCTATCTATCTATCTATCTATCTATATCTATTTCATGAGATTTTTTAAGCATAGATTAATATCTATTTATCTATCTATCTCCATCTACCTAATGTATGACAATTCTATCTATCTATCTATTTATCTATCTCAGTTGGTTCATCTCTCTCTCTCTCTCTCTCTCTCTCTCTCTCTCTCTCTCTCTATCTATCTATCTATCTATCTATCTCCATCTACCTAATGTGTGACCATTCTTTCTATCTATTTATCTATCTATTTATCTATCTATCTATCTCTCTATATATCTATCTCCATCTACCTAATGTGTAACCATTTTATCTATCTATCTATCTATCTATCTATCTATCTATCTATTTATCTATCTCAGTTGGTTCATATCTATCTATCTATCGATCTATCTATCTATCTATCTCCATCTACCTAATGTGTGACCATTCTATCTATCTATTTATTTATCTATTTATCTATTCATCTATCTCAGTTGGTTCATATCTATCTATCTATCTATCTATTTATCTATCTATCTATCTATCTTTGTTGGTTCATATCTCTCTATCTCTCTATCTATATATCTCCATCTACCTAATGTGTAACCATTCTATCTATCTATTTATCTATCTTAGCTGGTTCATATCTATCTATCTATCTATCTATCTATCTACCTAAAGTGATTGACTTCATTAAACGTTTGGGTATCCCTTCTTATATAATTATAAATACTTCAGTCTGTTCTCATGTCTTTCGGGTTCACACACTTTGGAATCAGTTGAGTTGTTTTTTGGTTTTGGGGTGTTTAACCATGAAACACAATGACATTACCCTCATAGCAGCCCCCACCCCTCAACACCTGCATTCATTTCGTATACAATGATACCATTTCCCCCTCTCTCTCCCTCCACCCTCTCTCTCCCTCTCTCTCTCACTCGTCTTCCAACAAACGGATAGTGAATTGGGCGAGCCACATATAAATGAGAATCTGCGTCGGATGCCAAACATCAGCGCTTGGAAGATTACGACTTGGATTCAATACGACGATAATATTTACAAGGTCGGTGGTCGGGCCTGAGCGGGCCTGGGCGGGCGCGAAAATGTCTGTTTTTCTCTTCTGTTTGGAAGCGCAAAATGACCGAAATGTTTTGAATCGCATCCAGGGTTGTATTTAACGAACTGAGTCCAGAGTTGGCAGTTGATACAGGGGGATCTTAGACGAACTGTTGAGACACAGCACATCGAGAGAGCGAAAGCGAGAGAGAGAGAGAGGGGGGGAGAGAGACTGTCTAATTGAGAAATAACATGCAAGTATTGAGTGTCGACAAGTGCTTAGACGATCAGTCTTCTGGCTGTGAGATCTGAGAACATTTCTTCGTTAGTCGGTTGGATTTGAGACTTGTTATTAAAAATAGTGCCACAGTGTATGGGTTATTTAAGAGTAGTGGTGCCCTTTAATAGTGGGATGGGAGGCTTCATACCTTTCCCAAGGGTATTAGTACTAAAATGAACGTAGTAGCGTAACTGAAGTTCAAAAAATACTCTGGTAAAATTACTTGGGTTGGTTGGTTGTATTGTTTTGCTGAGGTGGAGCCCCACACCTTGCAAATCCTAGGTGAATGCTCTACCAGTTGTATTGTCTTGTGGTATATCAACCCTTTTCAGGTCATTGAATTTGGAATAAAGTCATTTTAAAGGATTCAGGTTGCTTACACTACATGCTGCTGTTTAAGTGGTCACCCAATTAAGTATTGAATCAGGATCATCATTGCTTAACTTCGGTGATCTAGTGGGGCCCGGAGGGAGGGGAGGGGAGGGGTATATCTCATAGTGGTGTAATGGTTAACAAGCTACCTTGCAGATCCATTGCGATGTTGTAGCCGAACACGTTTTAATAAATCCCATCTATGGGTTAAATAGAAAAATGTATTTATAAAAAAAAATTGTATTATCCATTAAGAATGAATTTATTTCAAAACTTTACCGGCATTAAATGACCCACTGAGGTTGATATGCCACAAAACAAAACAAAACAAAAAATAAATAAATAAATGGAACTAATGAGATTTTTGAAGAAACGTCAATAATATCAGAATAATATCAATGAAATCTGAATGTCGTCAAGGGAAACATTAAGAAAAAAGGTTTTATTTAACGATTGTGTTTTCTGTTTCAGAGAAGACATAGAAAACTATTAACGATGAGACAAAAGTAAAACTCATGTTCCTTGGGGTGACTGAGCAGTCCATGACATGCAAGACCCCCCCCCCTCTGGACCTTACATAGGCTAGACTACATCAGTTAGTAAACATTGTTTTTCGACCAATTTTATAAACGTAAATAGCAGGAACGTTTATAAAATTGGTCGAAAAACACTTCTCTCGGTCTCCCTGGTTGAAAAAGCTATTTAATAAAAACAACCTAAAAGTAAGCTACAGTTGTACGGGCAATATAAGTAAAATAATTAACAATCACAATAAAAAAATGTTAGAAAAAGAACAAAACAAAAACAAGAAAGAACCAACTTGTAATTGCAGGTCCCAAATCTGCCCAGTACAAGGAAAATGTTTATTGACTGATGTAGTATATGAGGCAGTAGTAAAATCACCAACCACAAAGGAAAGTAAGATATATGTAGCGGTCACCCAACAACCTGTAAAGCATAGGATATCACAGCATAAGCTATCATTTAGGTTTGGTTTGGTTTGTTTTGTTTTACGGCATATCAACCTCAGTGGGTCATTTAATGCCGATAAAGTTTTGAAATAGATCAATTCTTAATGGATAATACAATTTTTTTATGAATACATTTTTCTTTTTAACCCATAGATGGGACCCTAACGGGTACTACCATTCCGGTTCAGAGTGGACCAGGGAGCAATGGTGATGAAGGGGTGCTCCACATTCCCCAAACCTCCAAAACTGGAACCTCACCATCAGAGTTTAACGTCATTCCCAGGACATGTAGACCCTCAGTCACCGCCTTCTAGCACCCATATAATAAAAAGGGGTTGGGGCTTGCCATAAGGACAATAGGGTTGGGGAAATCATATAGGTGCTAGGCTTTGACGTGACCAGCCGATTGATCGGAGAGGGCCTCTCCGACCGCCCGTCTAGCACAAGATAGGGTCAAAGTGGAGTATTGCATGTCGTGAACTACTCATCCACCCGGGCTCTATCCTAAGCATCACGGGTAGCCACCCACGGTCAACAGGTGGCCCCATTGGGGGAGTCTTACCCTCTGCAGAAGTGCAGTCGGTGGATTCTAACGCCCCAGCCGACAGGGCGGGCTATCATTTAGGGATAGAAAATACAGAGAAGCAACCACACTTGCAAAATATGTTTTACATATTTTACGCCTTTTATCTTTTATTTTAATTTTATGTCAGCCAAACATTGCTAAAGGCGACCAACTGTACTAGAGTTAAATTCTTTTCGCGTCTTAGTAAAATCAAACGACACCCCTCCTCCCAACAGAAGAAAAAGAAGTTGGGAACATATAAATTTCTGCCAAGATTTCACTGAAAGGTCATTGTGGGGTTATTGATCAATATAGTCCCTCGAATAAATAAGCAATCTACCCCACACACACACCTCACTTCTTATCTCTGATCTACGCAGTTAAAAAAAAAGATTCAAATATATATACCCCGGTTGTACGTACAAACACCTACACAGGTATGTAAAATATTCATTGGTCTCTCTCTCTCTCTCTCTCTCTCTCTCTCTCTCTCTATATATATATATATATATATATATATATATATTGTGTGCTCGATTGTGCCGGGGCGGAAAAGTATCTCTATACACACGATTCACTCCTACAGGAAAAAGGTTAGTTAAACTGTTTACATAGAGGAATAGACATAACATACAAATCTGAGTCAAACAAAGTTGCAGTTGAAATACAGTTTAGTCAACAAAACAATTTAAAATCATTTAAAAGCAATTGATAAGAAACAAGCTTTGATACCGTAATTATTTGTGTATAAAACGCATCCATGTATAATACGCTCTCCTAATTTTGGACAACAAAATTTTGGAGAAAACGAAGTTGTAGTAAAATTCAGTTGAATCAACTGAACCATTTAAGATAATTTAAGAGCAAGTGGCAAGAAAGAAGCTTGGATAGCGTAATTATTTGTGTATAAAACGCATTCATGTATAATACGCACTCTTATCGTTAGACTACAAAATTCTGGAGATGATCCAAAAACCTTAGTTCTAGCAAAATACAGTTTAGGGACTAAACAAACTAAAATTATTTAAGCGGAATTTGGCAAGAAAGAAGTTCTGATACCGTAATTATTTATGTATAATACACACTCTGTATAATACGCACTCCCAATTTTGGCCTACAAAAATCTGGAGAAAACAAAGTTACAGTAAAATTCAGTTTAATCAACTGAACAATCTAAAATCCTTCAAGGGCAATTGACAAGAAAAAAATTCGATCCGTAATTATTCATGTATAATACACACTCATGTATAATACACACTCATGTATAATACGCACTCCCAATTTTGGACTACAAAAATCTGGAGAAAACGGAGTTGCAGCAAAATTGAGTTTAATCAATTAAACAATCTAAAATCAATTAAGAACAATTGGCACGAAAAAAGATTCGACATCGTAATTATTTCTGCATTAAACGCACTCATGTATAACACGCTCCCTTAACATTTGACATTTTTGGACTAATACCCTTGGGAAAGGTATGAATCCCTTCATCCACTATTACAAGGTATCCCCCGTTTTAGGTTAAATAGTACCACTATTGTGCTACTACAAGGATTGCTTTGTCATTCAATAACCACGAAGTTTATATGCCATCAAACAAAGAAACCAAACCAAACTTATCAAGGGTTGCATTAGCATTGAATAACCCACGAAAATTGATATGCCATTAAACAAATAAAGGAAACCAACCAACCAAACATCCAATCAAACCTAAATTAAGTATTTGTTCAACTTTCATCTGTTCGTATTAGTATTATTTGTATTATTCGGACTATTGTCCTCATCTTCATTGTTATCTGTACTACGTTTCGACCGATGTGCCCTTCTTCAGGTATTTCTTGTCGGGCTCGGGAACCTTCTCGGACTCGGGAACCTTCTTTTCGAACTCGGGAACCTTCTTGTCGTAATCGGGAGCCATCACGGAACTTTGAACCTAACCCTTTATTCAGTCCACCTGGGTATCCTCTTCTCATTCCACTAACCATAGCTGGGGTACAAGCGTTAAGCCGAGTCCCAGATGATGCCCGTGTCCGATACGAAATACCTGAAGAAGGCCGGAGTGCACATCAACCGAAAAGTTTTACAGATAACAATGAAGATAAGGACAATAGTCCGAATAATACAAATAATACTAATTATCATGCCTCATCTCAAAAATTAAGAGAAATAGTATTTTATCAAAAAATAAGAATTTATATAGTTTACATAATTGTCTTAAAACACAAAAGTTAAACCCTATTTAGAACAAATGCACGGACATATTCACACAAAAATGAAACGAACTGGTGACAAGAAATAATTCATTCATTAGGAGAAGCGAAATTTATAAATATTTGTCATGTCATTGACTCTTTGATTACACTGGTTTACAAAAAAATATTTTTTGTTTGAGGCAAGAATGTGAATAGGTGCTTTTTTTTTTTTTTTTTTTACTAATTTGGGTATGCTGAATTCAAATTTATAAACAGTTTTGCTCTATCACCTCTAGTTTTCTGTCTTTTAAATAGTCTCATTTTAGTATATACAGAGTATATACATGCTTATTTCAACAGTTGCAGCAGCTTATTACAGATAAAACAGGATAGATAAAGAACATTGACGGAATAAATATACTTGGATGATACAATGTACACAATTCAGAAAGAATTGGCCTTCTCGATGTTTTGATGAGCTTGAAGCCATTGGAGAATATGTAAAAAAAACAACAAAAAAAAACAAAGTAAAATTAAATCATATGTAAGGCAATAAAATGTGTGTCGTTGGAAATTGTAATACAAATATATACCCAAAAGATTGTGTAACACAATTGTCGAGGGACACCTTCCTCCTGCGCTGCGAGGTTCGACAACCTCCGGCGCTGACTGCTAGTGCACTACTGGCTGTTGATTGAGACGTGTTGGCTATGCTTAACTGCCAAAATCCGTCTTGATATATAGCTATATATAATGTAATGCTATCACTTACATTTATGGCATAATAACTAAAAAAGAAGACATAAGTCACACAATATTAAAAATTAACCCTGAATGCATATACGCCTTTATGTACAGTATGTGTACAAAATGTACAGTATGCATATCTAAAAAAACTAGAGATGATAAGTACAATCGGATTTCAAATCTGAATTCAGCTGCACCCCCAAATTAGGTTAAAAGAGCTATTTTTATGCTTGCATCAAAATCTTTGTAAACCAGGTGGACATAGCAATATTTTTAATGAGAGTTTAATAAAAAAAAATAAAAAAAGGCTGCATGGGGTCTTCAGTACATTTATTTTTTAAACATTGTCATGTGTGTGAGTAATATATATATATATATATATATATATATATATAATATATATATATACATACCAACCCCTCCGTCCGAGCAGGATGTGACACAACAGGTTTGAATTCAGTTTTCCTTCTCGTATACCAGTTGCCTAACCATGGTTGAAGAGCCCAGTCTGCCCTACTAATTTATCCACAGCTGGTGGGAGAGTAGGATACATACCTTTACCAAGAGTGTTAGCGCTAAGTGAAATACAATTACCACGTCCAGGATTTGAACTCGGGGCAACAAGTCCATTTTCCATGACTTTAACCATTGTGTATACACACACACACACACATACTCACACACACACACACACACACACACACACACACACACACACACACACTAAGTTTGAATAGTGTGAAACTGATAGTACTTAAGCTGTGTATGTGTGTGTGTGTGTGTAATAAATGAAGAGTGCTACAACAAATGGTATCAATCTATAAGGATATGTAGATTTTTAATTTAATCTGAAATATATGTCCACCTAGTTTAATTGACTCGGCGTTAAGATACATATTGTTTTAGTTTAGATTGTTTATTTGGTTTTACCAGAATCTCAACCCGACTGAGATTATTTTAGGCCTTAGAAACTGCGTAAATTGTAAATTTATATTCACATTGTAGTTTCGTTTCTGTAAAGTGTTTAAATGCCATCGTTGGCCAGTTGAAAAGGGCTTAAAGTAAGTAAGTCCTGAGTTATGGAATCCTTTGGTAAGTGAATAAGTCCTATCCTGCGTATTGTTAAAGGTCCAGTGATTTAATCCTATGTCCGTTGTCCACGAAAATAAAAGTAGTTATGGCCAGTTTTAAGTATTGTATCAGTAGCAGAGTACTGCCAGTGATTGGCCAAGAGAGATCACATGGTTCTGGCCGTGTCTATAAGTAAAAGCGGGCGCATAGCACACACCTTATATATAAAATGTGTAATGGTTAGCAAACTAGATTAGCAGACCATTGTTTGTGAGTTCGATTCTCACTGGGCGCCCCACACTTCTGGCCTTGTGCCGTATCTAAGCTTAGTAAATAACTATATATAAAAAAAATCAACGGTTTCACTCTAAACTAAAATAATATGAATATGTAAAAATTTATAAACAAACACATTTCAGTGGATATTTCTGTGTGACGGTGTAAAATACTTTAGCTTGGATTATAGATATAACTTCCTTTCGGTCATCTGTACCAGAACGATATATCTTGCATAGAGCAAAGTTCGAGTTGTAGTAGTAGTCGTTTAGTAGTAGTAGTAATCGTTAGTTCAGAAACAACACACGCAAGGTGTATAGTCACAGGGGGGGGCTGTTTATTTCTTCCTAGACTCGTGGGTTCTTTTCAGGGAGAAGGAAAGATAGAGAGAAAGAGAGAGAGAGAGGGTATGGTCAAATTATTCTATCTTCTAACATAGTATCATGTTCTGTACTACTATCCCAAACCCATACGGGGAACCGGGATCCACGTCTGAATCCCACCAGAGCCCTAAATTCCTAAATCCCTAAATTCCCCGTAGACCACAATAATTACGCTACACATCATGTCCCAAATTGGGATGTGGTCATAAAAGTGTAATTATATTGTTGCCGTGTATAATACGCACCCATATATATATATATATATATATATATATATATATATATATATATCAAACAAGAAAAACCTACCTTAAACAAAATAAACTTTGAAATAAGTCAACATATTCTCATGTTTATAATTTTCCGCCTATCCTCCTTCCACTTTACCCCTCCCCTTCTCACAACTGGTGCCCCCCTCCCACATAAAATCACTACTGCAACGCTACCATTCCTACAACCTCCTACTACCAATGGTTATTACCTCCCACTTCTAATTCCTTGCTGCTACCCGTTCTCGTTAGAAACGAGACACGAAATCATACCATTGTTTCCTACCTGAGGATGGCAAATTGTATTGCCTAAAGCGCTCGTTTTGAAACCTTTGGGGACTGTTATACCAAAAATTGGAACGGATCAACGAAAAACTTGTCCGACAGGAATTGTCTGTACAGTTCAACAAACTTGTATAAAAGAAAAAATGCTGCCAAAATACACTTATATATATATATATATATATATATATATATATATATATATATATATATATATATATGTGAAGGAAAATACTTTAGATTTGCTTCATGTAATAATTCATTTCAACTGCTGTTACAATTTTATGGGCCATCGTTTAGGCTTCAAGCAAGAGCGCTTGCCCAGCGGAGATCCTTTGTGTTAAGCAGAGCGTAGTTTCAATATACGGGTAAAGAATCCTTTGGTTGTTCCTTGGTGATCCTCAGTATTGCAAGTCCTTCGTCAATAATTGCAAATTGACGTCTCTCAGTATCGGTGATTATGTAGTCAACTGGCCACGTATTCGGGCTGTTGATTGGATGAGTTTTAAACCACGTGACCTCGCTTAGTCTATAAATTTAAGTGGTTTATGGTAGCACGGCTTAAATCACCAAATAATCCAACAGTTTATCAAATAATCCAAAAGTTTAATTCATTCCAGCATCTCCAAGCACACCCTGTCCACGCTCCTTAGAGATCCAGAATTGGATCATCTCCTCCAGATTATGTTTAACATCCTACCCAGGACACTAAGACCCTCAGCCACCGCCTTATAGAACATATATAATAAAAAGGTTGGGAGCTGCCATAGGAGCAATACGGTCAGGACAATCCTATTGGTGATAGGGCTTGATTCGAACAGATGATTGATCGTGGGAGCCTCTCCAACCGCCCGTCTAAATAAGGGCTAAAGTGGAGTGTTGTCTGTCATGGACTGCTGAGTCATCAGGATTCCGTCCTTAAGCATCAATGGTCGCCACCTAAGGCCAACAATTTGCCCCATTGAGCGGGGGGTCTACCCCTCTGTAGAAGTGCAGTCAGCGTATTCTACAGTCCCAGCCGACAGGATGGGTTCACTTTCGGTGTAATACCCTTGGGAAAGGTATGAACCTCATCATCCCCCCAGCTATGTGTTAAAAGGTACCACTAGCGTTTTTATACACGGATGGTTTTGGCATTAAATAGCCTTATGTAACTAAGTTGATATACCATACGGAATGAGAGAGAGAGAGAGGGGGGGGAAAAGACAGAGGAGGAAAAGACAGAGAAAAGGGGGGGAGAGAGAGAAATAAATATTTAGTGGGTTAGAAGGCAAGGAATGAGAGACAGAGACAGAGAGAGAGAGAGAGAGAGGGTGTGAAGGGTGAGACAGAGAAGGGGAGAGGGAGGAAAAGACAGAGAAAAGGAGAGAGAGATAGAGAGAGAGAGAGGAGAGAGAGAGAGAGAAGAGAAAGAAGAAAGATTTAGTGGTATAGAAG
Organism: Doryteuthis pealeii; assembly: GCA_023376005.1. Taxonomy (NCBI): domain Eukaryota; kingdom Metazoa; phylum Mollusca; class Cephalopoda; order Myopsida; family Loliginidae; genus Doryteuthis; species Doryteuthis pealeii. Next base: position 124,892,516 of record CM042142.1, on the reverse strand, counting down.
GCAAGGAATGAGAGAGAGAGAGAGGGTGAGGAAGGGAGAGAGAGGGAGGGGAGAGACGGGGAGGGGGGAAAAGACAGAGAAAAGGGGAGAGAGAGCGAAAAAGAAAGATTTAGTGGGTTAGAAAGCAAGGAATGAGAGAGAGAGAGAGAGAGAGAGAGAGAGAGAGAGAGGGAGAGAGAGAGAGAAGGAGAGAGGGAGGAAAAGAGAGAGAAAATTATGAATGATCAAATTAAACAATTACAGTGAAAACTCAATCATTTCTTTATTGACTGACTAATTTACAACTATTAGAAAAAATAGTTGAAGTATCCCTCTCCGTTGGGTCGTTCAGGGGTCACAATTGATGATAATAACAATTAAACGAACCCTAAGAAGATAATGAACTGGCAAAACCAATATCGTTGGTCTAGCGCTAGTGAAAAGCGGATAGACTCCTTCACTGTCTGGCTGATACCGACATTAGGCCACCCGACAACTTTGCTTTTACTTACTTTACTCTCGTTGCTTGAACATCGACCAACTGTGTTAAGTCCATATTTTTATCAGGTAGAGTAGCATTGGCAGTGTCAGTGTTCGAGCCCAGGCAAGTAGCGGTATTTTAACACCGATTTATTTTGGGCCTCAAAGAAAATGGATATCTTTATGTGTTAGTGAACTGATTTGAGTGGAGGTCGGAAACGGCGTGACCCACTCACTAAGATAAAAAACCTCGGAGTTTTGAAAGAAAAAAAAAAAAAAAAGAAAGAAGCAAAACAAAAAAAACGAACATTCTGATAGAAAAGAAGAACATGTCTCCACTTGAAGAAACCGTCAATTGCAAATCTCACTTGAGCCGACTGACTCATTTGTTGTTAAGTCACCGAAAATTGAACACGTGTTACAGTTCAAGTCGAGGAAGTTACGTAGCAACGCCATGGATGGATTAACGTAAAGATTATCAGTTAATATCTTTGATCGGGATTAATTGCAATCTTGAAACTTTCTTGAGCCAAATCAAACACTGAGTTAAGATCAAATCATGGTTGACATCATAACGTGCTGAACTGCGACATCGTAATAAGCGAATTTGGACTCCAGTCGCGTTATTACATTCCGTTTCCAACTGATCGGGGACTGAAGAGATTTATCGTGCCTGTTACGAGAAGTGTTAGTTGCAAATCTTCCTCGAGGATTATTTTGAAGACTCTACACTAGGTATACCCAAACTGAAGCTAAACTGCGTTTTGTTACAAAATGACTTTAGCCACCCCCCCTCGACAGAAAATAATTTACCAAAAATCAGGGAATTATCAGATTTTAATGAAATTTTCAGTGTTTATTTATCGATGAATGGTCTTTATAATGCATTATTTATTTTATTTCAAAACTTTCTCATTTTTTTCAGGTCGCTTAATTTTTAACCCCCCCCCCTTTATGTTGGGGTCGTAACATTTTTTTTCGAGTTGGTCTTATAGTTTTCTAATTACAGAATAAATAAAGAGATAAAATACCGTCGTCAAGTCGTCCTGGCACCACGGATACCTATGACTCTCTCTCTCTCTCTCTCTCTCTCTCTCTCTCTCTCTCTCTCTCTCTCTGTCTTTCTCTCTGAGTATCTCTCTCACTCTCTTTCTTTCTTTCTTTCTTTTTTTCTCTCTCTGTTTTTCTCTCTCACTCTCGTTTTTTCTTCTCTATTTTTCTCTCTGAGTCTCTCTCTCTCTCTCTCTCTCTCTCTCTGTCAGTCTTTCTCTCTGAGTATCTCTCTCACTCTCTTTCTTCTTTCTTCTTTTTTCTCTCTCTGTCTTTCTCTCTCACTCTCGTTCTTCTTCTCTTATTTTTCTCTCTGAGTCTCTCTCTCTCTCTCTCTCTCTCTCTCTCTCTCACACACACACACACACACACACACACAATCTCTCTCTCTCATTCTCTCTCTCTTTTTTTTCTTTCTCTCTCTGTCTTTCTCACTCACTCAAGTTTTTTTCTTCTCTGTCTTTCTCTCTCTGCCTTTCTCTCTCTCTCTCTCTCTCTCTCGCTCTCTCTCTCTCTCTCGCTCTCTCTGTCCTTCTCTCTCCCTCTATTACTCTCTTTCTCTGTGTCTGTGAGTATTACAGAAAGACTGATAGAGAGAAAGAGAGGGTCATTCCAGTGGGTCCATGCGCACGTACGTAAACGTGAACAGATATATGATATCGAGACGACCTGACGTGACATGATGTGTCTTTTGGATGCCTCAAGTGGTGTAATGGTTAACAAGCTAGATTAGTAGACTATTGTTGGGAATACTTGATATCATATAATTGTGGACAAAAAAGAAAAAAAAAAAAAAGAAATCACCCAAGAAACAATATCATAAGAAATGTTAGAAAATTTACAATAAACGCGATTCCCTAACATTTAAACATAAGATAACCCAAGACGGGTTGAAATGCCACTAACATCAATGGATCAATTAATCAACGATGTTACGATTTCAGTGGCCATCCTTTAGGCTTCAAGCAAGAGCGCTTGTCCTGCCGAAATCCTTCGTAAAAAATCCTTTGGTTGTTCCTTGGTGCACCTCAGTAGTGCAAATCCTTCGTCAATGATTGAAAATGGACGTCTCCCAGTATCAGTGATTGAGTAGTCAACCAGCCACGCATTCGGGCTGTTGATTGGCTGAGGTTTGAATCACGAGATCTCACTTAGTCTTTAAATCTAAGTGGTGTATTGCAGCACGGCTTATATACTCAATATAATCCTACCAATCACATAATAGTTTATGTTCTATTTCTTTCTATCCATTCCTTGGTTCTAACATTTATTGTTTAACGTATTACAATCAATTCAAGCTGAAAGCAAGAACACCGAAGTTTCAGCAACGATGAGCCAATTTAATACTTTAATGGGTTACCACATATGTTGTCCAGTGGCTCCCGGGGGACCGTAAACCCAGGCAGTACTTCAACTCTTTCGTCTAAATGGGGCGGGGTAGAGTTTATTGCTCGGTGCCAGAGGCGCCCAAAAAAAGGAAACGCCGAAGGGATTACGCATTTATGGTGTCCAGCGGCTCCGGTCTCTGGACCGGTTAGTAAGGTAAGATTAAACCCGTACTCCCAGGGGACCGTCAACCCAGGCAGAACTTGTTTTTTTTTGTCTAAATGGGACAGCGCAGAGTTTATTGCCCGGTGTTTGAGGTGCACCTTACCGGTTAGTAAGGTAAAATTAATCGCGTACTCCCGAGAGACCGTCAACCCAGGCAGCATTTGCTCTTTTGTCTAAATGGGACAGGGCAGGTTTTATTGCCCGGTTCCCGAGGCACCCAAAAAAGGGAACGCCGAAGGAAATACGCACTTTTGGTGTCCAGCGGCTCCGGTCTCTCGACCGGTTAGTAAGGTAAAATTAACCCCGTACTCCCAGGGGACCTCAACCCAGGCAGGACTTGCTCCTTCGTCTAAATGGGGCAAGGCAGGGTTTATTGCCCGGTTCCTGGGGCGCCCCAAAATGAAACGCCGAAAGGGATTACGCACTTTTGGTGTCCAGCGGCTCTGGTCTCTGGACCGGTCAGTAAGGTAAGATTAACCCCGTGCTCCCAGGGGACTGTCAACCCAGGCAGCACTTCAGCTCCTTCGTCTAAATGGGGCAGGACAGGGCAGGGTTTATTGCCCGGTGTTTGGGGCGCCCCAAAAAGGGAACACTGAAGGAATTACGCACCTCTTGCACTGGCTACTGCATAAGCTTCGCTTTGGGCGAGACTTCCCGCGTTAAAAAGACTTTATGTTAATCCGGCCTGGTGGAAAGTCAGGAAACTAAAAGTAAGTAAGGGCGGTTATTTCAAGCTGCCTGAGTCCTTTGTTTATCAAAAATGACTTGATTCAGCATTAAATGACCCGGTAAGGATTTATATGCCGTAAAACAAAACAACCAACATTATTGTTTCACAATATACTAACCGTCTTATTTATATGATAAATTTCAAGCAGTTTTTTTTAATCTTTAAGCGTTTAACCTAAAAAAAGAATCTAAAGTCTGTTAGTCGCGCTTCTTCTTTTTCTATTTCGCGAAAAAGTCTGTCCTTTTTTTGCCTCTTGCTCTCACCTGATATATACAAACTTGTAGTCGTTTTAGTACGGCAGCATAGAGTCCCTAAAAGCCACCGACACCCCCACCTAACCATTCTCAAGGCATCCATCTACATCTTTGCTGCTGCTCACATCTGCAGGTTTGTATCTCGTCAGGTTTACAGGGAAGGGGAGGGGTCAGAGTGAGGGACGGGAAGTGAGACGATCTCCAATTGAGATGATGAAAGCTGTGTTCACTGCCCCGAAAATGTTACCGTTACACAAGTCGGCACAGATGTGGGACATCTCAAAACGCGACATGAATTTGCAAATAGAGAGAGAGAGGGGGCACCGGGCAATAAACCCAGCCCTGCCCCATTTAGACGATGGAGCTAGTGCTGCCTGTGTTGACGGTCTCCTGGGAGTACGCGATTAAGAGATAGAGAGAGAGAAGAGAGAGAAAGAGAGAGAGAGAGAGAGAGAGAGGGGAGTGTGTGTGTGTGTGTGTGTGTGTGAGAGAGAGAGAGAGAGAGAGAGAGAGAGAGGGGGAGCACCGGGCAATAAACCCAGCCCTGCCCCATTTAGACGAAGGAGCAATTTTTTGACTGTTACAATGCAGAATTCCTTTTCCTCATCTTTATTTCCCTTCGATTTTGTTTTCAAGTCAACAATTTGTTTAACTAATGAGAAAAATGATTAATTTCAATAACACAGAACTAGAATCTAGATTCAACTATATCAATTTTGTGTGAACTTGGATGTAAATCAATCAGAGTGAATTTAGAGTGGTAAAGTTTTCATATATATATATATATGTGAGAACGGAAAATGAATCCGACGATATGAGGAAAAATGAGTAAAGAAAAGAAATGTAGATGGATAAAAATGAATTTTATCGATATTACTTTTAATCGATATCACTTACACATGTGTTTCGGTCTGTTTATCAAAATGTATACGGATTTACGTTATTATTATTATTAAAATAATCAGATGGAGTTGAAATGATGATGATAATAATAATAGGAAAAATGCATAAAATGTTCCGTACACAGAGAGATTTTGACGACCTTTATCTGATGAAGATTAAAAGTGATATCGATAAAATTCATTTTTATCCATCTACATTTCTTTTCTTTACTCATTTTTCCTCATATATATATATATATATATATATATATATATATATCTATATATATATATATATATATATATATATACCAATCCCTCCGCACGAGCAGGATGTGACACAAGGTCAATTTCTTTAGCAGAGATCAACAAGTTTGAATTCAGAGTTTTCCTTCTTATAGACCGGTTGCCTAACCATGGTTAAAGAGCCCAGTCTGCCCTACTATTTACCCATAGCTGGAGGGAGAATTGGATTCATACCTTTCCCAAGGGTATTAGCGCTAAGTGAAAATGCAATTACCACGTCCAGTATTTGAAATCGGGGCGACGAGTCCATTTGCCATGACTTTAACCATTACACCACGCGTAGAGTTTTCATATACGAACACATAAGTAGGATGACAATCAACCATTGTCTATATTGAGATCAATGCATAACCATTCATTTTTTGTGTAATATAGTTCAAGAGATTGAATGGAATATTGAACATTAAACATCTATTTGTGTAAAAACTATTGATATATATATATATATATATATATATATATATATATATATATCAATAGTTTTTACTATATATAAAAAAGTCACATCATGTTATAGTAGTTGCGCACTTATGATTGACAAGTTGATTTGGCGAGTTTCATGTGTGGTGTGTCCGGTTGGCCTAGAAGTAGAGTCTCTGACTTTGCGTCCTGGGTTCGTCGGTTCGATCTCTGTCGGGGGGAGATCGTAGGTATACACTGCTGATGAGACCAAAATTAGATCGAAACAACTGTACAGTGTTCCTCACGTCGCACATGGTATTCGCCGAATTTGCTTGTCATGATTAATTAAAATTATATAAATAAAATTTCTCACCACAAAAAAATAAAAATTACCTATAATATATATATATATATATATATATATATATATATATATATATATATATATATATATATATATAAGTTTTGTTGAATTGAACAGACAATTCCTGTTTGACAAGTCTTTCATTGATCCGTCCTAATCTTCAGGCCATCCTTCTGGTGTCAGCGTGGAACTGGTATAACAGTCCACCGAATGTTTCGTCACTAGCGCTTTCGGCAATACACTTTGCCATCCTCAGATGGGAAACGATGGAATAGTTTTCAGGTCTCGTTTTTAACGAGAACGAGTAGTAGCAAGGAATTAGTGGGAGGTAATATCAATAGGTAGTGGGAGGTTTTTGTAATGGTAGTAGTTTGAACAAAGCGGTGGTGATTTTTTTTGGAAGGGGGCACAGGTTGTGATAAGGGAAGGGGGAATAATGGAAGTAATGCAGACATGAAAACTATTCCATCGTTTCCCACCTGAGGATGGCAAAGTGTATTGCCGAAAGCGCTAGTGTTGAAACCTTCGGTGGACTGTTATACCAGTTCCACCCTGACACCAGAAGGATGGCCCGAAGATTGGAAAGGATCAATGAAAGACTTGTCAGACAGGAATTGTCTGTTCAATTCAACAAAACCTGTATAAAAGAAAAAATGCTGCCTAAATACACTTATATATATATATATTATAATATATATATATATATATATATATATATGAAAGGTAAAAATGGATATTGAATCCGATAATGTGTAGAAAGTTTTGTTATTTTTTCTACACATATTGTTGGATTCAATATCCAATTTTTACCTTTCATACTGTCCACAGAAAAAAACAAAATTGGAATTATCTAAATTATATCAAATTTGCTCAAATTTCGGATGTAATAAGGATCCCGACTCTGCGAGTTTATCATCATTGCAGATTCCTGTTGTTGGACTTGTTATATTTTTTAAACTTTCATTTGTAACCGGAACATTTTCCTGGACTTTTTGATATTCATATACACTTTTACTGCAAACTCTTTTGAGCTTTTTTAATGATAAAAATGCTTATAATTTTTAAAGATAAAATTTATTTTATTTTTAACAATAAATACGTATTTTAAAATTTTTTTTGAAAATTCCGGTACTGATCGAGAGCGTTCTGTGCCTTGTGATTAATGATATATTTATTTTGTTTTTTCGCTTACAATGTTGCTTTGATAAAGACATCTCTCTTATTATAATGGAGATTGTATGTTTGTCTGTCTGTAACCGAAACTATATTACTACTCAATTCACAGTTCCCTTAGTTATTTACATCACATGCTCCATGATTTTATTTTTATTTAAACCTCAATGAATAATAAAAGTGTTTTACATTATTAAGACTGTTGACCATATCTACATACTAATAATACGCAATTGTATTTATATATACAATAAAATAGTGGTTTACAGTGTAAATGGGAAGGCTAATTTGCATATTGATCTTAAAAAATTGATTTTAATAAATATGTGATCAGTATTATTGATTTCTAATTGTTTGATTTTATCTTATTGAATATGAGCAAAAATCTCTGGGATAAATCTTAAAAGAAATTCTTAAAAGAAGAAATAACTGTAATATTATCCTTTACTTCCTATTTTAAGTAGAGAGTTAAATTAAGAAAATTTACCAATGAAAGACGGGAGTAATGAAAAATGATGGAAGAGTTAGTTTCAAAGCTGTTCTATTTTTCAATAATACCTCCTCTGTTCCAAATCGTTTATCTACATTCTTATTTAGTTTTATTAGCCTTTCTAATTCAACATGATATTTTATCATATCAAAACTTAAAAACTTGCACCCGGAGGGTGCATAAATTTGCTAGTATTCATAATGTCGAAACAGATTTCTGTCAGCAAAACTTTTAACATCTTGTTGTTTTTTCTACAAAACCTTCTACACACACACACACACACACACACACACACACACACATATATATATATATATATATATATATATATATATATATATATTGGTATTTATTTTCTTTCGGCGGGTGACATAGGATGGTGGAATTTAGATCCGTTAAGTTCGAGTTAACCCTTTCTACACAATATTGATAACCTGTTTGACAAGCTTGTTAACAATTATTTAACGTTGACTGACTTTCTTTTTAGTTAAAGAGTGAACGTTTATTCCAGATGAGCCACTCCTTGACCCGTCCGTCGACATTAATCACGTGACCGTTCAATAAAGCATTCAGGCGTGAACATATAATTCATACATCATCTCGGACATGACCGAACGACATGGTTTGCACTAAAAAAAAAGGTCAGAGAGAGAGAGAGAGAGAGAGAGAGAGAGAGAGAGGAGGGGGGGAGAGAGGGGAGAGAGAGAGAGAGAGAGAGAGAGGGGAGATAGGGAGAGAGGGGGACGCTACGTGTGCTGTGAGTAGACATTTTGATGAGTTTAACAAATGAAACATTTTTTTCTAGGCGCCTTTTTTCTTTCATTCTTTCTTTTTTCTTTCTTTTTTCTTTCTTTTTTCTTTCTTTCTTTCTTTCTTTTTTCTTTCTTTCTTTCTTTCTTTCTTTTTTTCTTTCTTTTTTCTTTCTTTTTTTTTCTTTTTCTTCTTTCTTTCTGTCTTTTCTCTCATTCTTTCTTTCTTTTCTTTCTTTCTTTTTTCTTTCTTTTTTCTTTCTTTTCTTTCTTTCTTTTTTTTTCTTTCATTCTTTCATTATTTCTTCCTTTTCTTTCTTTTGTTTTTTCTTTTCTTTTTCTTTCTTTCTTTCTTTCTTTTTTTCGTTCTTTTCTCTTTCTTTCTTTCTTCTTTTTTTTCTTTCTTTTTTTCTTTTTTTTCTTTTTTTTTTCTTTTTTCTTCTTTTCTTTCTTTCTTTCTTGGCTCTGCGATTTTTTGAATTCCTTTTCTTTCTTCTTCTATTCGTTTCTCCCATGTGTGTAAATAATTCGGTCGGCCGAAGATGAAAATTGTTTTCCTTTTAAATCACCGAAACCCATAAAAAAAAGCCCTGATTTGTTTCCAATTCAAAAAAAAAAAAAAAATACAAGTTACTAAAAATTTCCAGGAAGTTATTTAAAGCCACGGACTAGAGAATTGGTTTGTATGTATCTAGTAAGTTTAATCTAGATTGGTACAAGTCAAGACGTTTAGTGAATCTAGTAAGGAATATATATATATATATATATATATATATATATATATATATATATATATATATTTAGGCCGTTGTCGTATCAGTGCTGCTGTATGGCTGCACCACCTGGACCCTAAGAATGCACAAGAATGCTGCGGGTGATCATGAACAAGACGTGGAAACAGCACCCTACCAGAAAGCAGCTGTACGGCCACCTACCACATATCACCAAAACCATCCGACTAAGACGGACAAGACACGCGGGACACTGCTGGAGAAGCAAGGACGAACTCATAAGCGACGTCCTCGTGTGGAAGCCAGCACATGGACACACCAGTGTGGGCCGACCAGCAAAGACGTACATTGATCAGCTCTGTGCGGATACAGGATGCTGCATAGAGGACCTCCCGAGAATGATGAGCGATAGGAACGGATAGAGAGAGATTGTCATGGATATCCGCGCTGACAGCGCGACATGATGATGATTATGATATATTATATTTTTGAAGGCAATTACAATGCGTATATCGTATAAAATTCGATAATTATTGAAATTAATTGTGGCAAGCAAACTCGGCAAATAATGCGCGCAACGTGGAACACCGTACAGCTGATTCAACTTTATTAAGTCTCATCAGCGGTGTATACCTACGATCGAAACCGGGAACCCAGCATGCAGAGTCAGAAACTCTACCTCTGGGCCACCGGCCCGTAGCACACGATACATGATAAACACGCCACTACTATACATAGTACAGTGAGCGTTGAGGGAATCGCAAATTAGGCCTCTGTACGGTGTTCCACATTGCGCGCGTTATTTGACGAGTTTGCTTGTCATGATTATTTTCAATAATCATCGAATTTTATACGCATTGTAATTGCCTTCAAAAAATATAAATAATAATATACTTTACTTAACAATGCTTCAAAAGCAAATGATCAAATTCCATTAGATATATATATATCTTATAGATCTTAGCCCTGAAGAGCATTAAGCGAAACTAAAAGTAGGTTCGTCTGACTCATTAGATTTATCTTTATTATTTGCTCTACTTAGGTATTGAGCACTTTTTACTTATTAGCTTATTCTCCTAGCAGTTATATGAATATATATATCTATCTTATATACATATATATACATATAAATTGTTTTTTCTTTTGGCCAAATACTGTACCAATAGATTACTTTTTGTTGGTACGACTATCTTGGTCTTTTCTTTTTTCTCAAAATTTTTTTTCTCCCCGGTTGATGTTTGGTAGTATATTTTTACAATCAAACTATTCGCTGTTTTTTTTCTCACCGCGAGGATTTACCAACACGCTTGGTATATATATATATATATATATATATATATATATATATATATATATATCAGTCATCAGCAGACACGTGTTTCGACGTTTACGTCTCATCGGTGCGGCCCGACTTTTTTAGCAACTATGTCTAGCCGGGAGCGAAACCCGACAGAAATTTTCGTCAGTCAAGTTCTATACCCTTTTAAAAAATAATACGCTCCGCTAAATTGTTTGATTTTGTTTTTGTTCTTTTAATTTCATTATATTAATTGTGTAAAATTCTTTTCACAAATGAAAACCGCAATTATTGTTTGTTTTTATATCGTAAATATCATAAGTTTGACAATTGTTTACCAATTCTGATATTTTGAAGATGGATTAAATGCATAATTTGTTTTTCACAAATAAAAACGGCAATTGTTGTTTTTCTTTTTCACTGAATTTTTGAGATGAGGCTTGATAATTAGTATTACTAGCAAGAAGTATTTAAATTTTAATGTAATCAAATATATTAAATTAGAAAGACTAACGAAATTAAATAAGAACGCATATAAAATGATTATACTTATTTAATAATATTTGTTATTGGTTTTTATATGAAATCATTCATAGGATAGCTTTAAATATGTTGGAGAATGAAACAATGATATTAGATCAAAAACACCGAGTAATTATTTAATAAACCCGGTTTTGTTAAAACCTCTATGCAAATTAACAAGACTTGGTTGTTTTTCTTATAAAGCATTATTTCAACAACCCAGCCCATCTTCCGCAGCGGAGGAGAAGCGAGTTTCAGAGCCGACAATAGTGTCCGCACTCATCGAAAATCTAGCCGCATTTGAAACTAAACTAATTCTCACGCGTCTAATCGCTCGTTTTCCAAGGGGTCAAGCAAAAAGGCTATTATTCGGCAATAACCGGCGATGTAACTTTCCACTGGACCCCGCTATTCTGAAAATAACGGACCCTGATTCAAACATTTTTACTACAGGTACGTACATAATTCATAAACTGCCTATGAATTATGTAACAAACCAGCTTAGAAGATGCGTATTATATGATGGTAAGAAGAGAAGAAAGGGGCTATATAACAATATTCCGAAGTAACTATCTGCTTTCTGGACTAGGTGAAGTATTGAGATGTATGAGATAGATAAAGATCGAATGATTACTTCACGTAACATTTGCTTAAACTTGTTGCGATTTTTGTGGCTATCCTTAGACTTTAAGCAAGAGCACTATCCAGCGGAGATCCCTTGTGTTAAGCAGAGCGCGATCCTTAGTCAAGAAACCTTTGGTTGCTCCTTGGTGTTCCTTAATGTTGGGTATGATCCTTTGGTTGTTCCTTGGTGTTCTTTAATGTTGGGTATGATCCTTTGGCTGTTCCTTGGTGTTCCTTAATGTTGGGTATGATCCTTTGGTTGTTCCTTGGTGTTCCTTAATGTTGGGTATGATCCTTTGGTTTTGGTGTTGGGTATGATCCTTTGGCTGTTCCTTGGTGTTCTTAATGTTGGGTATGATCCTTTGGTGGGTTCCCTTGGTGTTCCTTAATGTTGGGTATGATCCTTTGGCTGTTCCTTGGTGTTTCTTAATGTTGGGTATGATCCTTTGGCTGTTCCTTGTGTGATCCTTTGGCTGTTCCTTGTGTTTCTTAATGTTGGGTATGATCCTTTGGCTGTTCCTTGGTGTTTCTTAATGTTGGGTATGATCCTTTGGCTGTTCCTTGGTGTTCTTAATGTTAGGTATGATCCTTTGGCTGTTCCTTGGTGTTTCTTAATGTTGGTATGATCCTTTGGCTGTTCCTTGGTGTTCTTAATGTTGGTATGATCCTTTGGCTGTTCCTTGGTGTTCCTTAATGTTGGGTATGATCCTTTGGTTGTTCCTTGGTGTTTCTTAATGTTGGGTATGATCCTTTGGCTGTTCCTTGGTGTTTCTTAATGTTGGGTATGATCCTTTGGCTGTTCCTTGGTGTTTCTTAATGTTGGGTATGATCCTTTGGCTGTTCCTTGGTGTTCCATAATGTTAGGTATGATCCTTTGGCTGTTCCTTGGTGTTTCTTAATGTTGGGTATGATCCTTTGGCTGTTCCTTGGTGTTCCTTAATGTTGGGTTTGATCCTTTGTTGTTCCTTGTGTTCTTAATGTTGGGTTGATCCTTTGGTTGTTCCTTGGTGTTCTTAATGTTGGGTTGATCCTTTGGTTGTTTCTTGGTGTTTCTTATGTTGGGTATGATCCCTGTTCCTTGGTGTTCTTAATGTTGGGGTGATCCTTTGGCTGTTCCTTGGTGTTTCTTAATGTTGGGTATGATCCTTTGGCTGTTCCTTGGTGTTCCTTAATGTTGGGTATGATCCTTTGGCTGTTCCTTGGTGTTTCTTAATGTTGGGTATGATCCTTTGGCGTTCCTTGGTGTTCCTTAATGTTGGGTTTGATCCTTTGGTTGTTCCTTGGTGTTTCTTTAATGTTGGTATGATCCTTTGGTTGTTCCTTGGTGTTCCTTAATGTTGGGTTTGATCCTTTGGTTGTTCCTTGTGTTTCTTAATGTTGGGTATGATCCTTTGGCTGTTCCTTGGTGTTTCTTAATGTTGGGTTTTGATCCTTTGGCTGTTCCTTGGTGTTCCTTAATGTTGGGTTTGATCCTTTGGTTGTTCCTTGGTGTTTCTTTAATGTTGGGTATGATCCTTTGGGTTGTTCCTTGGTGTTCCTTAATGTTGGGTTTGATCCTTTGGTTGTTCTTGGTGTTCTTAATGTTGGTTATGATCCTTTGGCTGTTCCTTGTGTTTCTTATGTTGGGTATGAATCCTTTGGCTGTTTCTTGTGTTTTCCTTAAATGTTGGGTTATGATCCTTTGGCTGTTCCTTGGTGTTCATAATGTTTGGGTATGATCCTTTGGCTGTTCCTTGGTGTTTCTAAGTGGAACAGCAACCCAAGCATCATACCAACATTAAGAACACCCAAGGAAAACAGCCAACAGGAATCATACCCTAACCATGAACTACAGAAGCAACACCACTTAAAGGAACAGCCAAAGGTCATTACCCCAACAATTAAAGGAACACACGAACAAGCCAAAGGATCTACCCAAGCATTAAGAACACCAAGGGAACAGCCAAAGGATCAAACCCAACATATAAGGAAACCCAAGGAACCAACAAAGGATCAATACCCAACATTAAGACACACCAAGAAACGACCAAAAGGAATGCAACCCAAACATTAGAACACAAGGAACAGCACAAGGCATCATAACCAACATTAAGGAACACCAAGGAACAGCCAAAGGATCAACTAACTTTGGACCAAGAAGCCAGATCATCCACATAAGGAACACCAAGGAACACGCAAGGAATCACATACCAACAATTAAGAAAACACACCAGGAACAGCCACAAGGATGCATACCAACATTAAGACACCAGGAAACAGCCAAAGGATCACCCAACATTAAGGAAAACCAGACAACCAAAGGATATAACCAACATTAAGGGACTCCAAGTGACCAAGTACCAACATTATGGAACACCAAAGGAACAGCCATAAGGATCAACTACCAAAATTAAGAAACACCGAAGGAACAGCAAAGGATAATACGCAACATTAACGAACACCACCAGGAACAAAACCAAAGGATCAAACCCAACATTATAGAGACACAAGGAAAGCCAAAGGATCAATACAACATTAGGAACACCAAGGACAGCCAACAAGGATTAACCCAACATAAGGAACACACCAAGAAAGCCAAAGGATCATACCCCAACATTAAGGAAACACCAAGGAACAGCCAAAGGATCAGACTAACATTAGGAAACCAAGGACACAGGCTACAACAAAGGACATACCTAGACAATGCATCACCAAAGTTGAACACCCAGACAGCAGGATCATACCAACATTAGAAAGGACACCAAAGGATCAACCACTAAGGAACCAAGAATAACCAATCTACAACATTACAGAACACCAAGGACAAAAGGATACGCGCTGGACACCGGAAGCAAGGATCAAACCCAACATTAAGACACCAAGGACACAAGGACCACTTAATGAACCAGGAAACAGGATACCCACATTAAGAAACACCAAGAACAGCCAAAGGACATCGCCATTGACGCAAGTCACCACTAACAACATTAGGAACAACCAAGGTATCAAACATAGGACCAAGGCGCAAATCATACCCCAACATTAAGGAACACCAAGGAATAGCTCAGAAGGATCATCACCAACATTAAGAAAACACAGGAACACGCCAAAGGATCATCACCTAACTATGAAAGGAGCAGTCATACCCATTAGAACACCAAGAACGAGCAACCACAAGACACAGGACGCCAAAAGGAATACCAGATGAACACGAAGCCAACAATACAACATTAAGAACACCAAGGATCGCCCAAAGCGACTAATCACCAACATTAAGGAACACCAGGAACACGAAACCCAAATTAAGACAACAACAACCAAAGACTCATTAACAGCTAGAACACAAGGAACAACCAAAGGATCATACCACATTAGAACCGAAGAGAGGAAACACTAACCAGAGGAACAGCACAAAGCGATCATAACCCACACATCTAAGGAACCAAGGCGACAACCAAGGATCATACCCAACATCTAAAGGAACACCAACGACCAGCCACAAAGAGATCATACCCCAACAAATTAAGAGACATCACACCATATGCACATCACAGCCACAAGGATCAACATACCAAGCATCTACAGGCAACACCAAATAGAACAACACAAGGATACAATAACCCAAACAATTAACGGACACACCAAGGAACACGCACCAAAAGGATTCATATCCAACATTTAACGAACACCACATGACACAGCAAAGACTCCGATAACCACAACCATTAAACAACACCAACGGAAACAAGCCCAAACGGTGATCCATAACCCAACACTCTAACGACAACTACCAAGGGAACAGCCAAAGGATCATACCAACATCTAAGAACACCAAGGAACAGCCAAAGCGGCATCACAACCCAACATCTGTACAAAACACAAGGAACACGCCATCAAGATCTATACCCAACATTAAGAAACACACTAGGAACAACAGCAAGGATCAAACCAACATTAAGGAACACCAAGGAACAACCAAAAGGATTCTAATCACCCACATTAACCAGAACACACAGCGACACAAACCAAAGGATCCAAACCCAACATTAAGAACACCAAGGCAACCATGCCCAAAAGGATCATACACCCAACATACAATAACACCCAGGAACAGCCAAAGGCATCATAGCCCTACATATGGAACACAAGGAACAGCCAAAGGATCAATACCCACAACATTAAGGAACACCAAGGAACAGCCCAAAGAAATCATACACCACAACCATCTTAAAGAACACACCAAGAACAGCCTAAAGGACTCATACCCAATCACTTAAGAAAACCCCAAGGAACCACCCAAAGGATCAGAACCCAACATAAGGAGACACCAAGGAACATAACCAAAGGATCATACCCAAACATTAAAAGAACCACCAAAGGAACAACCAAAGGATCCAAACCACAACATAAGGAACACCACAGAACAGCCAAAGCGATCATACCCAACAATTAAAAGAAACACCAAGCGAACAAGCCAAGGATCATACCCAACATCTAAAGAACACCACATGAAACAACCAACAGCGATCAATCTACCCCAACCATTAAAGGATACCACCAAGGAACAGTCCTAACAGGATCATATCCAACATTATAGGAACACCAAATTGAACATGCCACAAGAGTACATACCCAACATTAAGAAACACAAGTGAACAGCCAAAGAACTCAATACCCAAACATATAAGCAATGAAACACCAAGGAACAGCCAAAGGATCATTACCCAAACACTTAAGAAACACCAAGGAACAGCCAAAGGATCAACCCAACATGAAGAAACACAAGGAACAGCCAAAGGATCATACCCAACATACAGAAACTACCTAAGGGAACAACCAAAGGATCCAAACCCAACATTAAGGAACACCAAGAACAACCAAAGGATCAAACCCAATACATTAAAGAACACCAAGGAACAACCAAAGGGAGATCCCCAAAACCCAACATTGTAAGAGAAACAACCAAGGAAACAGCCAAAGGATCATAACCCAACTATTAAGAAACACCAGAACAGCCAAAGAGGTCCATACCCAACATCTAAGTAACACCCAATGAAACAAACCAAAGGATCATTTTACCCAACATTAAGGAACACCAAGGAATACAGCCACAAGATCTATATCCAACATTAAGAAACACCATGAACAAAGCCAAAGCGATCCATACCCACATTAAGAAACACCAGGAACAGGCCAATAGGATCATAACCCAACATTAAGAAACCCAACGAACAGCCAAAGCGAATACATCAACCAACATTAAGGACCACCACGAGAACAACGCCAAAGGATCATCACCAAACATTAAAACACCCACAGCGAAACAACAATACGCGATCAAACACCCCACACATTACAGGAACACCAAGGAACCAAACCAAACGAGGATCATTACCACGAACAATTATGAACACCAAGGAACAGCCCAAAAGGATCTATACCTAACATTATGGAACAACAACAGCACACAGCCAAAGCGTATCGACTACCACATAACATTAAAGAACGACCAAGGAAACAACCAAAGGATACAATACCCCAAACATCCCTAGGTAAACAGCCACAGGACAACAACACACAACGGAATCAAAACAACATATAGTAACACCAAGGATACAACAAGATCTACCCAACATTAAGAACACCAAGGGCAACAACCAAAGGATCTATACCCAACATTACAAGAACACAAAGGGAACAACCCAAAGCGATCAAACCCACACATTTAAGGAACACCAAGAACAGCCAAGAACAGGATCAATATACCCAACATTAAGAAACACCAAGGAACAGCAAAGGATCAATACCCATAACATTATGGAACACAAGGAACACGCCAAAGGTCATCACACAATCATTAAGAAACAAACACTAGGCGACACAGCCAAAGATTCATACCAACCATTACTGTGAACACACCCAAGGAACAGGCCAAGGATCAAATACCCAATCATTACAGAAAACTACACCACAAGGAACCGAAGCCCACAAGGATCAATACCCAAACATCTAGAAAACACCAAGGACAACAGCCACAAAGACGAATCTATGACCCCAACATTAAGGCAACCACCAGGAACAGCCAAGGATCAATACACCAACATTACAGGAACACCAAGAACAAGCAAAGGACTCAATCACGATAAACATTAAAGAAACACCAAAGGACACAGCCAAAGACATACATACCCAACATAAAGAAACAAGGAACTCAGCCCAAAGGATCAAATACCCAACATTAAGACCACACCAAGGAACCAGCCAAAGGCATCATACCCACATTAAAGATAACACCAACCGCAACAGCCAAAGATCATACCCAACCATTATGGAAACACCAAGAAACAGCCAAAGGATCATAACCCAACACTCTAGAAACAGCCAAGGAACAGCCAAAGGATCACTACCAAACATACAGCAACACTCAAGGAACAGCCAAAGTGATCATATACGCCAACAATTAAGGATGACACCAAGGAACAGCCAAATGGATCATACACTACCATGAAGGAAACACTCAAGGACACAGCAAAGGGATCATACCCATACATAAGGCAGAACACCAAGGAACATAGATCCAAACGGCATACATACACAAACATTTAAAGAACAGACCAAGGAACACAGCCCAAAGGATCAGTACCACAACATTAAGAAACCACCAAGAACAGCCAAAGGATCATAACCCAACATTAAGGAACACCAAGGAACATTCCAAGGATCATAACCCAACATTAAGGAACACAAGGGAACAGCCAAAGGAGCATACAACAACATTACAGAAAACACAACGAACAGCCAAAGGATCAATACCCACATTAAGGGACACCAAGCGAACAGCCAAAGGAATCATACCTAACATTAAGGGACACCAAGGAAACGCCAAAGGATCAACCCAACATTTAAGGGACACCAAGGAACAGCAAAGGAATCATACCTAACTTATGGAACACCAAGGGAACAGCCAAAGGATCACTCATACCACAACCATTAAGGGACACCAAGAACGCCAAAGGATATCTACCCAACATTAAGGAACACCAAGGAACAACCAAAGGATCATACCCCAACATAAAGAACACCAAGGAACAACCAAAGGATTCACAACCCAACATAAGGAACACCAAGGACAGCCAAAGGATAATACCCAACATAAGAAACACCAAGGAACAGCCAAAGGATCATACTAACATTATGGACACCCAAGGAACAGCCAAAGGGATCATTACCCAACATATATTAAGGAACACCAAGGAACAAGCCAAAGGATCAAATACCTAACTTATGGAACCCCAAGGAACAGCCAAAACGGATCATACCTCAACATTAAGAACACCCAAGAACAGCAAAGGATCAATTACCCAATCATTAAGAAACACCAAGGAACAGCCAAAGGATCATACCCAACATTTAAGGAACACAAGGAACAGCCAAAGGATCAATACCAACATTAAGGAACCCACAAGGAACAAGCCCAAAGGTCATAAATACACAACATTAAGAACACCAATGCGAAGCAGCCAAAGGGATTCATACCAACACTTAAGAAAACACCAAGGACAGCCAAGAAGCGATCCATACCCAAACATTCAAGGAAACACCAAGGAACAGCCAAATGGATCATACCCCAACATTAAGAAACACAAAGAACAAGCCAACAGGATCATAGCCCGAACATTATGGAAACCAAGGAACAGCAAACAGGATTCATACCCAACATTAAAAACACCAAGGAACAGCCAAAGGATCATTAACCCAACATTAAGAACACCCAAGGGACAGCCAAAGGATCGATAACCACATACATTAAGGAACACAAGGAACAGCCAAAGGAATCTAC
Organism: Doryteuthis pealeii; assembly: GCA_023376005.1. Taxonomy (NCBI): domain Eukaryota; kingdom Metazoa; phylum Mollusca; class Cephalopoda; order Myopsida; family Loliginidae; genus Doryteuthis; species Doryteuthis pealeii. The sequence goes on along the minus strand of CM042142.1, from coordinate 124,873,114 downwards.
CGCCCAACACTTAAGGCAACACCAAGGTAAACAGCCAAAACAAGGAACTCATACCCACCATTACAGCAACACTCAAGACACAGCCAAAATGATCATACAATCAACAATTAACAGACAAACACCAAGTGAACAGCCAAAGGATCACTACCCGAACATTAAAGAAACACAAGGAACCACGCCGAAAAGGATCATACCAACAAGTAAGAACACCAAGGCAACAGCAAAGAATCATTACCACCAACATTAGAGGAGACACAAGCGAACAGCCAAAGGATCATACCACAAACATAAGACAACACAAGAACAGCCAAAGGATCATACCCAACATTAAGGGACACCAAGGAATCAGCCAAGGATTCATACCCTACACACTCAAGGGACACCAAGGAGACAGCCAAAGGAGTCATACCCACACAGGAAGGGACACCAAGGAACAGCCCAAAGGATCATACCAACATCATATGGGAACACCAAGGAACAGCCAAGGATAATACCCCAACATTACAGCGGACAACCAAGGACACCACAGCCAAAGGATCACATACCCAACATTACAACGGCAAGCACTCAAGGAACAACCGCACAAGGCGACACTCAATAACCAACAACTAATTAAAGAACACCAAGGAACACACCGCAAAGGAATCAAACCAACATTAAGGAACACAAGGAATATACAGCCATAAGGATCATACCCAAACATTAAGAAACACAAGGAACAGCCAAAGGATCAATAACCATAAATCATTCATTGGACCACACCAATGGAACTAGACCCACAGAGGCATACATTACACAACATTCAAGAAACACAAACCAAGGAACAGCAAAGGATCAATAAACCTTAACATTATGGAACACCAAGGAACAAGCCAAAGGCATCGAATACCCAATTTAAGAAACACACCAAGGCAACAGCCGACAAGGATCATCTACCCAACATTCTAAGAAAACAAGGCAACAGCCAAAGGCATCAACTACGCCAACACCATTAAGGAACCACCAGGAAACCACACGCAACAGGAATCAGACCCAACAGTTCAAGGAACACAAGGAACCAGCCAAAGGATCATACACAACATTAAGAACACAAGCGAACAGCCAAAGGAACAATACCTAAACATATATACGAACCACCAAGGAACAGACCAAAGGATCCATACCAACAACATTAAGAAACACAAGGAACAGCAAAGGATCATTACCCAACAATTAAGAAACACCAAGGAACCACCAAACGGACTCCATACCCAACCATCTAAGAACCACCAAGGAACAAAACCAAAGGATGCATACACCAACATTAAGGACACACGACAAGGAAACAGCCAAAGGGATCTACCCAACAATTAACGTAAACACCACAGAACAGCCAAAGGAATAACTATACCTAACCATCTACTGAAACGCAAGGAACAGCAAAGGGATCATAACCCAACATTAAAGCCAAACACCATAGCAAAGCAAAAGGCATCCATACCTAACATGATCATGGAACACCATGGAAACAGCCAAGAAGATCAACCAACATGTAAGAACACACCAAGGAACAGCCAAAGGATCATTACCACACAACATTAAGAAAACCAAGCACACAGCCAAAGGATCAATAAAGCCCAACATAAAGGAAACACCAAGGAACACGCCAAAAGATCATTACCCAACATCTAAGAAACACCAAGGAACAGCCTAAAGATCTATTACCCAACATTAAGAACACCAAGGAACAACGCAAAGGGATCAACCCAAACATTCAAGAACACACCAAGGAACAACCAAAAGGGATCATACCCAACATTAAAGAACAACCAAGGAACAACCAAAGGATCAAACCCAACATTAAGGAAACACAAGGAACAGCCAAAGGATCATACCCACACATTAGAAACACCAAGAACAGCCAAAGGATCGATACCTAACCATTTATCGGAACACACACGAACAGCCAAAGGATCCAAGCCCAACTCATTAAGAAACACCAAGCGAACAGCCATAAGGCATCAGACTGACCCAACCATAAAGAAACACAAGACACAGCCAAAGATCATAACCCCAACATTCAAGAAACACAAAGGTAACAACCAAAGGATCAAACCCAACATATTAAGTGAACAACCAAGGAAACAACCCAAAAGGATCATCTATCCAACATTAAAGAACACCAAGGAACAACCAAAGGATCAAACCCACATAAGGAACATCCAAGGAACAGCCAAAGGCATCAAAACCCACATTAAGAAACACAAGAGAAACAGCCACAGAGGACTCATGACCCACACATTACAGAAAACAACAAGCGAACAACCAAAGGAGACAAACCCCAAACATTACAGGAACACCAAACCAGAACAAGCCAAAGGATCATCACCCCCAACATAAAGAACACCAAGGAACAACCAAAGTGTACAACAGACCAACATTAAGGAGACCACACAAAGGCCAACACATTCAGCCAAAGGATCACAAATACCAACATTAACAAACACCAAGCGAACAGCCAAAGGATCCACTAACACCTACACACAATTCATGGAACACCAAGGAACAGCCCAAAGGATCAATACCTCAACATTACATGGAACACCAAGGAACAGCCAACAGATCCATACACAACATTAAGAACAACCACCACAGGAACAGCGTAAAGGATCATACCCACACATAAGAAACACCAAGGACACAACCAAAGGAATCAAAACCCCAACACATTAAGGGAAACCATAGAAAAACCAAAGGGATTCATACCCAACATAAAAGAACACCACAGAACACACAAACAGGATCAAATCCCAACATTTAACAGAACACACAGAGACACAAAAGCAACAGGATGCAATACACCACAGTAAAGAAACACCAAGGACAGCTCACACAAGTAACATCATAGCCTACACAATCTATGGAACACACAAAGTAACACAGCAACGGACTCAATACCCACCATAAAGAACACCAAGGAACATAGCCTCAAAGGATCATACCCAACATTAAGAAACACCAACAGAGAACAGACCAAAGGTAATCACATACCCAACCATTTTACGACACACACCCAAGGAAGCAACCAAAGGACTCAAACCCCAACATTAGGAACACCAAGGAATCAACCAAAGGATCTCTGATGCACCCAACCATTAAAGAACACCAAGGAACAACCAAGGAGTGATCAACCCAACAAAAGAGAACACCAAGGAACAGCCAAAGGATCATACCCAACAATAAAGACAACCACCAAAGGAAAGCAAAGGATCAATCACACAACTTATGAGAACACCAAGGAAACAGCCAAAGATCTATACCCAACATTACAAGGAACACACACAGGCAACAGCCAAAGGATCTATACCCAAAACATCTAACGAAACACCCAAGAGAAACAGCCAAAGGATCCAATTAGCACCAACATTCAAGAAACACCAACGGAACCAACCAAAGGATACAAACAACCAACATAAGGCAACACCCAAGCGCAACAAAGCCAAAGCGGATCGACCATACCCAACATACTCAAAGAACACCAAGGAACAACTCCCATAAGGATCAAACCAACATAAGGAACACCAAGGACAGCCAAAGAGATCATACCCAACATTTAAGAAAACACCAAGGAACACAAAGCTACATACTAAACATCTATGACGACCAGGAGAAACAGCCAAAGGATCAGTACCCAACCATTCAAGGAACCACCAAGAACAGCCAAAGGAACGTACATAACACACAGTTCCAAGAAACACAAGAGAACAGCCAACAAGGAATCCATAACCCAACCATTAAGAAACACCAATGGAAAAACCAAAGGATCAACCCAACATTAAGGAAACACACCAAGAGAACTAACCAATAGGCATCCATAACCAACATTACACGCAACACAACGGAACACGAACAAAGAGATCAAATCCAACATTAAGAGAACACAACTGGAACAAGCCCAAAAAGACGATCCATCACCCAACATTAGAGAGAAACACCAAGGACAGCAACAAGCATCCATACTAACGTTATGGAACACTCAAGCAACAGCCAAAGGATCCATCACCCTCAACATTAAGAGAAACACTCCAAGGAACAGCCAAAGGACTCATACCCACAACACTAAGAAACATCCCAAGGAACAAGCCAAAGAGATCATAACCACTAACATTAAAGAACACCAAGGCAACAACAAAAGGACTCAAAACCCAAAACATTAAGGACACCAAGGAACCAACCAAAGGATTCATACCCAACATTAAAGCTAACACCAAAGAACAATCCAAAGGATCGAAACCCAACTTAAGAACACAAAAGGAAAGCCAAAGGAATCATCACCCAACATANAGCGGTGCCGCTAGGGTAGTATGGACACTCACTAGTACTTGTCCAGAGTAGGTAGGGAGGTCGTGTGCTAGTAGCAATATAAATGATACTTCCTGAGTCGGAATCATCAATTGGTAGTTGGTAGCACTTTGGACATGTCATTTAAGGAGGCGTTTTGGTGAAGAGTTCTTGGTAAATAGTAGGAAAGGTTGAAATTAGTAAATGCATGTGCAATCCTGCAGAATATAAAGAAGTTGGAAGATTGAGGAAGACTTTTGTTGTCATCTCCAGACTCAGTACCAGAATCAGCTAATGTGCATGGAACACTACATAAAGAAGAATAATCTCAATCTATATTATCAATTTGACTAACCTTGACACTCAATAATATAATAATAATATTAATACAATTAATCACTTTCGAGGGGGGGTGTAACTGTTTTTGGTTTCCATATAATATATCATAGAAGCCAATGTTTGCAAGTGTAAATATATAGTTTTGAGTTATTTATTGGCTATATGAATGTCATGACAGATAAGTATTTTTGTATGTTACTTTAAGTTTTGCTTTGAATTTAATATATTTAATACCATTTATTATAACACATGAAAGTATTATGTAACAAGTTGAAATATCCACCCGGAGTGGAGACCATTTTCCGGCTTGTAATGTGGCCATAGAAGAAGAAGAAGAAGAAGAGAAGAAGAAAAGAAGAAAGAAGAAGATAGGAGTAGGTTTCTAGAAATTCCAGTGTTTTTTCAAAATGTTTTATTGTTTTGAAGTGAATATTCAGGAAGTCCTTTGAAGTGCTTCTCGGTATGTCAGTAAAGAGATATTTTTCTCACTCATTTAGAGCAATTATGCTACAGATATTAATGCCCGTTGTCCATCTTGCTAAAAACTTAATTCCTTCATGACGAATACATTCGTAGAAAACGTTGTATCACATACACTATTCACATTTTCCTGGTGCGAACGGAAGTTCATACTTCGTACAGAAAGAGATCGAATGACAAAAATGATTTTGTTTTGGCGCATGGGGATTGCGCTGTTAGAAAAAGAGAATAAAAATTGTAAATTCAAACAATCGAGGCGTTCCCGTAAAAAGAAAAATTTCAATAGAGCTTGCGGAGCCTACTTAAATCTATTTAGACCCACTTTTCATTTTTCAAGCAGAAAGATTTTGCCTGCCTAAGAGAATCTTGTCCTGTTTTTAAGAACTTTTAATGCAGAAGGTACGAACTATCTATCTATCTATCTATCTCTCTCTCTCTAAATAATTTCGCTTTCAGAGACAACTAATATCAGTTCAACTATTGCTGACTGCTGATTGTTGTGACTTAAAAACTTTTACATTTTCTTTCTCACTTGTGAATTGTGAAATATCAGCTTACATTTTACTTGAACATTAAAAAGGAACTTTGCTGAACCTCGCCCAGTATTCATGCTGCTTTTGTATACATTCTGTTAATACAATTTTGGTTGTTTTTCAAGAGTTTTGTCTTCTATGCCATGTGCTTGATTGTTTTAATGGTCTTTTAAATGTTTGAACACTTTTTATCAAATATGACATACACACAGCCCTTACTTACACCATAGTCCCAGTGTGAAAGGTTCCATCGTGGTTGATAGTAGCTAGTCTCGCAGATCTGTATAGAGGTATACGAGTGGTGTATAGGTGTGTGTAACATACTCATACCATATACCCATGTTGGGTATATACACAAATGTTCTTTTACTGGAGGAGGGGAGAGATAGACACAGGTAGACAGAGAGATGCATATGCATTTTGCATTACTTACATCTTTGGCATTTGGTGATCTCTAGTCGTTTCTATTCTTTCTCTCCATGTCGAATTCTATTTCTAGATTCCTGTTTGGCTGTTCGTCTTTGATTCATTCCTTCTTCTGGGTCAGTCTTTTTTGCCAAGACATTCATCAAACAAGCACCATATTATTTATTTAAACTTTTATTTACGTAACTAAAAATTTTCTTCTACTACAAACGCGCGTGTGCTAATGAGTGATGCTTCTCATTGGCGTCAAGCAGGTACTGAGAGTAAACTGGTCCACGTAACTCACGTACTTCGCGGCTTTCTGTAATATCCATGGAAAGTCCCGCCCGTGATATGAAAAGTTAAGTATCTGGCCGGCATCCTTGGCCAGTTGTAAAAGAACTTAAATAAATAAGTAAGTAAGTCAATAAGTCCTGTGGTATATGTATCCTTTGAGTCGACGTCCAGAGATCCAAGTAGCAATGAGCTAAGATTAGACTCAGGCCAGTATAAATACGACAAAGCAGCAGCAGCACTGCAGTGATTGGATAAGGGTTGCCTTCCCTGGTCACGTGGTAGTCGCAAGTCTATATGTAAGTGACCGTCTGGCACACGCTTATATACAACAAAATTCCAACAACTCGGTATAACGTGACTTCAGTACTTCGTGGGCTTTCTGTAATATTCCATGGAAAATCCCGCCGTGATATGAAAGGGCCATCCCTTCAGAATACAGGGGTTGACAATAATCTATGTAACCGCATAGTTATGCAACAGTAGTATTGCAAACTATGCAAGGCAGCATAGTAATGTGAAGCATAGGGATGATCCAAGCTTGCTTCACATGTACAATGCTACATCCATGGTTTCCAATAATACACGCTTGTGCCACTCGTTAACAGCCATCGAATCTGATTCTAGTATCAAATTGGGGCAAGATCACTGAATGATTAAGAGGCGGATGTTTCATTGTCACGGAGTTTGCTTCTGTTACGACTGGGTTACCGTTGTTTTATTGTCGTCTGCGGTATTACGCTTCAAGATTTTGATCATATGAGTTTTCTTTCCCAATAAAAATAACAATGAATACATTTTTTTTTAATTCAAAGTTTTTACTTACTACAAGCAATGGTAAAAACACCATAACCTTGACCCTCGAAGAACAGTAGTACCCTGACTTACGAGTATACTTCGTTCGCTCGTGACTCACTTTCCTCGTATATCAAATTGGAATCAGACCGACTACGTGAGCTAATCAAAACATATTGGGCCGAATCCGAACCCGCAATATTGAAATTCGGGATGCTAGTTTAAATTACTGTGATTGTTTTTTCGGTGAATTTTACGTGGTATTTTGTGACGAATTTTTCGTATGATAACAATTTTTATAACTTGGAATAATCCAAATAATTGCGAAATCCAGTGAAAGTCACGGATAAAATTTAGATTTTGTTGTTAGGAAATAAAGGACCTACTTAAATCAAATTTCTTCAGATTGGTCATGTTAGGTTGAAGGGCAATAAAGAGCCAGGCCGACGCTAGCTTAATTGCCACCTGATAGGGAGTCTTTTAAGCTAGATAGAATACATTAGGCTAAGACAATAGATATTATATTATAATAGAGATTGTGTGTTTGTCTGTAACCGATACTAGATATGCACGAGGACATTTTACGTGGGCCCATACAAGCGAAACTCATGGGTGGTGGGTGCAAAAATGCGTAGATCCGTCGGCATTCCTCAGGGAGGGCAATAAACCAGCCTTACCCCTATAAATCGAAGGGGCAGGTATTGCTAGGGGGAGTATTTGTTCACACCACTCGTATGGACTGGGCACAAGGCCTCGTTTTAATGCGGGCCACCACAAGCCAGAAGCTCATGAGTGGGAAAGACAAAAATTGCGTCGATCCCTCGGAATTCCCCCTCAAGGGGGGCTCGGGCGCTGGGCAATAACCCAGTCCTGCCCCTTTAAATCAAGGGGGCAGGTATTGCCGGTGGGGATATCCCCTGGAATCAAAGCTGTTATTACAGAAAACCCACTCAAGGGCAGGATCTAGATACTAATAACATGCAAGTGTTTTTATATTGCGGTTTACAGTGTGAACGGGAAGCTAATTTGCATATTGTTATTAAAAAAATTGATTTTAATAAATATGTGCTTAGTATTATTGATTTTTGATTTGTTCTTTTTTATCTTAATGAATATGAGCAAAATCTCGGGGATAAATCTTTAAAGAAACCATTAACAAGAGGAAATAACTGTCATTTTATTCTTTACTTCCTATTTTTAACTATATAGATTAGGAAAATTAGCAATGGAAGACGGGAGTGATGGAAGGGTAAGTTTCAGTTGTTCTATATTTTGATTATACCCTTTCTGTTTCAAATCTTTTTATTCTGCATTCTTATTTTAGTTTCATTACCTTTCATTTTATATAATATTTCATTATATTAAACTTAAATACTTGCACCAATGAGTGTGCATATATTTACTAGTACAGACAATAAGAAAGTATTGTTTTAAATTGTTATTACAATAAATGGCACTATAACATAAACGTCTCAACAAATAATTAATTCGTAGGTGCCTCTCTCTGGTCTGTCTCTGTCTGTCTCTGTCTGTCTGTCTGTCTGTCTCTCTCTTCTCTCTCTCACACACAGACAGACATACACACACGCACACACACACACTTAACATAGAGGGAAGAACAAGTAGTATTTAACTATTAAGTTTTATATACAAAAGAAAACTGCATCACGTAAAACTGCAACACGAGAATACAGTTATATAAAAAAATACCATCATTTTCAACAAAAAAAATCATTTAAATAGAAATGCAATAACTAGACTACTTCAGTTCCAGTGATCTTTTGAAAAGAGATTTTATCTCGAAAATTCAAGAATAAATACAGGTTAACACACAACACCATTGTTACGTATTATTTTTTTTTCTTTACACCTGCTTGTGATAGCCTTCTAAATCAACCTCCTAACAATATATATATATATATAATATATATTATATATATATAATAATCAATCAAAAAATAAATAAATACAATAAAGAATTTTTAACATACATATACTACACACCTATATCTAATATATAAAACAGAGATTTTGGTATGTACGTGTCGACGTATACAAAAAAACGGGAGGTCACTCAGATTCAAATCTTGCATACACATTGATATCGTTCTAACTAAGAAAATTCCAAATTTGGTTATTGATTTTTACTGATTAAGGGATTTAATCGATTAATTAATCCAAATCACCCAATTTGTGGAACTGTCCGTATTCAGCCCCTCTGATAATAAAATATTGTCTCTGCTGCTTATTGTTAAAGCGATAACAGCAGCGAACTTTTGATTTTAATGAAAATTTTGCAGTCTAAGCCGTTCAGCTCCGAATTTAAGGCCTATTTATAGTCCAGTCTTTAATAATTTTTATATCGTTAGAAGATAAGAAAATACTCTTCAAAATATGTATTTGTGTGAGTTTTATTAATTGAATCATTTTTTACAGCGAGTTAAAAAATTAAAAATGGCTTCGGATAGCCACGCAGCCTATGATTATTGCGATACAAGCAGTGCAGTCTATAACAGTCAGATCGGAATCTCTTACCTATTTAGGATTTTAATCTTTAAAATATTTATATCTTAGTAATAAGATGAAATAGTCTTTCTGAATATGTAATTTGTATGTGTTTTTATAGATTTTTTTTTTTTTTTACAGCGAGTTAAAAAAACAAAAAAAACTCCGTATAGGCGATAATACGAATAAGACAGCTAGAAATCTCTTAGTCTTTCTAAATTGTAATTTGTATGTGTTTTTATAGATTAAATTATTTTTTACAGCGAGTTTGTCCATATTCTTAAATTTGTACAGTACACTCATTTTAATTTTAATTTTTTGAATGCATAAAATTGTAGAAAATCAAAATGTACGCTTTACGGTTACATTATTAAAAAAATTTAATCGTAAATAACAGTATCATGAAAATCAGTTTACGTCGTAGTACGGTTACATATTTGTATAAATTAAAACTAAGATTTTCATTCGAATAAAATGACTTTTAATTCTTTTAATTTATTTATTAATTTTTATTGTTAGAGTTTTAAAGGGTTAAAATAACAAATAGATTGACGAATTTCCTTAAAAACTTTTTCTTTTGGTTCGTTAACTAAATATTTTCTCAAACCACGATAAAAAAAAAAAACAAAGTTACTAATACGGACAATCCTTTGTTTTATCTTTAGTCGAAGGCCCGACTGGAGATAAGTAGTCAATTATTTGTAAGACGAAATTTATTTCAAGTTTATCCGACAATATCAGTTATTGGAACATTTCAAAAAAATTTTATATGTAAGTACGAAAAATTGTAAGCGCTTTGTTTATCAAAATGATGATTCGTTAGTAATTACCCGAAAAGTTGATAAAACAAAACAACTAACAACAACATTTAAATTATTATTCAAAATACAATTTAAAATATTCCTCAGAATTTGCCTTACAAATTAAATTTTAAGTTTATGATTTTACTCTTTATTGTGAAGTCAATAAACATCGCTGATTTATAGTGCACTTTTCAGTTCTGAAAAATTGACATGTTAAATAGAGATTTCATAGGTGACATTTGAACTTTTATGAAAATTGATGTTTTGTAATTAATACAAATTTTGTAATAAAACTTAATTTTTAACTAGGGGGTGGGTTTAGGGGTTAGGGTTAGTTTTAATGGAAAATAAATAAATAATTTGGGTTCCGTTCAAGCGGTTCCGATATGGGGGATCAATTTACTATAAATTATACGAGGAAATGAGCACCCGTGAATACTCATAATAAAGAACTTTTAAGAATTTTTTTTTCAATCTGATAGATTGGTGTGTAATCGATAATAATCAACTGAAGGAAAAAATAGATGGGGGGGGGTAGTCCAGATAATCAGGTCCACCAAAACGTTTTTTAAACAATGTTTTTAAAATACTAGGTACCACCAATTTTACCCTGTGAAATTTACCCCCCTATATTTAACACTATGAAACTTGCAGAAAAATTAATATTTTCTTGAAAATTTTTTTCCATTTGAAAGAAAAACATTAAATAAACTCCTGATGATTTTTAACTTTCTTTCAGCTTACGGAATAATGAAAATTATGATTGAAAAACAACGTTTTCATTTTTGCACTGTTAATCAACTGAAAATTAACGTAGCTAAAAACAAGTTACGATAAGAGTTTTTTAAATTCTATGAAAAATTAATTATAAATAATAACAAATATTTCCGTTTTATTCAAGATGGCCTAAACTGATCAATTGGTGGTCCCTATAATACTATCTTAGGTTTTAGCAAAAATAGATATTGCAATACGAAGAATTTAAATTTTCGATTCTCAGCTTTTTTTAAACTCAACATGCAATTAAGAACTAAATGTGAATTGTTGTCATGTACAAAAAATTTAAAACAATAACAAACAAATATACAAACGAATACTTTCAATTTGTTGTATAATAATATAATAATTTTAAACTATAAAACAGAAAATACAAATCCTGAAATATACAAATTCTCAATGATTTTAGTTTCAAGAATTATTTTCCTCTTACCCCCTCTCTAACTACTGTCTTCCACTTTCTCTCTCACTCCCTGGTGATCCAAATTTCATTTTAGTCCGGTCATGGACCGGGTACTTTAGTAGTATAATATATAATATATATATATATATATATATATATATAATCAATCCTACTACCATTTATTCCTGTGCTTTATTATGTTGAGTATATTTGATCTTTGATTCTACTATTCTTTAATCCTATGCAGTCTTAATAGCTCAACATTTCCTAATTTTTCATTTTTTGTGATGTGTTAACCTTAAATAATTACATTTAGTATTAAAAATAAAAAAGTACCTATAATTTTTGGGACAACTTACAACACTCAGCGCTTGGTTGCACACACACACACACACACACACACACACAATACACACACACACACTCATACACATACTACACATACCAACACCACTCACACATACGCATACATTCACACACACAAACACACACACACATAACACAACTCACTCACACACATTCACACACATATACAAACACACATACACACCCACACACAACACACACACACACATCCACACACACACTCATGCACACATACACACACGCGCGCGCGCACATACACACACGCACAAACACACACATACACACACATACACACACACGCACACACACACCACACGCACTCACACACACATACACTCACATACACACACACATACACACACTCACACACATACACACACACCGCCACACATACACACACATACACACTACACATACACACACACACACACACACACAACCAGTTCCATTGACACATGTTTAAAATCTTTCCAGTTTTTCATCCATTGGAATTAATTAATTTTAAAATTTCAGTAACGAACAAATCAAGCAAAAACTTTTTTTTTCTTTTGATTCTCGAAGGAAATGATTATTCCGATTCGAAATTCACGTCTACTAAAAATAGGTTTTTTTTTTCACCTTTAAATGGCGCTTAAGAGAAGCTGTAGTTAAGCCAGCAGCAAACCAATAATTTACCTAAGCATACCCGCACCCACCCCACCCTCGAAAAAAAAAGAAAAAGAAAGAAAGAAAGAATAACTGGTAAAAAAAATATTTGAGCCCCGGGCTGAGCGTTTTTAGTCAGAAATCTTATCGTCGGATATGCCAATCATTACGTTACGTTCGTTTTATCTATCATTGAACTGAGGAATGCTGACGTCATAACACCGGAAGTCAGCCTAGGATATCGCAAAAGTGTTCTTGTTGAATTTCAAAACTAAAATCCAAACTTCCGTTGATTAAAGTTTTAATTTATTTATTGATGTCTTTTGCGAAACCCTTTTTTTTATTTTATTTCATTTTATTTTTTTTATCCCTGCTGAAGGGAGCAGTTCATTCTCCCCTGGTATAAACCCCCTTTTTTGAAAAAAAAAAAAACCAATTAAACATTCACGGTATCTTTTTCTGCGGAGTGCTCTCAACCTTGACAAAATCCACCGTAATTTATAAAAGGGTTGAAATTACAGAGACTTTCAACAAAATATTAAAAAAAGGGTTAACTGATAAAATGCACAGAACCAAGAAACTATTGGAAATTTCATAGTTAATTATCTCCCCCTGTCGCTAGGGGGAGAATCGCCAACATCGTATGTTGGCGCCAAAACCAAAAACTTTTCTTATCACGGAGCACTCACTGAGGGTAGTCGCGTAAATAGCGGTCCCTTAACTTCACTTATCGCATAGCAGTTACTGGACGAGAGACATAAAAACAAACGCTCTCATCACTTAGCCCAAAAACAGGGCCCACTTATCTACTGACCGTCGACTTGGACGGAGGCATTTTTTCACAGCACACTTTCGAAGGCATTGTGTCCGCAGACTACAAGGCGGTCACAATAGCACAATACAGAAGGCTGAAGACCAAATAGTCTACTTGAAAAGGGCCCAAAGGAACTGTTACCCGGGCGAGAAGCTTCTAAAATAGCATCCCCCATCACTTATCACAGAACCGGTTACCAGGAAGAACGAGAAACGTCCGAAGAAGCGTCCTATCAACTTTCCAACCAGCAACAGAATATCCCTGTTATCACCACTGCTCCAAGAACATTACTTAACTCAGATAAGTCTCGTAGCAAATACCAATAAAATTTGCAACAAGTTCTTGTATTATTTGTCAATACATGTATTAAATTTCCATTGTGTGTTTGTCTTCTTTGTCCGACAATTTGCCTACAACTACGGAGAAATAAGAGCTCCTTCGAATCCCGTAAATACTCTTAAAACAATGTGCATCATTTGATGACGTATGTATCATTTATTTGTTGTATTTAATTTAAAATGCGGGCTAGCCAGGCTGTAAGCATTTTAATGCAAGTTTCTAACAACAACTGTCTATTCCAACACATATATAAAACACAACACAGGTTTAATTTCAGCAATGCATCCATGATCGCATACATCCACAACAAAAGTTTACGACATATGATAACATTAAGCACTTTTTTCAGCAGCTTTTCTTGCTTGCATTTTGTCATATATACATACATATGTTGTTGTTGACATCGTTCCGTCTACGAGAGACGGGAAATGTTGAATGTAATCTCCATTAACTTTCAAACCGAAAGCGTCTCTTAAGTTTTCAAAAAAGATTCTTTTTTTGAACACATCCAAATTTTCTGTATTCCCACCGTTTTATTTTAAAAAATCAGAATATCCTGCCCTGAAGACGACCGCATTTTGTGTACTCAAATTTTATATTTCTCTGTTATTATTTATTTCATATTTGAGTATATTTAGCTTTCAACATAATTGTCGGATTCAATTTCATTTTTCTCACTTACACACAGACACAAACACAAACACACACACACACACACACACACACACACACACATATATATATATATATATATATATATATATATATATATGACAGTTTTATAATTGACTTGAAGCATTGTGTATACTTTGGTTTGGAGGTTGATTTTGAAGGCTATCACAATGCAGGTGTAAAGAAAAAAATACGGTAACAGTGGTGTTGTGTGTTAACCTGTATTTTATTCTTGAATTTTCGAGATAAAATCTCTTTTT
>CM042142.1:124848364-124853364 GCA_023376005.1 Doryteuthis pealeii | reverse complement strand
CACAGACAAAACTGCTACAATGTTGACATAACATCGCACAAATATAAACAATACATGTCATACTTGTCACACACAACTATGCAACACTTCTGAAAGAACAATTGAATATACCAATTGTAAATAAATGTATATAAAGTTTGTTTCCTTTATCAATTTTGTCTTCTTATGTTTTCTATGGAAACTTAATTTCCGTAGTCTTATACATATACATTGTGGGGACCCATAACTCTTCAACTCCTCAACTAAAGACACACCAAACAACCTCGGTCCCTACAAGTGTTAAAGTCCTTCAGGTTTCTCTTGATATTGTCTTTGTACCTGAGCTTTGGTTTACCGATTCCACGGGATCCCTCTCTCAGTTGAGAGTACAGTATCTGCTTTGGTAGTCTGTCAACCTCAAGTCTGTTTAAGTGGTCATTCCATCTCAGGTTGCGTTGGATAAGTATTTCGTGCATGCCAGGGAGTCCAGTTCTCTTCAGGATGGTCCTGTTTGAAACATGTTGCCACCACCTGACATTTAATATACTCACATTTAACATATACCAATATTCTTCAAATGAACTAGCAAAATTAGGCATATCCTAGACACAAGTATTTTAGTTTTAATGTAATAAGATATATTAAATTAGAAAGACTAACAAAACTAAATAAGAATGAATATAAAAATATTACACTTATTTGATACCTAATTCTAATTTGGCAGCGATATGTATCAATAGCAAGTACTGAACACAATAATAATGTGGCCCGCGTTCGTTATTTTTTCAATTATCCGGCCCACCGGGAAAAAGTTTGGTGATCCCTGGTTTAAAATATTCATTGTAACAATAAAAAAAATCGCCATGTCGACGAGGCTTAGAATACAAAGGAATGAGACCTCCCCAAAGGGGTGTCCTGGTTATGACACGAAACAACATCTGTTGGTGAGGCTCCAGTTCTAGCGTATTGGGAAGTGTGGAGAATCCCTTCATTGCCATTACTCCTAGGTAGACTCTGATCTGGAAAGGTCGTAACTATTAGGGTTCTATCTGTGATTCAAAATGGATCTATTTGAAAATTATTTGTATCAGATAGGAATAACTGATATATAACAGAGTCTAAAAATAAAATCTTACAAAACAACACAAAAATGTAAAAAGAAATATATAATGCACGAGGGAGTTTGCAATCACTGCACCAGAGACTGCCATTCAAAAATTGGTTTGTTCAGCCACTCACGCAGTTCCAGATTAATAAATAAAAAAACGGACACTACGCCATCATCTTTCGTAGACGGAAGGATGCCAACAAAAACAAAAATAAATTAAGCTAGGAAGCAAATTATCGGGTCGGGTATGTGAAAATAAGAAAGAAAATAGGCAAAAAAGAGGAATAACTGCGATAAATTTGGAAAATTTAATGAATTTCCATATGTAGTATTTTATTGGTTAGGACCAGTTTCTTTAACACCGTTGATATTGTGTCTTACTCCTTTTCAAAAAGTAATATTATATTATTGTATTATTGATAAATGGTGGTTAAAATGCACAAATTTCTGTAGTAACATTCTCACAATAAGCACAAAGAGCGATAGGTACTGTTATCCAATGGTGAGCAATATGAGATTTGTAAAGTGTATACGTAAATTCAGTCGGATACTATATGACCCTGTCAAGGGCGGGAACATACAGCTCGTAAATAAATAAATCACATGGAAATATTTAAATTAACTGGCGCATGTTTTAGGGTGGATTTTTTATTCGGGAATTTAAAATTAATTACAAGTGGATAACAAACGAATATTAATTGATTTTTAACGCATTAGATATAATTCTAAGGAGAGGAAAATAAAAATAAAACACGAATTTCTACTACATTAAAAAAGAAGAAGCTAATTAAAAAAAATTGAAGGTTCTTACTAATTAATTTGGCGTGTGAATGTAGAAAAATAAAAATTACTAGTCGAAGATTTAGAAGTGGCGTTTTAATGTCTGGAGAACATATAAATAAATAAATGGTGGCCCGCCTTGAAATGATTTCGTATAAAGGGGGGACTACTATTTGGTCGGTCTGTTTAATGGCATTTAGTATTCGTGGGTTATTTAGTGCCAGACCTCACAGAAGATCAGAGAAAGAGAGAGAGAGAGAGAGAGAGAGAGAGAGAGAGAGAGAGAGAGAAGAGGAGAGAGAGAGAGAGGGGGGCAGACAGACAAACAAACAGATAGGAGATATGATAAGATTGAGAAAAATAAGATAGATATGAACAGTGAAATGTATATATATATATATATATATATATATATATTGTCTGTAAGGTGTTTTGTAAGCCGTCTGGAAAGGGTAGTTGTTATATATATATATATATATATATATATATATCTGTGTGTGTGTGTGTGTGTGTGTGTGAAGAAAAAAACAGATTAGGAAAAAATCACACAAAATGCGAAGAAAAATAATGGAAAAGTGAATAACGAACACAAACAATTACATTCCATATATATAATATATATATATATATATATATATATATAAACAGACTATATATATATAACAGACTATATATATATATATAAAAAACAGACTATATATATATATATATATATATATATTATATACAGAGAAAGAGAGAGAAAGTGATAGATAGATAGATAGATAGATAGATATGAAATTTGACTTAGATAAAACAATAAATGTAGTCTAATGATGTTAAAAGCATTTTTCCTAAAAAAATACATATTTATTTTTTGAGCCTCGCCATTATTTGGTGTAAAGGGTGTTTAATGGCATAACCTTCGTGGGTTATTTAATGCCAAAGCCAATCCCACCGAAGATCATTACCGGTACTTCTTAACCCATAGCTGGGGGGGTTGCGGGATGTTTCCCAAGGTCCAAAAGTGAAAATAACAGCACGACTGGAGTTCGAACTCACTACGATGTCATAATCCATCATGTTAGCCACTGTACTGCGGGTATTCTGTCCAACTATTGAATGTATCATTTTTATTGATAACAACTTCTACTACGCAGATTATCTAGCGCTTCACGCAAATATTATCATTCTGGAGGTGTCCGTTGTGTGAGGGTTATCATCGTTGCAAATGGACAGACACGGCGACACGAGTTCAAATCCTGGCCTAGGCTAGTTGCATTTCATATAGCGCTAATACATTTGGGAAAACTATTGTCGCTCCAGCTATGGATAAATCCATGAAATAACAAGACCGATTTTCCACCTAAACAAAATCACTGATGTTAGAGGTTTTGGTAACACGTGACAATCTCCCACGCCGCTATACATTATGGGGTAGGAAGAGGTTTGGGTGTTTTATGGTTTAGAGGTAGTTGGATATTCTTGGTGCGTGTTCCCCGGGTTTTCTTTTAACCCCATCTCATTTGGTGGTCGCGCTGAAACGGATGGAATTTAAGGAACGAAAAAAAAAAGAAAAAAGACAGGGCAGAAGGTAGCTTTATGACTTAGGCTTTATTGGCCAGATTATAGTCGCCTGTAACAAGGGAGTATCTCACTGGCTAGTAGGAGCGACTAGACCCAGTTACGGCCTAAACTCCAAATGGGCGAGATATTCTTTTGGGAGTCGGGAGTCAGTCCCTTTTGTCGCACATGCGCGGAGGGTTCTTCCGGTGAAGGCCTCTGAGAGTTTTTAAATTTCATTTTAATTTCATCTAAGTTTTATTTAATCCCCACTATCTAAACAGTAGCAACAAATTGCTTAGCTGTAATATCATTCTCTCTGAGGGAGATACATTAGCACCATTTCTCTATTACAGATTCAGTACTTTTTCACGGAATTTTGAGATGAGGCTTGATAATTAGTATTACTAAAATAAAAAACACCCTCTGGGCGATGTAAAAATAGATTTTTGAAACATATTGCCTGACGGTGGTGGGAGTAAAAAAATTCAATGTCAGCGAGTTTTTACCCTAAGTAAGTAAAATCATCAAATTCATTAAAGGATTAAAAAAATAAAACAATTTGAAATGTAAACTTTAAATATGTATTAAAATAAAACAAACTATATATAGATATATAATACCAGTCATGTATTTATTAAAACTTGTTTTAAAAAACAATGAGGACTGCCTAATGTTGCATGTTCAAATTTTGAGTGTATTTATTCTATGTTATGACTATTTTGGGTAATGTGACGTAAGCAGTGACGTAATTTTTGTTACAGACAAAAACCGGAAGCGAATCTCCATTATTAATAGATTTGGATTATTCGAACTGTTGTCCCCATCTTCATTGTTATCTGTACAACGTTTCGGCTGATGTGCCCTTCAACCTTCTTCAGGTATTTCTTGTCGGACACGGGAAATTTTTCGGACTCAGGAACCTTCTTTTCGAATTCAGGAACCTTCTTGTCGTAATCGGGAGCCATCACGGAACTTTGAACCTGACCCTGTATTCAGTCCGCGGGGGTATCCTGTTCTCATTCCGCTAACCATAGCTGGGGTACAGGTGTTAACCTGTGTTAAAAGCTGAGTCCGACAAGAAATACCTGAAGAAAGCCGGAGGGTACACCGGCTGAAACGTTGTACAGATAACAATGAAGATGAGGACAATAGTCCGAATAATCCAAATAATACTACCTACTTTTTGTTTTTTTGAGTTTCAATACTGTAGATTTTATCAATACATAATACCTAATAATATCCGTTTTTATTGTATAATGTCGCAGTAGAAATAATAAAATCCTGGTATCTTTGGTTTAGAAGAAAATTAGTGTTTTATTAAAGAAATTTGTTGAATGGGTTGGGTAAGTAGCTACTTCGGTATCACATTGTGGTTTAATGGTTAGCAAGCTAGTCTCGCAGATCCATAACTACTCAATAGTGGGTTCATACTTGTGACTTTGTGTCAAAGTCTATACATGTCGAATGGGTTGGGTAAATATCTACTTGGGCTGCCCATTTTAGTTTAATGGTTAACAGATTAGTCTCGCAGATCCACAACTACTGATTAGCGAGTTCGATCCTTGCTGGATGCCCCATTCTTGCAAAA
>CM042142.1:124830864-124838364 GCA_023376005.1 Doryteuthis pealeii | reverse complement strand
GTTTTTTTTGGGGGGGACTGTTCCAAGTGCACCAACTACAAATGTCATCACTTTAACCCTCATATTCCGCAGCTTTTTCAATTCTCTTTTAAGGTCCAAGTATTTGTCTATCTTTTCATTTTCCTTCATCTTCACCCTGTGATCTGCTGGAACTGCAAAGTCTACCAGGTGACAAGTTCTCTTTTTTTTCTTTTTTTTTTTTTGTTAATCAATACTAGATCTGGTCTCCTGGCTGGGATTAGGTTTATCTCAGATTTTAAATAAAAAAATGTTTTCTGTCTTATTTGCTATTAGTTTATTTACTGTCAAATAAAAACAAAGATGAACATCGACTCACTGTGAAATTTAAGTGTTTTGAAAGGGGTAATATGAAGGGGGTTAAACACTTTTTTCTTTTTGTTTTCCTCTATTTTTTGCCTACTTTAAACCTCTCACAGCGTCTATCCCACCACTGCGATCCTACTGATGGTTAGTTCATTATAATTGAGCAGAAGAACTAAGATTACAATAATATTAGGGCTTTATTTGAATAGAATGCGTTCTGAGGTGAATAGATTGTGAAATATCCCACCATGTTGGTAAAAATACCAAGAAAATATGGTACAGCCGTGGGGTAACTTTGGTAGACAAGGTATTTGGTAGACAAGGTATTTGGTAGACAAGGTTTTTAGTAGACAAGGTATTTGGTAGACAAGGTATTTGGTAGACAAGGTATTTAGTAGACAATGTATTTTGGTAGACAAGGTTTTTTAGTAGACAAGGTATTTAGTAGACAAGGTATATAGTAGAGAAGGTATTTTAGTAGACAAGGTATTTGTGGTAGACAAGGTATTTGGTAGACAAGGTATTTAGTAGACAAGGTATTTGGTAGAAAGGTAGGTATTTGTAGACAAGGTATTTGGTAGACAAGGTATTTGGTAGACAAGGTATTTGTAGACAAGGTATTTGGTAGACAAGGTATTTGGTAGACAAGGTATTTAGTAGACAAAGTATTTGGTAGACAAGGTTTTTAATAGACAAGGTATTTGGTAGAAAAGGTATTTGGTAGACAAGGTTTTTAGTAGACAAGGTATTTAGTAGACAAGGTATATAGTAGAGAAGGTATTTAGTAGACAAGGTATTTGGTAGACAAGGTATTTAGTAGACAAGGTATTTAGGTAAGACAAGGTATTTGGTAGACAAGGTAATTAGTAGACAAGGTATTTAGAAGGTATTTGGTAGACAATGTATTTGGTAGACAAGGTATTTAGTAGACAAGGTATTTGGTAGACAAGGTATATAGTAGTGAATGTATTTAGTAGACAAGACATTAAATCAGTGTGCTGAGTATGAAGTTTTCCCCAGTTGAACAATTCTGTGTTTATTCAAAAAATTGTTGATTCAAACATATCGAACATTAGCACTGGATATCCTTGACGAATTGTAGACATCGGTCTAGACGTATATACATCATCCCTTTGAGTTGTTCAGCTGTGATTCAATCCTTTTGATTACATTTCCTATATTCCAGGGTTAGCACCAGGTAGGGATTCTGTCGTATCAAGTTCGTGAACACCAAGTTATCAAAGAGATCAAGCTCTTGAATTAATATTATTTTAGCCAATGGGAGTGAGGCTTGTTAAGACATTCAAAAAATGCTTAAAAGAATTAGGTCATTCACCAGCAGATTCATTACTCCTTCGGTATTACTTCATTAGTTCGCACCCACCCAACCCCGATTTTTTTTTTTGGGGGGGGGGTTAATCTAAGCGGGGGAGTTTTTAGATATCTATTGCGATGTTTATTTATCTGTTTCATCGTAATTCTATCTAGCTATCTACCGGTCAATTTGTTCAACACGTTAGATTTAAATGTCTATCTGAATATCAAGTTCAATATTTATCTTTTATTTTTTATTTTAAGAAACTTTTCCTTTTATTTTCTCTCATTTTTCAAATATATATATATATATATATATATATCTCGAAACAGTCTGTACGGTGTTCTGCATAGCAAGCCATCCTTTGCCGGGATTCACTTGTCAAGATTATTTTCTATAATTATCGAATTTTATGCGATACATGCATTGTAATAGCCTTCAAGCAAAATATAAATAATAATTTATTCAACAATGCTTCTAAAAAACAAACATCCAAAAATCTTATTCACTTCGCCGAAGAGCTTAGGGCCTGGTTTGTTTACTACTCAATCAACGTCCCCTTACCTACTATGGTAGAGGCGTGTAAGTATCATTGACAAGGTTAATTTCGCAGGGATTGTTCGCTATGTACCGGCGGCCGAAGTGATAAGGTCTCTGACTATGCCTGCTGAGGTCCCGGTTTCGATTTCTGTCGGAGGGAAGTCGTTAGTATACATCGCTGATGAGACTTAATAAAGTCGAAACAGTCTGTACGGTGTTCTGCATAGCGAGCCATCCTTGTCAAGATTATTTTCTATAATTATCGAATTTTATGCGATACATGCATTGTAATAGCCTTCAAACAAAATATAAATAATAATTTATTCAACAATGCTTCTAAAAGACAAACATCCAAAAATCTTATATATATATATATATATATATATATATATATATAGAGAGAGAGAGAGAGAGAGAGAAATTACGCCAGGATATGTTTAAGAAAGGGTAGTCTCAAAAATGAAACTGAATTTCTAATGATAGCAACACAAAATAATGCCATAAGGCCCAATTATATCAAATTGAAAATAGATAAGTCGCAAGAGAATAGCAAGTGTAGGATGTATGGAAATTGGGGTGAAACGGTTAATCATACAATAAACGAATTTAGAAAACTAGCGAAAAAGGAGTTGCCAAGCAGACACGAATGGGTGGGAAAGGTAATCCACTGAGAACTGTGCAAGAAATTAGACATCTACTGTTAACAAATGGTATATGCACAATCCAGAATCTGTCTTAGAGGATGAGACGCGGAAATTCATTGGGATTTTGAGATACGAATGGATCACCAAATACCTTACAGAAGACCAGATAGGTGTTAATTAACAAGAAAAAAAAGAACTTTTCATCAAGTGGATTTTCCCTTCAGTCGGATCCCAGAAGGGAAAATCAAAAACATATGTAAAGATAAACAAATTCTTGGACAACAGCATTGTTGAATTCAGCTGGAATGCCCAGGAGAATCCTGGAGACCCATGGAGACTTGTTGTCACTTAATCTCCGGTGAAAGGCACTCAGCTAACGCTGGTGTAAAAAAACTAATAACAACTTCAACAACAACAACAACAACAACAACAACAATAATAATAATAATAATAATAATAATAATAATAATAATACAAAATGGTATATGCATAAACCAGAATCTGTTCTTGAGAACGAAACGCATAAAATTCTCTGGGACTTTGAGATAAAAACGGATCACCTTATCCCAGCAAGAAGACCAGACCTAGTGTTGATAAACAAAAAAGAAAGAACTTGTCAACTGGTGGATTTTGCAGTTCCGGCAGATCACAGGGTGAAGCTAAAGGAAAATGAAAAAAATGGACAAATATCTGGACCTTGCCAGAGAACTGAAAAAGTTATGGAATATGAAAGTGAAGGATTGAAACCATTCAGAACACTGCACTACTGCAATCTGCCAGAATACTCAGAAGAGTCCTGGAAATCTGAGAAAACTTGCTGTCACTCAGACTCCAGTGAAAGACCATCAGCTAATGCTGATGTGAAAACTCAAAAGGAGTAAATAATAATAATAATTTGGAAAAGCGAGTTAAAAGGTGCTCAATACTTTCAGAGCTCATCTAGCATTAACTTTAAGAAATTTAAGATGATAGATGACTGCTGTGATTCAGGATTCTCGGAGCACCGGGAGAAGTACCGCGGGGATATATTTTAAAATGATATCATAATATATATATATATATATATATATATATATATATATAATATATAATAGAGAGAGAGAGAGAGAAGGAAAGAGAAAGAGAGAGAGAAAGGAAAGAGAGAAGGAAAGAGAGAAGAGAGAATGAAAGAGGAGAGAGAAAGAGTGAGAGAAGAAAAGAGAGAGAGAGAAGAAAGAGAGTGAGAAAGAGAGAGAGAAGGAAAGAGTGAGAAAGAGAGAGAGAAGGAAAGAGAGAGAAAGAAAGAGAGAGGAAAGAGAAGAGAGAAGAAGAGAGAGAGAAAGAGAGAGAGAGAGAAAGAGAGAAGGAAAGAGAAAGAGAAAGAGAGAGAAGGAAAGAGTGAGAAGAGAGAAGGAAAGAGAGAGAGAAGGAAAGAGAGAGAGAGAGGGATGAGAGAGAAGGAAAGAGAGAAAGAGAAGGAAAGGGAGCGGGAAGAGAAGAGAAGGAAGAGAGAGAGAAATAGAGAGAAGGAAAGAAAGGAGAGAAATGAAAGAGAGAGAGGGAAAGAGAGAGAGAGAAAAGGAAAGAGAGAGAGGGAAAGAGAGACAGAGAGAAAGAAAGAGAGAGAATGAAAGAGAGAGAAAGAGAGAAAGAGAGAGAGAGAGAGAAGGAAGAAGAGAAGGAAAGATAGAGAGGGAAAGAGAGACAGAGTGAAGGAAAGAGAAAGAGAAAGAGAAGAGAAAAGAGAGAGAAAGAGAGAGAGAAAGAGAGAGAAAGAGAGAGAGAAAGAGAGAGAGAGAAGGAAAGAGAGAAAGAAAAGGAAAGAGAGAGAGGGAAGAGAGACAGAAGGAAAGAAAGAGAGAGAAGGAAAGAAGAGAAAGAGAGAGAGAGAAAGAGAAAGAGAGAGAAGGAAGAGAGAGAGAGAAGGAGAGAAGAGAGAGAGAAGGAAGAGAGAGAGAAAGAGAAGGAAAGAGAGAGAGAAGGAAAGAGAGAGAGAGAAGAAAAGACAGAGAGAAGAGAGAGAGAGAAAGAGAGAGAGAGAAAGAGAGGAGAGAGAGAAAAGAGAAGAAGAGAGAAAGAGAGAGAAGGGAAGAGAAGAGAGAGAGAAGGAAAAGAGAGAGAGAAGGAAAGAGAGAGAAGAGAAAGAGAGAGAGAGAGAGAGAGAGAGAGAGAATGAAAGAGAGAGAGAGAGCATGTGTATGTGTATGCGTGCGCGAGCATATTTGTGTGTGTGTATGTGTGCACGCTTCTGTGTATGTATGTGTGCGTGTGTATATGTGTGTATGTATGTGTGTGTTTATGGTCAGACATTACATACGGATGTATATTTTTTTCCCACGGATAAGCACAAACTCTTTGCGACCATGAATTATGCAAAATTAGGAAATTTCAGCTTCGTTTTCACACGCACACTCAACGGTTTCTCCCCCCATTAGCCCCCTCCTCTCTCTCTCTCATAATCTCTCCATCTCTCCCGCTCACTCATTCTGCCATTATCCATGTAAATGCCTTGGCGGGGGCGAATCAGACGAAGGGGGTCGTTACCCTCCTGGAAGTAGGGCATTCGTAAATGGTGCGATTTTATTTGGAGATTAATTTTCAATTTGCTTCCAACTCATTCGTTGTCTTCGGTCAACAGCCATGTCAACAGCCCGAAATAGTCGGCATAGATTTCGCTGGATTCAGTCACATGCACAAAGGAAGCCTCATCTATCTATCTATCTATCTATCTATCTATCTATCTTAGTCTATCCATATCTATCTATCTTGTTCTATTCATATCTATCATTCTATCTATCTTAGTCTATTCATATCTATCTATCTATCTATCTATTAATCTATCTTTGTATATTCATATCTATCTATCTATCTATCTATCTATCTATCTTAGTCTATCGATCTACTTATCTATCATTCTATCTATTTTAGTCTATTCATATCTATCTATCTATCTATCTATCTTGGTCTATTCATATCTATCTTAGTCTATTCATATCTATCTATCTATTAATCTATTTTGGTCTATTCATATCTATCTTAGTCTATTCATATCTATCTATCTATCTATCTATCTATCTATCTATCTATTTTGGTCTATTCATATCTATCTATCTATCTATCTATCTTAGTCTATCCATATCTATCTATCTTGATCTATTCATATCTATCTATCTTGGTCTATCTATCTATCTATCTATCTATCTATCTATCTATCTATCTATCTATGTATATCATATCTATCTATCATCTATCTATCTATCTTAGTCTATCCATCTTATCTATCTTGATCTATTCATATCTATCTATCTTGGTCTATTCATATCTATCTATCTATCTATTAATCTATCTTTGTATATTCATATCTATCATTCTATCTATCTTAATCTATTTATGTCATTCTATCTATCTTAGTCTATTCATATCTATCTATCTATCTATCTATCTATCTATCTATCTATCTATCTTAGTCTATCCATATCTATCTATCTTGTTCTATTCATATCTATCATTCTATCTATCTTGTTCTATTCATATCTATCTATCTATCTATCTATCTTGGTCTATTCATATCTATCTTAGTCTATTCATATCTATCTATCTATCTATTAATCTATCTTTGTATATTCATATCTATCTATCTATCTATCTATCTATCTTAGTCTATCCATATCTATCTATCTTGTTCTATTCATATCTATCATTCTATCTATCTTAGTCTATTTATGTCATTCTATCTATCTATCTATCTATCTATCTATCTATCTTGGTCTATTCATATCTATGATTTTATTTTTCTTGGTCTATTATATCTATCTATCTATCTATCTTTCTATCTTAGTCTATTCATATCTATCTTGTTCTATTCATATCTATCATTCTATCTATCTATCTTGGGCTATTCATATATTTATCTATCTATCTATCTATCTATCTATCTATCTATCTATAATTTTATTTATATCTATCTATATAATTTTTTATTATCTATCTATCTATCTATCTATCTTGTTCTATTCATATCTATCATTCTATCTATCTTAGTCTATTCATATCTATCTATCTATCTATCTTGGTCTATTCATATCTATCTTAGTCTATTCATATCTATCTATCTATCTATTTATCTATCTATCTATCTATCTATCTATCTTGGTCTATTCATATCTATCTATCTATCTATTAATCTATTTTGGTCTATTCATATCTATCTATCTATCTATTAATCTATCTTGGTCTATTCATATCTATCTATCTATCTATCTATTAATCTATCTTTGTATATTCATATCTATCTATCTATCTATCTATCTATCTATCTTGTTCTATTCATATCCATCATTCTATCTATCTTAGTCTATTTATGTCATTCTATCTATCTTAGTCTATTCATATCTATTTATCTATCTATCTATCTATCTATCTTGGTCTATTCCTATCTATGATTTTATCTATCTTGGTCTATTTATATCTATCTATCTATCTTTCTATCTTAGTCTATTCATATCTATCTATCTTGTTCTATTCATATCTATCATTCTATCAATCTTAGTCTAGTTATATCATTCTATCTTAGTCTATTCATATCTATCTATCTATCTATCTATCTATCTATCTATCTTGGTCTATTCATTTCTATCTATCTATCTATCTATCTATCTTGTTCTATTCATATCTAAATCTATCTATCTAAGAGAATAG
>CM042142.1:124826490-124830764 GCA_023376005.1 Doryteuthis pealeii | reverse complement strand
CAAAAGAAAAGAGTAAAAAGAACCAAAAAGGCTATTAAGTGTTAACGTTACATAGAAATGGACAGCCAGTAAATTTTATCTACGAAGATTCACCCCACACAATCACAATTTCGAAAGAATAAGTTTTGTTGGTTATTTTTAGTTTAATAAGCGTGCTTGAACCGACCACATCGGGCTGCGATTGGCTGAGGTTTAAAGAAAGTGACCTCTCTCAGTCTATATATTTAAGTGGTGGATTACAGCACGCTTTATATAACTAAAAATAATCCAACAAAACTTATTCTTATCGAATTTGTATTTGTGTGGGTGTAATCTTCGTAGATGAAAATTTACTGGCTGTCCATTTCTATGTAACGTTAACCGTAATAAGCCTTTTTGGTTCTTTTACTCTTTTCTTTGTTGTTCGTGGTAACAAAAAGTCGAACACTAACCGTTTTCACGTTTACCAATATAAAATTTATTCTCACCGTTGATCCCTCTAGTAGTCAACCAGCCAGAGGAATATATAGAGAGAAAGATCAAATCACAGAACAATACTTAGCCAATGATACTGTTTACGCCAGTAGTGTTACATAATCTATGCAGTTGCATAAGATTATTGTCAATCCCCTGTATTTCTGAAGGATGGCCCTTTTCATATCACGGCGGGACTTTCCATGGAATATTACAGAAAGCCCGCGAAATACGTGAAGCCACGTGGGACCTGGTTGGCTCTCAGTTTCATCTTGGACGTCAGGCAGATAAGATATCTGCTTTAGCTGAGACTCAATGCACACACGCGCTGTGATTAGTTAGAGAAATATGTTTAGTTAAGAAATAAAAGTTTAAATAAATAATATGGTTTTTGTGGTTGATGAATGTCTTGGCAACAAGACTGACCTAGAAGACCAGACACGAAGTCCCCAAGACTAGGTCCAGACGCTGGAAGAAGAACGTAAGATACCAAAGATGACCAGAATAATAGAAGTAAGAAAGGAATGAAAGGGTATACAACAGTAGGAAAAGAAAAACAGAAAGAAAGAAAGAAAGAAAGGACACAGACGAATTTGGCTGGGTGCGTGTTAGTTCTCGGGTGGTCCTCTTTCCTTTTTGTTCCTTTCTCTCAGAACTTGACTTTTTATATACCCCAGGGCACAAAAAAGAGCTGGGCAAGATGTATGGAGGCCCTGGGTTGCTGAAGTGACAAGGCCCCCTCTTTGCCTCGCTAACCTAATCCGAAAGAATGGTGAACCAATACATTCGGCATCAGTTTGGCTGCAAGAGTTGCCAGATAGAGTTTTAACCTTACCTAACGGAGTCCAAGCCGTGATTTCTGTCAGGGTTTTCTCCCTTAGTCTTTTCCCGTCCAGAGGATACCCACACGGCAGCGGGGTTTATTTAGACTATTATGCGCTTGGATACCAACCCAGGTATTTCTATGTTCTCGCGTTAATGTGCTAGATGGCCGTTGAGCAAGAACCTTCCTCCGCCCTTTCACAGGTTTTGATTTTCGTCCTGCCTAAATATTTTTAATTAACTATTAATTCTCCATGATTGGTCCATCCACGTCACTACCGTGCCAAAAACATCAGTTGATTCTTTATTGATCTTTTAAAAATATATGTAATGTCTAAACAACCGTTTATATTCGGATGTTTTCATTCCAAAGTATCAATTTGTAAACAGCCGTTTATACACTGGTGTTTTCATATTAACGAAATTTTTTCTATCCTTTTTTTGTTTCGAATCTAAAAACAAATTACAAATTACTAGAATAATTAATTGAGACAATTAGTTATTTAACAATGTCGGTTTTGATATTTGATAGAATCTGTATTTTGAAAAGTTTATGAGATTTCTTCATAGAGGTTCAGCATCTTTAATATCTTTATTCAACCGTATAACCCATTCCCCGCAGAGGGGACAATTGTAATCTCTATTCTGAACAGCTGTAGATTGAATGATCGAGAAGATACGGTTCGTTATGTTTGGATTGAATCCTGAATTAATAAGACAATTAATTGACGAATTATCTCCCTTTGAAACGTTTCTGCAGACACGTACGTTCACTGTGAATTGAATGAGTTTTGTGTGAAAAGACCAACATGATTGCAATTGTGGTCGCGGGTGAAGTTGCTAAATGTAGCGAGTAAAGACAAAGAAGAAAAGAAAATGATGATCACGCCGACTGCATACAAAAGGATGTGCTAAGTCGCCCGTCAAACTCTTCTTTAGCGTCTGAGTAAACATCCTGTCAATTCTGAAATCGAGGCGCCGTTGAAACTGAAGAAAATACTTAGACTTATTAACACAAGTTTTTCTTTTCTTTTCTTTTCTTTTCTTTCTAAACTCATTTTTATGTTTACATTTTTAAAATTTTTTTTTTTTTCGTTTATTAATTCTTTCATTTTTCTCATATTTTTTCTTTATTTTTTTTTTTTCAATATTTCTTTTTCTTTTGTGATATCTTTTTTTCTTTTTTAATATACAAGGTGTGTCAAAAAACTATCGAGATTTTTTTGTACTTTTTGACACACCTTGTGTTCTGAAAAAATAATGTTAATTTCTATCTTGGTAAATACAGCTTTAAACTTGACATGAGTACTAATATATATATATATATATATATATATATATATATATTCACCTTTTATCGATATTTCTTTTTCTATTTTCAATATTTCTTTTTTTTTCTTTTGTCGGTAATTTTTTTCCCATATTCCTTTTTTCAATATTTCTTTATTTTTAATTTTTCTTTTTCTTTATTTTGTATTTCTTTTTTAAAATAATTATCTTCCTCTTTTCAATATTTTTTTTTCTTTTTGCGATATTTCTTTTTTCTTTTTTAAAATTTTTTTTTCTTTTTTTCAATATTTTTTTCTTTTTCTTATTATGTCTTTTTCTTTTAAAAAAATATAATTTAACCTTTGTCAATATTTATTGATTTAAAAAAAAAACTTTTCTTTTTTCATATTTCTTCTACAGTATTCAGTAGTTCTTGTTTTTTTGGGGGGCGGGGGGTTGTATTATTATCTTATTTTTTTATTTTTCCTCTTCCGTTTTCATACATACTAGCAAATACCCTCCAGGTGCAGCTATTTAGGTTTTAATGTAATAAAATATTATATTAAATTAGAAAGTCTAATGAAACTAAATAAGAATACAAATAAAAAATTTAAAACAGAGGGGGTATAATCGAAAAATAGAACAATTTAAACTTACCCTTCCATTACTCATGTCTTTCATTGATGAATTTTTCCAATTTAACTATTCAGTTAAAATAGGAAGTAAAGAATAAAAATAAGGTTATTTCTTCTTGATATTGGATTTCTTTAAGATTCATCTCTGAGAGTTTTGTTTCTTATTCATTAAGATAAAACAAACAATTAGAAATCAATAATACTAAGCACATATTTTTAAAAACAAATGTTTAATATCAATATGAAAATTAGCCTTCCCGTTCACACTGCAAACTGCTATTTTGTTGTATATATGAATACAATTGCATGTTATTAGTATGTAGACAAGCCCGCCCCTCGGGGTGGAGGTCCAGTGGCTTCGGCCCTGGATCTTTACAAGTTAATAGCGTCGATCCAGGGGGCCATCCCCCCAGGCAACACCTGCCCCCTCGATTTAAGGGGCAGGGCAGGGTTTATTGCCCAGTACCGGAGGTGCCCCCTTGAGGGGGAATGCCGACGGGATCGACGCAATTTTTCAGCCGCCACCCATGAGCTTCGGTTTGTGGGTGGTCCCACGTTAATAGGGCCTTGTGCTAACCCGTACAAGTGGGGTACGAGGTAAATACAATGTAGATAAGGCCAACGCCGGGTGTCCAGTGGCTTCGGCCCTGGATCTTTACAAGTTAATAGCGTCGATCCCAGGGGGCTATCCCCCCAGGCAATACCTGCCCCCTTGTTTAAAGGGGCAGGGCTGGGTTTATTGCCCAGCGCCTGAGGCGAAGGGATTGACGCAATTTTTGTTCTTCCCACCCATGAGCTTCGGCTTGTGGGTGGGCCCACGTTAAAACGAGGCCTTGTGCCCAGCCCATACAAGTGGGGTATGAGGCAAATACCTGTAGATAAGGCCAACATTATTAATAAAGTAAAACAATTTTTATTAATAATGTAGGTTTAAGTAAAAATAAAATCTTGGAGAATGTGACGTAAATAACTAAGGGAATTGTGACATGATTACTAATATAGTTTCGGTTACAGATAGAAAAACACCCAATCTTCATTATATTTTTCTTTTTTCTTTTCATCTCGTCTTTTCACTATGATTTGGTTTTCTTAAAA
>CM042142.1:124813990-124821490 GCA_023376005.1 Doryteuthis pealeii | reverse complement strand
CCATGAATTGTAGATCAATAGTAGATCACGAACCTTCGGTAGATCACATATTGGAAGAGCATAATTTTTCAGTGTTGATTTAGCAATGAATGAATTTTATAATGCATCAGTTATTTTATTTCAAAACTTTCTGATTTTTTTCAGGTCACTTAACTTTGGCCCCCACCCTATTTTGAGGCGCAAAATATCGGTGGGCTTATATGTGATTGATACTTTTTTCTGTATAAATTTCTTGTACGAAAAAAGAATGTGCTGTTGATCAGAGTACAGTAACCAGAATGTTCAAGAAGTTTCGCTCGATTTGCAAGAACCCCGACGATCAGGCATGATAAAATAGGCCTAAAAACCGTGGGTTCTGGGGTATTTCTTCAAGCCATAAAGGGTGAGGGCAGGTTCTCCGTAGCGGACTGTTCATGTCTGAAGCCACCTTGGCGCAACACCATGAAGCCAAGAGGTTCAGAAGAAAGCAGCGGCAACAAAGCACCGGCACATCAACATCTTCAGGGACAGCCATCAAATGCGACATCTGTGGTCGAGAATGTTTTTCAAACATTGGACTTCACAGTCACAGGAGGCGCTGTAACTTCAGTGGCACAAAAACTATATTACATATATATTTACCAAACCCTCCACACGAGCAAGATGTGACACAAGGTCAATTTCTTAAGAAGTGTTCAACAGCTTTGAATTCAGAGTTTTCCTTCTCCTAGACCGGTTGCCTAACCAAGGTTAAAGAGCCCGGTCTGTCCTACTATTTATCCATAGCTGGAGGGAGAATTGGATTCATACCTTTCCCATGGGTATTAGCGCTAAGTGAAAATGCAATTACCGCGTCCAGGATTTGAACTCGTGGCGACGAGTCCATTTCCCATCGCTTTAACCATTACACCACACTATATTATAGTCTTCCGAGACTGAAATGCCAATGAAAGAGGGAAATCCAGCGAGCAGCAACCGGAGAGTATCAGGCGAGCTCGATGCTTTACAGACTAGTGTTGTTAGTTACTTTCACGACCACGGCAAATGCATACGGAATTGCCGAATTGTGCCCGACGCTACTAAAATATTGCAAAACTTTTGACTCACCCTTGTATATTTTATTATTTGCTCGTCTTATCTAATCTCAGTAGACACATCTATTGTATTAGTGCGTGAATATATGACCATAAGTCTCTTTGACTAGTTTATGTATAAGGTGTTGTTTTTTAAGCTTTGACTATTAAACTACTTTACTACTGAACAAAGACCGGCAAAGCACTTCAACTGGGAGATCTAAAGGAGTTTCTTTTTCAACTTCGTTTAATGTCGGGTATCTTGGGTACTTTCAAATGGGGAAAATCTTGCTCGTCTTCTGAGATAACATTGTAAATAATAATAATAATAATAATAATAATAATAATAATAATAATAATAATAATAATATTTTCCCCCTTTGCTGAAATATACGAAACTGAATACGCTTTCACGATGTGCATACGTTTTCTACGCTTGATTCAGACATACTAACACTACTGTGACAAATTATCTTTCGACCCAGGGATCTGTTGTTGCTTCTCGTGCCAAAGTAAACGAAGCCCTATCGGCTGGGGCTTTAGAATACACCGACTATACCTCTGCAGAGGGATAAGAACAACCCAATAGGATCACCAGTTGGCTGTGGGTGGCGACCCATTATGCTTAAGGATGGAATCCTGGTGGATGAGCAATCCCTGACATGCAACACTCCACTTAGACACTTACTTAAGCGAGACGTGCGGTCAGAGAGGCTCCCTCCGATCAATCGGCTGGTCATGTCAAGCCCTAGCACCTATATGATTGCCCCAACCCTATTGCCATATGGCAAATCCCAACCCTTTTCATCATATGGGTTCTAGAAGGCGGTAGCTGAGGGTCTTTCTGTCCTGGGAATGACATTAAACTCTAGCTGATGGTTCCAGTTCTGGATGTTTGAGCAACGTGAAGACCCCTTTCATCACCATTGCTACATGGTCGACTCTGACCCGGAGTATCCATTAAGAATGAATTTATTTCAAAACTTTGTCGGCATTAAATGACCCACTGAGGTTGATATGCCGTAAAACAAACCAAACCAAAGTCAACGCTGTGTAATCAAATTATTGAATTCATCTGCAGATAGATCGGTTGGTTTTAACATTTTATCAACCATCTAGGGTTATATTATACCTAGAGGTTAGGGAATCGTGTTCATTGTATGTTCATATTTACGTTTCTGCGTAATTGTTTTCCAATCGATTACGTATAAATTTCAAACATATGTAATTGACCCATAGACGGAACCCTAACACGTACTACCACTCCGGGTCAGATTGGAATTCAGAGTAATGGCAATAAATGGATGCTTCATATTTCTTAGATCTCAAGAACTGCAGCCTCTACATCAGATGCAGTTTAAATATTTATCAACCCCTCCGCACGAGGAGGCTGCCACATAAGGTCAATTTCTTAAGCGGAGTTTTGAATTTAGTTTTCCTTCTCCTAGACTGGTTAACTAGCCTAGGTTTGAGAGCCAAGTCTGCCCTACTATTCACCCATAGCTGGAGGGAGAGTAATTGGATACTTACCTTTCCCAAGGGTATTAGCGACTCTAATTGTAGAGCACGAGCTTCCAACCATCAGATTCAGTTAAGTTTCCTACCCAGGAAACCTCCTCTGCCGGGGTTACAGTCAGCGTATTCTAAGTCCCATCGCCAGTGCTATTGAATTTATATGTCAATATCATTCGGCCTGGAAATATGATGGTGAGTCAAAAAGTAATGCCATTTTGTTTAGGACAGGTATAATTACCGACACAGGAACATGTATCATACATCAAAATGAAGCTGGTCCTCTGTGGATCACATCCCTACTTCTCCACATATTCACCGTTTCTCCCAATAGTAATGTTCCACCTTCGAATGAGAGAATGTATCCCTGCCCAGTAAAATTCTGTTGATTTTTTTTTTTTGAGCCATACTTCTTCACTACAGATTTTACTTCCTCGTCACTGGAATAAATAATATCATCTCTTCGGCACATTCCAGTGACAAGGAAGAGAAGTATATAGTGAAGAAGTGGCTCAAAGAACAGTCAACAGAGTTTTACGGGGCAGGGATACATAGTGAATTTCCTTTTTTTTTTCAGGATTCAGAATTACAGTTATTTTCATTTCTACTCTACCGTCCATAATCTATAAGAAACCTATATATATTATATAATATATATATATATATATATATATATATATATATAATGATATTTATATATATATATCAGCTATCTTTAATAACTAATACACTAATCACGCAGCCCTATAAAAATAATAGACTCTTCTAATTTAAAAACAAAATGATAAAACTATTAAAAAACGAACTAACACCAAATCATATACCCAATGATGACGACTGAAGAAGCAGTCGAAAGCGCTCGGGCAGATAGTATGGGAAGAACTGTATTCCAACTGGATCCTAACATCAGAATGATCGCGAGAAGACTGGAAAAAAAAGCGGGGTTTAACGGGTTTGAATTCAGAGTTTTCCTTCTCCTAGACTGGTTGCCTAACCAAGGTTAAAGAGCCCAGTCTGCCCCACTATTTACCCATAGCTGGAGGGTGTAGAATTCATACCTTTCCTACGGGTATTAGCGCTAAGTGAAATAGCAATTACCACGTCCAGGAATTGAACTCGGGGCGACACACACACACACCTAGACACACACACACACACACACACACACATATATATATATATATATATATATATATATGTGTGTGTGTGTGTGTGTGTGCCTAATTCAGTTAGGTCGTTTGATACGAAGCAAAAAAAAAAACATTTGAGTTTTGTGAGGACTTAAAATAGGCAGGGTATTTCTTACACAAAATGAATATATTTTTATATCTTTTTCCATTGTTGATATTGACAATATTTCGATTTATAAAAAATCATCATCAGAGCATAATGATAATTAGGTCCATTTTTAGATGTAAATGTTTTTAATCCGGACTCATTAAAGGAGAAGCAGAAAATAATTTAAATTCAAATCGGAAACATTGTTTTTCCCAAAAAGCGTGTAAGCCATGCGATCGCTTCGTCTTTGAAACGCGGCGAATGAAAAAAAAGACGTGTGTGTGCTTAATTCACTCAGGTCGTTTGATACGAAGCGAAAAAAGAATATCTGAGTTTTGTGAGGACTTAAAATAGGCAGCGTATTTCTTACACATCTCCAGGGAGAAGAAAAATGTCAGTTATATAGGTGTTAGTCATTTTACGGAACTGTTAAAGACAACGACATGAAAACAAGCGAAAGAAACAGAAAGAAACGCTTGAATTTCAAGATCTTTTTTTTTTTCATATTTCATTTTTATCATTATCTTTTTTTCTTTCTTTCTTTCTTTTCTTCGAGCGTTGAAGACGTGCCAGGAATTTCGTTGGACGGCAAGATCTGAGAAAAGTTTCACACATTATGAATCTGAGAAAAAGTTACTCTCAGTCTCACCGATATGTGTGGTTTTGTCTTCAATAAACCATCATCGTAATACGGTGATGTGTATTCGTCTGTTATTTGCATTGTTTCGTAGGCAAGAAGAAGAATTTTAATCACCCGGCCATGTTTCGACGCTTTTTCTAAAAACACTTCCTTTCTTGTACACACACACACACACACACACACACACACACGCACACACACACACACACACACACACACACACACACATATATATATATATATATTATATATATATATATATGATATACGTGCGAGTTAGCGCGCGTGCACGGTTTGAAAGAAGAAATGGAGAGGGGTACCTTTTACATGACATGTTTTTTCGAACAAGTAAACAAAAACGTAAGTTTTAAAATTAACAAACAATACAAGTAAATATACTACTGCATGGGCAGTGACCCCACACTCAGATTGACATACTTACATACAAGTACAAGGTGTGTCATAAAAGTGCCGAGATTGAAGCTGTATTCACCAATATAGAAATGAACAATGAATAGAACGTTAATTTTTTCAGAATACAAGGTGTGTCATAATAGTATCGAGGTCGAAGCTGTATTTTCCAAGATAAAAATGAACAAGGAATGGAATGTTAATTTTTTCCGAATACAAGGTGTGTCATAAATGTATCGAGATTGAAGCTGTATTTACCAAGATAGAAATGAACAATGAATAGAACGTTAATTTTTTTCAGAATACAAGGTGTGTCATAAAAGTATCGAAATTGAAGCTATACTTACCAAGATAGGAATGCACAATGAATGAAACGTTATTTTTTTTTCAGAATACAAGGTGTGTCATAAAAGTGCCGAGTTTGAAGCTGTATTTACCAAGATAGAAATGAACAATGAATGGAATTTTATTTTCTTTTTCAGAATACAAGGTGTGTCATAAAAGTATTGAGATCAAAGCTGTATTTACCAAGATAGAAATGAACAATGAATGGAACGTTAATTTTTTTCAGAATACAAGGTGTGTCATAAAAGTATCGAGATCAAAGCTGTATTTTCCAAGATAGAAATGAACAATAAATGTAACGTTAATTTTTTTCTGAATACACGCACATACCAGAAACACACCATACACACGTACAAAAGACTACGCATACACATCACACGCACATGACACAACTGCACACCACATACTTATACACACAATATGCACTCATATATATATATATCCCACAAATACAGCATACACACACACACACCTGGAAGACATACATGTGCACCAGACACACACACATAGACACAAAACACGCACACGTACACACGTCACACTTATATACATACATACACTCACTCACACACACAGATATCTCATATTG
Source organism: Doryteuthis pealeii (assembly GCA_023376005.1). Lineage (NCBI taxonomy): Eukaryota > Metazoa > Mollusca > Cephalopoda > Myopsida > Loliginidae > Doryteuthis > Doryteuthis pealeii. The sequence continues at coordinate 124,815,663 of CM042142.1, read as the reverse complement.
TAAAGATGTTTTTTACTGAACAGATGGACTCGCCACTTCTAATACATTTCTCTGCCCGGGTGACTGTGGCTTAACAAACACTTATAACACTTTTAAAATATTTCTAAAAACAATTACCGCACAGATCCAAGCTGTGCTACTCATGCACTGAGATGGCGTTGGCTTGTGGCTAAAATAAACAACAAAAAACCCAAATTACTATACATTTAATTAACCATTGAAATTAATTATTGAATCTATTATTGAGACAGTTGTTTGTGTTAGTATTGCAATGTATAATTTCAATTAAACTTAGTTTAAAAAATATTTTTCAACATTAAATGTATAGTAATTTGGTTTTTTTGTTGTTTATTTTTTTAAGCAATACATAATTAAAAACAACCTTAATCCCCTAAAACCGTAACCCAACTCGCAAAATGTTAATTCATAGACTGTAGTTTAACTGTCATGGGGGATCACCAAAAAACTTTCCGTTTTAATTTTCCGACCTAAATCAGAAGTCAGCCCTCTTTTTGTCATATATGTGCTAGAAAACGGTGATTGAGGAGGTTAAACTGTATCTTAGTGGTGATATTCCAATTTTGGAGCTCTGGGAGTGTGGAGTATCCCTTATTATATCGCCATTTCTACCAGGTCCACTCTGACACAGAGTGATAGTACCTCTTAGGGCCCCATCCATGGATTAAATAGTAAAAATGAGTTTGATAAATGCGTTTAGCTCAGTCGGTAGAACGTTCGGCTAGAAACCACAAGGTTTCTAGTTCGATACCGGCCTTCGCCAACTCAGCGTATGAGTAGCACAGGGATCTGTGCGGTAAAGTAAGGAGATGACGGTAGGTGTGGCGCTCCACTTCAGACGCAAAAATAATCTCCTTGGTCTAGCGCTAGTGAAAAGAGGATAGATTCCCTCGCTGATTGGCTGATACCGACTTTAGGCCACCTCGACGATTAACAAAAATTGAATATGAAAAGAAAATAGAATATCCATAAAGAATTAATAAAACAAAACGTCTTCGGCATAAAATAACCCAACAATGGTTGACATGCCGTAAAATATAATCAACCAACCAAACATCTCTAATCTCTCAACAAGTGCATAAATATTTTTAATATGTGTGCTTTTTTTTACACTGCTACATATTAATCGGTGGAATGGCCTATCGTCAGTATCAGTCGAACAGCGAGGAAGTCTATCCTCTTGTCACTAATGCTCGACCAAGGAGATCTTTTTTGCTGAGGTAGTGTCTTTTACAATTGTCTTCATTTTAATTTTTAAAATGATTTCAATTGAATTATTGTTTATAAACCTCACAGGTTGAAACAGATATCTGTTAGCATAATATTTGATATTATTATTTCTATTTCTATAGCTCATATATATATATATATATTAAAGAAATGGATAAATAGAAACCTACTCGAGTTTCACCGTTAGGATCATCAGGGTTAAATCCACTGAATTAATCGAGTTACCGATTAATTGCAGCCGATTATACGTGTGTTCATTGAATAAGATGTTACGTTACCTCTTATTCAATGAACACACGTATAATCGGCTGCAATTAATCGGTAACTCGATTAATTCAGTGGATTTAACCCTGATGATCCTAACGGTGAAACTCGAGTAGGTTTCTATTGTATCCATTTCTTTAATAAATTTGCTCTACTTTGTA
>CM042142.1:124796490-124811490 GCA_023376005.1 Doryteuthis pealeii | reverse complement strand
CATACGTACATACACGTGCACATATGCATAACATACACATGTGTATTATATATACTAGCAAATATATGCACCCTCCGGGTGCAAGTTTTTAAGTTTTAATGTAATAAAATATTATATTAAATTAGAAAGACTAATGAAACTAAATAAGAATGCAGATAAAAAGATTTGAAACAGAAGTGGGTATAATCGAAAAATAGAACAACTGAAACTTACTCTTCCATCACTCTCGTCTTTCATTGTTATTTTTTCTAAGTTAAGTATTTAGTTAAAAGAGGAAGTAAAGAATAAAATGACAGTTATTTTCTCTTGTTAATGGATTTCATTTAAGATTCATTTAAGAGATTTTTGCTTATATTCATTAGAATAAAACCAAACATTTAGAAATCAATAACACTGAGCACATATTTATTAAATTCGATTTTTTAATAACAATATGCAAATTAGCCTTCCCGTTCACACTGTAAGCCAATACTTTGTTGTATATATAAATACAATTGCATCATTACGATTAATAGCGTCGATACCTGCCCCTCGATTTAAAGGGCAGGGCTGGGTTTATTGCCCAGCGCCTGAGGCGCCCCCCTTGAGGGGGAATGCCGACGGGATCGACGCAATTTTCACCTCCCTTTGTGCCTGACCCGTACACGCGGTAAATATCATGTGGCCAACGCCGGGGTCCAGTGGCTTCGGCCCTGGATCTTTACGAGTTAATAGCGTCGATGTTAAAGGGGCAGGGCTGGGTTTATTAATATATTGTGGGTGGTCCCACATAAATAGGGCCTTGTGCCTGACCCATACAAGTGGGTACGTGGAAAATATCATGTAGATATGGCTAACAGTATTAATAATGTAAAACAATTTTATTAATAATTGAGGTTAAAATAAAAATAAAATCATTGACAATGTGATGCCAATAACTAAGAGAATTGTGACTTGATTAGTAATATAGTTTCGGTTACAGACAGAAAAACACACAATCTCCATTATAATAAGATATAAGGAGGCGCGTGGTTTAAAAGGAGGTGCGTGGTCTAATGGTTAGAGTCATAGGAAATGGACTCGTCCACCCGAGTTCAAATACTGGACGAAGCTACAGTTCACATAGCGTTAATACCCTTGGGAAAGGTATGAATTCAACTACTCTCCCTCCAGCTATGGGTAAATAATAGGAAGACTGGGTTCTGACCTTGGTTAGGCAACCAGTCAAGGAGAAGGAAAACTCTGAATTAAAACCTGTTAAACTCGCATGGGGTGGTCACTACTAGAATAGGCTCAGTTCTAATTAGTGATCTATTTCAAAAAATAATTTTTAAAAATTTATCATACGTCGATTTTGGTGGTAGTGGTGGGGGCTGGTACATAAAAATTAACTTTTGAAGTAGGATACATAAAGAGTGTGTGAAAATAGAAAGATTTTGTTGCGCCAATTTTCAAGTGGAGAGAGTTTTAGAACTAATATGAGATCTCGTTGAGTGGCCATAGGTAGTCAAAGTGTACATGAAAGTTTTAGTTAGATTCAAAAAGTTCAGTTCTGACTTTTGGACCCGAACGGAGAGAGTCGATTTATTTAAGCAAGAGTGGGAAGTGATGTCTTTGAAATATAAGAAAGATTTCGTCGACTAAAAGAAAAAAAAGTGCATATTCTTTTTGCGATACCATTGTGCATTGAAAAACGTACTAATAAAAGCATTGTTAGTGGTGTGGAATTATGGATCATATGACCTGTAGGCACCCCTTTTTGATCTCGTTTCAGAAGGACATGTTTTTCATTTACACTGTCAATATCCGGTTGTTTGTTTTAACTGCACGTCAACTCATCTAGAGTTATTTTAAATCTCGAAGTTTGCCAATGGCTTTTATTGAACGTTTAAATTAAACTTTTGTGTAATTGTTTCTATCATGTTTTTACATATAGATAGAATACGGAAAATGCAAGACCAGGTTGTTGGAAATTAACAAGGTTTTTATTTAACACAGGGTAGAGTGACTTAACTAGCTCATACGTGTTGTAAATGCGTCCGTCCTGCGCGAACCCTAATCCAATACTGTCATGGCGGAAACCCCACTTCCGGGTTTCTCATCAGCCCCCAACTGATCAAGGGGAGTGACTCTATTTTAGTTAGGTCTGAACCTTATAGTTTTATTTAGAGATTTTTTTAAACACAGTCCTATTTAATATGAATGATTTTTAAACAATCTATTTGACCCATAGACGGACCCTAACACGTACTACAGACGGATCAGAGTTGACCTGATAGTAATGGCAATGAAGGTGTACTTCATATTTCTAGATCTTCAGAACGAGAGCCTTAATCATCAGATAGAGTTTAGTGTCATACCCAAGGCCCCTCTTTTTGGTGGGGGGTTGGGTTGGGGGAGGTTTTACCCCTCTGCAATGTGTTCTAAGCACCGCCCAGGGGCGTTGATTTTCGAGATACAACCTGTTTGTCGTTTCCTTCCTGCCGGCAGATTCATGCGACAAACCTCGCTACCCACCCCTACTTTGTAACACACGTTTCGCCATTATGTTTTCTTTCATATAGTGTCAACATTTGAAAAGGCCAGTATGAAGACAGACAGACCAACAGTAGATGACTTTATAAATATTTATCCAACCATCTAAACGATCCTATCTGATAACTACCAGACTCAATTCTATCTTTTCAGGATTTCATCCAGTTGGTTGGTTGGTTGGTGGATGACATGTCAACCCATTATTCTATATATCTACTATGGAGGCGCGTGATTAATGGTTAGAGTAATAGGAAATGGCTCATCGACCGAGTTCAATTCCTGGACGAAACTGTGTGAATTTTCACATAGCGCTAATACTCTTGGGAAAGGTATGAATCCATTTTCCCCTCCAGCTATGGGTAATTAGCAGGGCAGACTGGGCTCTTTAACCTTGGCTAGGTAACTAGTTGAGGAGAAGGAAAACTCTGAATTCAAACCTGTTAAACTCCGCTTAAGAAATTGACCTTGTGTCACACCCTGCTCGTGCGAGCGGTTGGTAATATATATATATATATATATATATATATATATATATACCAACCCCACTGCACAAGCAGGTTGTGACACAAGGTCAATTTATTTAGCAGAGTTTAATAGGTTTGAATTCAGAGTTTTCCTTCTCCTAAACTAGTTACCTATTCATGGTTAAAAATCCCAGTCTGCCCTACTATTTGCCCATCGGGAAGGGAGTACTTGAATGCATACCTTTACTAAGGGTATTAACGCTATGTGTAATCTAAACAGCCTCATCTAGGATTTGAACTCTTCGTTAACGAGTCTATTTCCTACGACTGTAACCATTACACCACGCACTTCCATTATTCTATGCTTAGAAGTGTGGGAATCATGTTCATTCTATGTTCATATGTACATTTTTGTGTATTGTTTCTTCAGGCATTTCTTGTCGGACTCGGGAACCTTTTCGTCGAACTCACGAGCCTTCATGTCACCAAACGCTTTTATTCAATCCATGGGCTAGACTGTTTAAAGGAAGGAATATTGTTAGAAGAATCTGTAGCGCCAAATGCAAAACATCAAATTTGACTTAATAGAGAGAGAGAGAGAGAGAGAGAGAGAGAGAGAGAGAGAGAGAGAGAGAGAGAGAGAGAGAGAGATGTTAAAGTTCAAGACGCAAATAATTGAATTGAATTCAGACGTAAAATATGAATAAAGAAATATCTAGCTAAGTACATACACCACTTATACAAAAAAAGATTTTATTAATCTTTTATAAATTTGTAAAATAAACAATGGATTTAAAACATTAATGAGTGAATAAAAGTAGAATAAATCTCAAAATAAATACATTCATGCTTTTCTTATTAAGCTTAGTAACACAGTTAAATAATTAAATGTACTATAAATACGTATTCTCTTTAATGGTGAGTAATTTTAAAAGAAAAACCGTATTCCAAATAATAAAAATGAAAATTAAACTGACTTAGCGAGATATTTCATAATTTTTTTTTTACATTATTCTTTATCGCAGGTCAGATGACTTTGTGATGGGTAGATATTTATGAGTGAAGTTTCAACGCAATGGAGAACTTTGTAAACAACACATTAAGAATCAAATCACAAACTTACTTACTAGAATGTCGCACTCCCCCGAAGATCTATTGACAAATGGGTGCATATCACATTCGTGCGTCTTGGCCTTCTGCCCTAAAAAAAAAAAAAAAAAAAAACGCTAAACGGTGCCTTCTCAAAATGTGACCCGTGCTACTTATGAACTCCCTAGCTGTGTGTTTAAAGTATTAATTGTTTTTGTGATAACTCTTTTGAATTTAAAAAGAAATTTTTAAATATTTTGATTTTTTATTTGTATTTATTTATTGTATTGGTTGGTTTTATTTTCGAAACTCGGTCGTATTTATTTAAAAATTCGTGACAGTTGTTTTGAATTAAAATAAAATGAAAATACCGAAAATTTATTTCGACGAGAACTCAATATGAGCCTGATGAAACAAGGCTCATATTGAGTTCTGGTCGAAATAAATTTATTATATAAATTATGACGTTTTGTTAAGTATTTTTTCTTTGAAAGCACACACACACACACACACACACACACACACACACACACACACATATATATATATGACCTTTTCAAACTTTCTAACCAACATTTTAACATTTGGATGGAATCTGTAGATTTGTCCACCGAAGTTCGTAGAATTTATTAAGAGAAACGTGAACAACTAGAGAGAGATAACAAATATGTGTGAATGCAATAAAAAGGATAAAGTAAAGTTCTCGATGACACGTATAGAAAACTAGAGGAAAGAATATGTGCAATAAATAAGGGAAAAGCCCTTTTTGAAAGTCTCTCATGTGTGTGTGTGTGTGTGTGTGTGTGTGTTATGAAATCTTACAGAGAGAGAGAGAGAGAGAGAGAGAGAGAGAGAGAGAGAGAGAGAGAGAGAGAGGAGAGGGGGGCGGTAACAAATATGTGTGAATACAATAAAAAGGGGAAGTCCCTGAGTAAAGTTCTCGATTACACGTATGGAAAACTAGAGGAAAATGTAAGTTGTAAGTAATGTAGGGGAAGTGGCCGATTGTCGGTATCCGCCGAACAGCGAGGGAGCCAATCCACTTTTCGCTAGCGTATAAATAAAATTGTTAAACAGGACTTTTATTTAATTCTACATGTATAAATGAAAGAATGCTGCCCAAATACACACACACACATACACATATATATATATGTATGTGTGTGTGTGTGTGTGTGTGTGTATGTGTGTGTGTGACATACAGTGATATACATATATATATCTATAAACAGAGAGAGAGAGAGAGAGAGAGAGAGAGAGAGAGAGAGAGAGAGAGAGAGATAAAAGGAATATAAAACCGAGTCATGTTGATATATTGCGCAATGTGTTCTGATAGGTTATCACTAACATTTATCAATCTCCACTTCAGAGTCACACTGAAAAAATATTTTTGTCCCGTAAAAAAACGCTGATATTCATGGCGGAAGTATCATACAATTAAGTGCCATTAAATTCATTTCAATATGTTCACGTAACTATGCTTCTCACACTTATAATAAAATATTACCTGTGTCTGGCACAAGGTCAGATGCGTGGGAGAAGGAAATGAAAGTTATTATTTATTCGTAGTGTTCTTATCTCGGTTGTCATCGTTATAACGTTTCTGGCATTGTACGTTTCGGTCTTCATCAGGTTTCTGTCGTTAACCTGCTGAATATTATAAATAAAACATATTATTCTTTGGTTGGTTTGGTTTATTTTACGGCATATCAACCTTAGTGGGTCATTTTAATGCCAACAACATTTTGAAATAAATTCATACTTAATGGATACTCAATTTTTCAATAAACTCATGTTTTTTTCTATCTAACCCATAGATGGTACCTAACAGGTACTACCACTCCGGGTCAGAGTGGTCCTGGGAGCAATGCGTTTTTTACGGCATATCAACCTCAGTGGGTTATTTAATGCAAACAACCTTTTTGCAATAAATTCATTCTTAATGGATACTTAATTTGTCTATAAACTCATGTTTTTTTCTATTTAACCCATAGATGGGCCCTAACAGGTACTACCACTTCGGGTCAGAATGGATCTGGGAGCAATAGTGATGAGGGGGTGCTCCACATTCCTCAGACCTTCAGAACTCGAACCTCAGCATCAGTTAACGTCATTCCTAGGACATGAAGACTGTCAGCCACCGCCTTCTAGCACCCATATGATAAAAAGGGTCGGGGCTTACCATAAGGGCAATAGGGTTGGAGCAACCCTATAGGTGATAGGTCTTGATGTAACCAGCCTATTGATCGGAGGGGGCTCTCCGACCGCCCGTCTCGATATTATTCTTTTCTCTTTATTTTATTTCCCTTTCTTTTTAGTCTTTCTTTTCCTTTTTCCTTTCTTTTCTTTTCCTCTTTTAACCAGTTGGCTGGGCAGGCCATGACATGCAACACTGCACTTTGGCTCTTACTTGGGCTAGAGAAGAAGTTATTTAAAAAATGTTACATTTTTTACTTAAAATCTTTTGCTTTTTATTTAATTTTTTAAACATTTTTTTCAGGTCAGTATTTTTGGGAATCTGTGTTACGCCTCGAAGATATGTGATTCAAAGTTAACTGACCTGAAAAAATGTAAAAGATTTTAAATAAAATAACTGGTGCATTATATTTCTTATTCATTAATATATCAACACTGGAAATTTTGATAAATTCGGTTAATTCCTTGATTTTTGGTATTTTATTTATTTCGGCGGGGTGACATATAATGGTGGAATTTAGGTCCGTTAAGTTCGATTTCACCCCCTGTTCTTATTGGATGGAGGAATATTTCAAATAGGCGTCCAGTTTTAGCTTTCAATTGCGACACGAAAAGACCTAGAGTATAGTACGCCATGTTTACACCCATGCCTTGTTGTTTTTGTCTGCCAACACCCCCACCCCCACCCCCCCAAAAAAAAGAAGAAAAAAAAACAAAAACAACAATTATGTATCATATTTCTTTTTCTTTCTTTTTTCTTTCTTTTCGACAATGATGGGAGTTCGAGTCAAGGAAAATTACTTCGACTTTGGAAGCTGATTTTCAAAGCAGTTACTGGTGGCACAGCACTTCTTCAAATTGGCCTTGTGTCAGACTTAGCTACGCTCAGTAATCATAATACAAAAAAGTCGTTGGAGAAAACAATTCGAATTTTTAGTTCCGTTCCTTTGTTTTTAAGGGCATATCAACCTTCGTGGGTTACTTAATGTCAAGTGACTGGAGTTTGAACCCACTTCCTACGATATCGCAGTCCAACACGCTAGCCACTCCACCACGGAGACTTCCTCTCCGAATTTTTAGTCATTTTTATTCAGAGCATAAATGACTCGGCATAAAAGGAAAGATAAGGCTAATATTTTTTATTTTGAAAAACAAGGAACAAATGAAGGAGGGTACTGAAGTGGAGGGGAGGGGTTGGATATGAAGAGAGAGACAGAGTGAGGGGGATGGGGTGGGAAAGAGGAGTTGTGGGAGAGAGAGAGAGAGTGGGAGGGACTTATCAGTTATCATTCAACCTTTCGCTGATTTGACGATCGACGAATTCGGACTTGACCTCCTTCTTTTTAGAGCGAGAACTAAGACAGATTTTGCGGGGGGGGAGCAAAAACAGATATCGTCTGATTGTGGAACTCACAAACAAATAAGAAGACGTGAAATATCACTCAATAAGTCCCAACAACAACGACAGTAACAACAACAACAACAACAACAATAACAACAACAACAGCAATAATAATAATAATAATAATAATAATAATAATAATAATAATAATACCTACAAATGTATAAAATTTCCAACAACATTATAAACTTCATTAAAAAAGCCATGGAAAACTGGTGAGTTCAATTAAAAGCTGGAAAACAATCCCTGGCAGAAGTAAAAATCCAAAGAGGTATCTTCCAAGGAGACTCATTATCACCACTACTCTTTATTATTGCAATGATGCCGCTAAACCATATACTGAAAAAATGTACCGGGGGATACAAATTTAGTAATTCACAAGAAAAGATCAACCACCTTATGTACATGGATGACATTAAAATTTTTGCAAAAAATGAAAAAGAATTGGAGAGCCTAGTACAAACTATTAGGATATATAGCCAGGATATAGGGATGGAATTTGGAATCGAAAAATGTGCTATGCTTGTAATAAAAAGGGGTGAAAGAAAACTATTAAATGGAATACAACTGCCAAATCAGGAAACTATAAAATCTCTTGATGAAAATGAAAGCTACAAATACTTAGGAATTTTGGAAGCGGACAATATCATGCAAGCAGAAATGAAAGGAAAAGTTAAAAAGGAATATCTCAGGAGAACTAGAAAACTTCTAGAAACGAAACTTAACAGCAGAAATCTGATCAAAGGAATCAATACCTGGGCTGTCCCCATTATAAGATACTCAGGACCATTCTTAAAATGGACAAAAGAAGAACTCAGACAGATAGACCAAAGGACGAGAAAATTAATGACCATGCACAAGGCTCTCCACCCTAGAGATGATAGAGATAGATTGTATGTGTCAAGAAAGGAAGGGGGAAGAGGTCTTGCCAACATAGAGGAATGCGTAGAAACCACAATCCAACAACTTGAAGATTACACAAGGAAGAGCAAAGACAAATTACTTATGGCGACCAACAATAGTAGAAACGGCAGATGGACAAACAGAAGAACGACAAAGACTAGAAAACAAAAATGGGAAGAAAAACAATTATATGGACGCTTCAAACGACAAATAGATGAGGTTGCACATCAAAAGACTTGGACATGGTTAAGAAAGGGAAACCTCAAAAGAGAAACAGAATCACTTATAATTGCTGCACAAAATAATGCCATAAGGACAAACTACATCAAAGCGAAAATTGATAAGACCCAACAAAATAGTAAATGTAAACTTTGCGGTAATAGAGATGAGACTGTTAACCATATACTCTGCGAATGTAGCAAACTAGCACAACGAGAATACAAAACTAGACACGACTGGGTTGGGAAGGTGATCCACTGGGAATTATGCAAGAAATTAAATTTTGACCACACAACAAAATGGTATATGCATAAACCAGAATCTGTTCTTGAGAACGAAACGCACAAAATTCTCTGGGACTTTGAAATTAAAACGGATCACCTTATCCCAGCAAGAAGACCAGACCTAGTGTTGATTAACAAAAAAGAAAGAACTTGTCAACTGGTGGATTTTGCAGTGCCAGCAGATCACAGGGTGAAGTTAAAGGAAAATGAAAAAATTGACAAATATCTGGACCTTGCCAGAGAACTGAAAAAGTTATGGAATATGAAAGTGAAAGTTATACCAATTGTAGTTGGTGCACTTGGAACAGTCCCAAAAGCATTAGAAAAGAGTTTGGAAAGTTTGGATATCAGAGGAAGGATTGAAACCATTCAGAACACTGCACTGCTGCAATCTGCCAGAATACTCAGAAGAGTCCTGGAGACCTGAGGAGACTTGCTGTCACTCAGACTCCAGTGAAAGACCATCAGCTAACACTGATGTGAAAACTCAAAAGGAGTAAATAATAATAATCCACCTTATGTACATTAAGAAAAAATAAACCACCTCATGTACATGGATGGATGACATAAATTTTTTTGCAAAAAATGAAAAAGAATTAGAAACCCGGGTACAAACTATTAGAATATATAGCCAAGATATAGGAATGGAATTTGGAATTGAAAAATGTGCTATGCTAGTAATAAAAAGGGGTGAAAGAAAACTAATAGATGGAATACAACTGCCAAATCAGGAAACTATAAAATCACTTGATGAAAATGAAAGCTAGAAATACTTAGGAATCTTAGAAGCGGACAATATCATGCAAGCAGAAATGAAAGGAAATGTTAAAAAAGAATATCTCAGGAGAACTAGAAAACTTCTAGAAACGAAACTTAACAGCAGAAATCTGATCAAAGGAATCAATACCTGGGCTGTCCCCATTATAAGATACTCAGGACCATTCTTAAAATCGACAAAGGAAGAACTCACACAGATTGACCAAAGGACGAGAAAATTAATGACCATGCACAAGGCTCTCCACCCTAGAGATGATAGATATAGATTATATGTGTCAAGAAAGGAAGGGGGAAGAGGTCTTGCCAACATAGAGGACTGCGTAGAAACCACAATCCGACAACTTGAAGACTGTACAAAAAAGAGTAAAGACAAATTACTTATGGCGGCCAATAATAGTAGATGTGACATAGGGACAAACAGAAAAACAACAAAGACTAGAAAACAAAAATGGGAAGAAAAACAATTATACGGACACTTCAAACGACAAATTGGAGAGGTTGCACACGAAAAGACCTGGACGTGGTTAAGAAAAGGAAACCTTAAAAGAGAAACTGAATCACTAATAATTGCTGCACAGAATAATGGCATAAGAACAAACTATATCAAAGCAAAAATTGATAAGACCCAACAAAATAGATAATGTAAACTATGCGATAATAGAGATGAGACTGTAAACCATGTACTATGTGAATGTAGCAAACTAGCACAACGGGAGTACAAAACTAGACACGACTGGGTTGGGAGGGTGATCCACTGGGAATTATGCAAAAAATTAAATTTTGACCATACAACAAAATGGTATATGCATAAACCAGAATCTGTTCTTGAGAACGAAACGCATAAAATTCTCTGGGACTTTGAAATAAAAACGGATCACCTTATCCCAGCAAGAAGACCAGACCTAGTGTTGATAAACAAAAAAGAAAGAACTTGTCAACTGGTGGATTTTGCAGTTTCAGCAGATCACAGGGTGAAGCTAAAGGAAAATGAAAAAATGGACAAATATTTGAACCTTGCCAGAGAGCTGGGAAAGTTGAAGAATATGAAAGTGAAAGTGATACCAATTGTAGTTGGTGCACTTGGAACAGTCCCAAAAGGATTAGAAAAGGGTTTGGAAAGTTTGGAAATCAGAGGAAGAATTGAAACCATTCAGAACACTGCACTGCTGCAATCTGCCAGAATACTCAGAAGAGTCCTGGAGATCTGAGGAGACTTGCTGTCACTCAGACTCCAGTGAAAGACCATCAGCTAATGCTGATGCGAAAACTCAAAAAGAAAATAATAATAATAATAATAATAATAATAATAATATTTTTTTGGGGGGGTGTAACTGTTTTTCTGGTTTCGATAAAATATATCATGAGAAGCCATGTTCCTGCAAGTGATAAATAATCATAAGTTTTGAGCCCTTATCTTTAATTGGCTCATATGAATGTCAGCTGACAACGATAAGTAATTTCTTGCTATGTCTACATTTAAGTTTTGCTTTGAATTCTAATATATTTAATAACATTTCATTATAACCACATGAAAGTACATTAATGTAAACTAAGTTGAAATATCCACCCAGGAGTGGAGGCACAATATTTCCGGCTTGTAATGATGGCCATAGAAGAAGAAGAAGAAGAAGAAGAAGAAGAAGAAGAAGAAGAAGAAGAAGATAGTGAGTAGGTTTCTAGAAATTCCAGTGTTTTTCAAAATGTTTTATTGTGAAGTGATAATATTCAGGAAAGTCCTTTGAAGTGCTTCTCGGTATGTCAGTAAAGAGATATTTTTCTCACTCATTTAGAGCAATTATGCTACAGATATATAACTGCCCGTTGTCCATCTTGCTAACAAACTTTAATTCCTTCATGCGAAATACATTCGACTAAGAAAACGTTGTATACACATACACTATTCACACTTTGTCCTGTGGCGACCGGAAGTTCATACTTCGACAGAAAGAGATCGAATGACAAAAATGATTGTTTTGCGCATGGGATTGCGCATGTTAGAAAAAAGAGAATAAAAAAAAATTCGTAAAATTCAACCAATCAGAGGCGTTCCCGCTAAAAAGAAAAATTATCAAATAGAGCCTTGCGGAGCCTACTTAAATTCTATTTAGACCCAAACTTTTTCATTTTTCAAGCAGAAAGATTTTGCCTGCCTAAGAGAATCCTTGTCACCTGTTTTAAGAACTTTTAATGCAGAAGGTACGAACTATCTATCTATCTATCTATCTCTCTCTCTCTAAATAATTATCGCTTTCAGAGACAAACTAAATATCAGTTCAACTATTGCCTGACTGCTGATTGTTGTGACTTAAAAACTTTACATTTTCTTTCTCACTTTGTGAATTGTAAAATATCAGCTTACATTTTACATTGAACATTAAAAAAGGAACTTTTGGCTGAACCTCGCCCAGTATTCACTGCTGCCTTTTTGTATACATTCTGTTAATACAATTTTGTTTGTTTAATCAAGAGTTTTGTCTTCTATGCCATGTGCTTGATTGTTTTATGGTCTTTTAAATGTTTGAACACTTTTATCAAATATTGACATCAAACAGCCCTTACTTAACACCATAGTCCCATCGTGGTGAAAGGCCGTTCCATCGTGGTTTGATAGTAGCTAGTCTCGCAGATCTGTAATAGAGGTATACGAGTGGTGTATAGGTGTAGTGTAACATACTCATACACATATACCCATGTTGGGTATATACACAAATGTTCTTTTACTGGAGAGAGGGGAGAGATAGACACAGGTAGACAGAGAGATGCATATGCATTTTGCATTACTTACATCTTTGGCCATTTGGTGATCTCTAGTCGTTTCTATTCTTTCTCTCCATGTCGAATTCTATTTCTAGATTCCTGTTGGCTGTTCGTCTTTGATTCATTCCTTCTTCTGGGTCAGTCTTTTTGCCAAGACATTCATCAAACAAGAACACCATATTATTTATTTAAACTTTTATTTACGTAACTAAAAATTTTCTTCTAACTAACACAACGCGCGTGTGCATAATGAGTGCATGCTTCTCATTGGACGTCCAAGCAGGTACTGAGAGTAAACTCGGTCCCACGTAACCTCACGTACTTCGCGGGCTTTCTGTAATATTCCATGGAAAGTCCCGCCCGTGATATGAAAAGTTAAGTATCTGGCCGCCATCCTTGGCCAGTTGTAAAAGAACTTAAATTAAATAAGTAAGTAAGTCAATAAGTCCTGTGGTATAGTATCCTTTGAGTCCGACGTCCAAGAAGATCCAAGTAGCAATGAGCTAAGATTAGACTCAGGCCAGTATAAATACGACAACAGCAGCAGCAGCACTGCCAGTGATTGGATAAGAGGTTGCCTTCCCTGGTCACGTGGTAGTCGGCAAGTCTATATGTAAAAGTGACCGTCTGGCACACGCCTTATATACAACAAAAATTCCAACAAACTCGGTCATACGTGACTTCACGTACTTCGTGGGCTTTCTGTAATATTCCATGGAAAATCCCGCCCGTGATATGAAAAGGGCCATCCCTTCAGAAATACAGGGGTTGACAATAATCTATGTAACCGCATAGATTATGCAACAGTAGTATTGCAAACTATGCAAGGCAGCATAGTAAATGTGAAGCATAGCGGATGAATCCAAAAGCTTGCTTCACATGTACAATGCTACATCCCATGGTTTCCAATAATACACGCTTGTGCCACTCGTATACACGCCATCGAATCTGATATCTAGTATCAAATTGGGGCAAGATCACTGAATGATTACAGAGGCCGGATGTTTCATTGTCACGGAGTTTGACCTCTCTGTTACGACTGGGTGACCGTTGTTTTATTGTCGTCTGCGGTATTACGCTTCAAGGATTTTGATCATATGAGTTTTCTTTCCCAATAAAAATAACAATGAATAAACATTTTTTTTAATTCAAAGTTTTACCTTACTACAAGCAATGGTACAAAACACCATAAACCTTGACCCCTCGAAGAACAGTAGTACCCTGACTTACGAGTATACTTCGTTCCGCTCGTGACTCACTTTCCTCGTATATCAAATTGGAATCAGACCGACTACGTGAGCTAATCAAAAACATATTGGGCCGAATCCGAACCCGCAATATTGAAATTCGGGATGCCTAAGTTTAAATTACTGTGATTGTTTTCGGTGAATTTTACGTGGTATTTTGTGACGAATTTTTCGTATGATAACAATTTTTATAACTTGGAATAATCCAAAATAATTGCGAAATCCAGTGAAAGTCACGGATAAAATTTAGATATTTGTTGTTATGGAAATAAAGGACCTACTTAAATCAAATTGTCTTCAGATTGTCATTGTTAGGTTGAAGGGCCAATAAAGAGCCAGGCGCCGACGCTAGCTTAATTGCCACCTGATAGGGAGTCTTTTAAGCTAGATAGAAATACATTAGGCTAAGACAATAGAATATTATATTATAATAGAGATTGTGTGTTTGTCTGTAACCGATACTAGATATGACACGAGGACATTTTACGTGGGCCCACCTACAAGCCGAAACTCATGGGTGGTGGGTGCAAAAATGCGTAGATCCCGTCGGCATTCCTCAGGGACCGGGCAATAAACCCAGCCTTACCCCTATAAATCGAGGGGCAGGTATTGCCTAGGGGGAGTATTTGTCTCACACCCCACTCGTATGGACTGGGCACAAGGCCTCGTTTTAATGCGGGCCCACCCACAAGCCGAAGCTCATGAGTGGGAAAGAACAAAAATTGCGTCGATCCCCTCGGAATTCCCCCTCAAGGGGGCGCCTCGGGCGCTGGGCAATAAACCCAGTCCTGCCCCTTTAAATCAAGGGGGCAGGTATTGCCCGGTGGGGATATCCCCCTGGAATCAAAGCTGTTAATTACAGAAAACCCCACTCAAGGGCAGGATCTAGATACTAATAACATGCAAGTGTATTTATATATTGCGGTTTACAGTGTGAACGGGAAAGCTAATTTGCATATTGTTATTAAAAAAATTGATTTTAATAAATATGTGCTTAGTATTATTGATTTTTGATTGTTCTTTTTTATCTTAATGAATATGAGCAAAAATCTCGGGGATAAATCTTTAAAGAAACCCATTAACAAGAGGAAATAACTGTCATTTTATTCTTTACTTCCTATTTTAACTATATAGATTAGGAAAAATTA
>CM042142.1:124781490-124793990 GCA_023376005.1 Doryteuthis pealeii | reverse complement strand
GTATAAACTCCCTTTTAAAAAAAAAAAAAAAATCTCAATTAAACATTCACGGTATCTTTTTCTGCGGAGTGTTCTCAACCTTGACAAAATCCACCGTAATTTATAAAAGGGTTGAAATTACAGAGACTTTCAACAAAATGTTAAAAAAAGGGTTAACTGATAAAATGCACAGAACACAGAAACTATTGGAAATTATCTCCCCCTGCTGTTAGGGGGCGAATCGCCAACATCGTATGTTGGCGCCAAAACCAAAAACTTTACTTATCACGGAGCACTCACTAAGGGTAGTCGCGTAAATAGCGGTCCTTAACTTCACTTATCGCATAGCAGTTACTGGACAAGAGACATAAAAACAAACGCTTCATCACTTAGCCCCAAAAACAGGGCCCACTTATCTACTGACCGTCGACTTGGACGGAGGCATTTTTTCACAGCACACTTTCGAAGGCATTGTGTCCGCAGACTACAAGGGTCACAATAGCACACTACAGAAGGCTGAAGACCAAATAGTCTACTTGAAAAGGGCCCAAAGGAACTGTTACCCGGGCGAGAAGCTTCTAAAATAGCATCCCCATCACTTATCACAGAACCGGTTACCAGGAAGAACGAGAAACGTCCGAAGAAGCGTCCTATCAACTTTCCAACCAGCAACAGAATACCCCTGTTATCACCACTATTCCAAGAACATTACTTAACTCAGATAAGTCTCGTAGCAAATACAAATAAAATTTTCAACAAGTTCTTGTATTATTTGTCAATACATGTATCAAATTTCCATTGTGTGTTTGTATTCTTTGTCCGACAATTTGCCTACAACTACGGAGAAATAAGAGCTCCTTCGAATCCCGTAAATACTCTTAAAACAAGGTGCATCATTTGATGACGCATGTATCATTTATTTGTTGTATTGGATTTAAAATGCTGGCTAGCCAGACTGTAAGCATTTTAATGCAAGTTTCTGACAACAACTCTCTATTCCAACACATATCTAAAACACAACACAGGTTTAATTTCAGCAATGCATCCATGATCGCATACATCCACAACAAAAGATTACGACATATGATAACATTAAGCACTTTTTTCAGCAGCTTTTCTTGCTTGCATTTTGTCATATATATATATATATATATATATATATATATATATATATATATATATATGTTGTTGTTGGCATCCTTCCGTCTACGAGAGACGAGAAATGACAAATGTAATCTCCATTAACTTTCAAACCGAAAGTGTCTCTTAAGTTTTCAAAAAAGATTTTTTTTTTTTTAACACATTCAAATTTTCTGTATTCCCACCGTTTTATTTTCAAAAATCTGAATATCCTGCCCGAAGACGACCGCTTTTTGTGCACTCAAATTTTATATTTCTCTGTTATTATTTATTTCATATTTGAGTATATTTAGCTTTCAACATAATTGTCGGATTCAATTTCATTTTTCTCACTTACACACAGACACACAGACACAGACACAGACACGGATACACACACACACACACACACACACACACACACCACACACATATATATATATATATATATTATATATATATATATATATAAGAGTTTTATAATTTACTTGAAGCATTGTGTATACATTGGTTAGGAGGTTGATTTATAAGGCAGGTGTAAAGAAAAAAAAATACGGTAACAGTGGTGTTGCGTGTTAACCTGTATTGTATTCTTGAATTTTCGAGATAAAATCTGTTTTTCAAAAGATCACTGGAACTGAAGTAGTCCAGTTATGGCATTTTTTTTTAATGAATTTTTTTTTTTTGAAAATGATGGTATATTTTTTTATACAACTGGATTCTCGTGTTGCATGTTTACGTGAATACGGTTTTTTTTGTTTGTACTTGTGCGTATGTTGTCATGCGCGTGTCCATGAAAATGCATGTTGGCTGTGACGGTAAGACTGTATCTTAGCGCGGGATTGCACGTGTGTATGTGCGTATGAAAGAGCGTATTTGTGTTTGGTGGCCATGGTGATGTATAATATTTCGTGTTGGATGTAATATAAATCAATTTAATCATTTATTATTATTTTTACTCCTTTTGGGTTTTCACATCAGTGTTAGCTGATGGTCTTTCACTGGAGTCTGAGTGACAGCAAGTCTCCTCAGGTCTCCAGGACTCTTCTGAGTATTCTGGCAGATTGCAGCAGTGCAGTGTTCTGTGGTTTCAATCCTTCCTCTGATATCCAAACTTTCCAAACCCTTTTCCAATCCTTTTGGGACTGTTCCAAGTGCACCAACCACAATTGGTATCACTTTCACTTTCATATTCCATAACTTTTTCAATTCTCTGGCAAGGTCCCAGATATTTGTCTATTTTTTCATTTTCCTTTAACTTCACCCTGTGATCTGCTGGCACTGCAAAATCCACCAGTTGACAATTTCTTTCTTTTTTGTTTATAACACTGGAACGGTTAATTTCAAAGCATTATCGCATGGTAATCCGCCTGTTGCTGCACTGTTTCATAAATTCTCTCCTACGGGTCATACTGTCAATTGAAGCAACTATCTACCTCGTTTCTTCCCTGCTTTTATAAAGTGAGAATCGAATACAAAGGTTATTTCAAGTATATACTCGCCTGGGGTAAGATTGCTCCTAAAGTATTGCTTGCCATGATTTATATATACTCCTCTACGGTCATGCTGTAAATTCCAACCAACCTATTAACTCTTTTCTTTCCCTGCCTTTTTTAAAGTGAGGAATCACATACAACGTTTAAATTCAAAACATATACTCGCACTGGTAAATTCGCCCTGTTGCTTCCACTGATTCAATAACATATACTCCTCTACGGTCAATTGGTTTTATTAGATTACGTCGTAAATTGACACCCATGTTAGGCCGGTCTACTGGAAAGGGGTTAATACGGAACAATGTCGGCGTAATTCTTTGGCTTCCAATCGTTAGATTAGTAGAAGCTAAATCTTATCCGAAGGTGAATTACTTGGGTATGATCTGGTAGATTTTTTATTACATTTACTCGGCTCGTCGCCTTTGTACCTCCGACAAAATGTCGCAGTGAGATTGTTGTTGATAGAGTTCCGTCCCAGCAGCAATTGTTTTGACTGACAAGCAAACGAGAGAGGAGAGCAGATTGGTTCTTATGGTTCTATTGATTTTCATTTAAGTCAAGCAGGGTTAGGGTTATATCTTGAGAACAGCTGAATGCGTTGCCAGCCAGTGCAACGATTAGCGCCAAATTTTTTCTTTCGTTTATTTTTCTTTTCTTTTCGTTTTCTCTGGTAAATACGGTTCCACGTTTTCCTTTTAATACACTATTCTCATCTACTTGTTTGTACCATTACAAAACGGGCACCTCCGGTTTCGATGTCTTGAAAAATAATTTGATGGTTTTATAAAGTGTCTCGGGGCCGGGTTAGCTCAGTCGGTAGAGCGTTCGGCTAGAAACCACAAGGTTCCTAGTTCGATACCGGTCCCCGCCAACTCAGCGTATGAGTAGCACAGGGATCTGTGCGGTAAAGTAAGGAGATGATGGCAGGTGTGGCGCTCCACCTCAGATGCTAAACAATCTCCTTGGTCTAGCGCTATTGAAAAGGGGATAGACTCCCTCGCTGACTTGTTAATACCGACTTTAGGCCGCCCCGTCGACTTACCCCCCGTCGACTTTTATAAAGTGTCTACTCAAAGGCAGTTATAAGTAAAAAAAAAAAAGTAAGTAACATCGTCGCGGTGGCCTAAAGTCGGTATCAGCCAGACATAGAGGGAGTCTATTATCTTTTCACTAGCGCTAGAACAAGGAGATTGTTTTTGCGTCTGAGGTGGAGTGCCTCACCAAACCATCAGCTCCTTACTTTATCGCATAGATCCCTGTGCTACTCATACGCTGAGTTGGCGAGACGGGTATAGAACCAGGAACGTTGTGGTTCCTTCGCTGTATCAGCCAGACAGCGAGGGAGTATATCCTCTTTTCACTAGCGCTAGAACAAGGAGATTGTTTTTGCGTCTGATGTGGAGCGCCACACCAAATCATCAGCTCCTTACTTTATCGCACAGATCTCTGTGCTACTCATACGCTAGAACAAGGAGATTGTTTGGGCGGCTGAGGATAGGCGCCACTCCTACCATCTTCTCCTCAACTTACCGCACATATCCATATGCTACTCATATGCTGAGTTGGTGAGGGCCGGAATCGAACCAGGAACCTCGATGTTCCCAGCCGGACACTCTAATGACTGAGCTAAGCCGGTCCATAAGGCAGTTATGCTTTCAATAAATAACACACATTGATTTAAATAAATTGTCATGATATCTGGAAATTAGAATTTTACATAGAAAATGTAAATGATTGATTGCTTGGATTTAACGGCGTATCAAGCATTGGGTTATTTTATGCTGAAAACGTTTTGTTCTATTCATGCTTGATGGGTATTCCAAAAAGAAAAATGAACTCATTTTTTAAACCCATAGATGGGACACATAACTGGCACTACCGCTCCAGATCAAAATGGATCTGGGAGTAATTGCGATGTAATCTACACTCCCAGAGCTTCACGATAGATGGTTTAACCTCATAACCAGGACACCAATACCTCAGCCACACCCTTCTATCACATATATGAAAACGTTTGGGATTTTGCCATAAGGGCAATAGTGTCGGACAATCATACATCATATATTATTTACCAACTCCTCCGCACGAGCAGGATACGACACATGGTCAATTTCTTAAGCGGAGTTCAACACGTTTGAATTCAGAGTTTTCCTTCTCCTAGACTGGTTACCTAGCCATGGTTAAAGAACCCAGTCTGCCCTGCTATTTACCCATGGCTGGAGAGAGTAGGATTCATACCTTTCCCAAGGGTATTAGCGCTAAGTGAAAAGCAATTACCACGTCCAGGATTGAACCCGGGGCGACAAGTTCATTTCATATGACTTTAAACTATTACACCACGCGCTTCCTCAAATCATCGTCAGACAATCATATAGGTTTAGGGCTTAATGTGTCCAGCCTGTTGATCGGACGGACTTCCCCGATCTAGTGGAGCGCTGCATGTCCATAGACTATTCAACAACAGAATTCTGTCCTTAAGCATCATGCCTCGCGACCCAAGGCTAACATGTGACCCCTTGATGGGATTTTACCCTCCAAAGAGGTGCACTCGGCTAATTTTACTGTCTCAGCCGACAGGGAGGGAGAAATGTTAAGTATTCCATATTCGATCCTGTTACGATTTTTGTGGCGATTTTTAGATTGCAAGTGAGAGAACTTTACAGTGGAGTCCTTAGTGTTTTTTTAATTTAGGTAGAATCCTTTGGTTGTTCCTCGGTGTTCCTAATGTGGTAGAATATTTTGTTGAAGAGAGTCCTTTGTTTGCAGATCTGTTCGTCTATTGTGAATACGTCAAATGAATGGACTTCAAGATCGGTGATTAAATAGTTAACTAGCCACGTGGTTCGAGTTGTTGATTGGCTGGATTTAATCCTCGCGTACATGCAGAGTCTATGAATGGTGGACTTCAGCACACCTTATATCACCCAAAATATTCAAAATCAAAAAAGTAACGAGGAATGCAATCTAGGGTTTGACTTTGAAGTTGCTTTTAAAGCTGACAAATATAATGGACTGAATAAACTCGTTCGAAGTTCCGTGAAGGTTCCCTAGTTCGATGAGAAGGTTCTCGAGTTGGACTATAAAACACCTGAAAAAGTCGGAAGCACATTAGCCGAAACGTTATGTATTACAATAAAGATGAGGACAATAGTCAGAAAAATCTAATAATCCTATTTTTACATACTGCGAAACTGTACCGTCTTGTAATGATGTCACGTCTTGAAATTTATATCTTGTGATGAAATATTTGTTTAGAAAATAACAGAGAATGGTGAGTATATAGCGTGCTTCACTTGTACATCCTGTGTTTCACCAAAGAATTCACTGATTAAAAGTATGATAATTTGTACGGACATATCGGAAAGAAAACGATAGAAGTCTAAAGAGTAATCTAAACATCATCACTTTTTATCATAGAATTTATTTTACTCTGCAAATGTCTTCAGCACAACTTATATCACAAAATATGCAAAATCAAGTTGAATATAAAATCAATCAAGTTGAATATAAACAGGTAAATCAAAAAAGAAACGAGGAATGCAATGTAGGGTTTCACTTTGAAGTTGCTTTTAAAGCTGACAAATATATTTCTTTGATCATATCGATAACAAACAGAATATTTCGCTGGACGATTAGGAATTTTATCTCAAGGACGCAAGTGTTTTTAAGAATAGCAAAACCCTACAAAGACTTCATATAGAATAAAGCACTGTGATCTTGGCTTCAGTAGTTAGACAGATGAAATAGGAGTGTATACTGTGAATGGAGAACACAGAAAGAGGAGTGACAAAATAATTAAGAATGGTAAATATTACTGTTACAGGGAAAGATTAAAGAAATTTAGATTAACTACTTTATGGTGTCGAAAAATATATTTCAGGGGCAAGAAAGAGACTTCTTGTATTTCTCTCAAGAGTTTTCCTGCACTAATATCATAAACTCTATTATTATTAGTTCCTCAATTACAATGGCCTTGACATGCAACACGCTCAGTGACCCTTATTCGGGATATACGGTCGGTCGGAGAGGCCCCTCCAATCTATTGCTGGTCACCAAGCACTAGCACCTATATAATGTTCACGACCCTATTGCTCTCAGGGAAACCTCCAACGCTTTTTATCACAAATATTATATATATATATAATATATATATATATTATATATAATATATATATATATATATATTATCCAGAGATGCGTGTTGACGTCTCATCAGTGCTGCTCGATTTTTAACAGCTACCTCTAGACGGAGCGAAGCCTGACAGAATTTTGTCTGCCAAGCTCCTTTCCCTTTCTGCTATAAGAGACTGTCAGTCTGAGGTGAAACTTAATTGATACATACTTTACAGGATATATTATTTTACAATCACCAGAGAACTCAGGTCTGTAAACAACAGGCAAAAAAATGGGTACGCTAAACAGTTCAACTAATGTCCCTAGAGTGCTCTACCAGGAAGAGAGCATATATAATATTATATATATATATATATATATATATATATATATATAATTTTTGTTACAGCTGAATTTATATAGTATTTTTTTTTTAAATAATGACATACTTTTATTGAGCAGCAAATTTTTGATAGAGCGAAAGAGAAAAGAAAAAAGGAAAATCTTAAGGGTCCTTTCGATCGGTGCTTTTTCAAAAGTAACGACCTGTAGATCGTTTAAAAATTCACAATGTATATTAAATGGGTAAAAGAGGGAGATTAAACAATACGAAATGGTAGGGCAATATGAAGGCAAATGGGGAGGGGGAAATATACGGAGCAGTCTCCCATGTCTATAACCTTGCTGATGAGACATAAGAAGTCGAAATGTACATTCAGGGAGTGACTTTTTCTCGATTTTTTTGCCTTACATTTGAACATATATGCCCGCCTAAATTCATTACTTATTAACTAATTAATTTTCAAAATTAGGTATGACTTCAATTAAGCACTATCCTCCAAAATTTGTCGGCTTAAAGCCATATAAAATAGACACATTTGTTTGTTTACTTATATATATATATATATATATATATATATATATATATATATATATATATATATATATATATATATATATATATAAATATTATATATATTGCGTCAATTGTGTGCTCCATGTGAAATGTCTGCCAAAGCAGTGAGTAGCCAGCAGGGGCAGGCCCGGGCGCCATGTACAACAGACTCAACAGTGTTGCCAATAGCTGTACGCAGAGTTTCCCTGCATCCCCATCGGTTTGGATACGTTACTTTTGGGAGTACACTCGTATATGATAGGCCTGCTTCTTAGATGCCGATACTCCGGTATGCGTGTTCAACTGAAGGTCATGACGTCGATTTAAATTTCAAGGCAGTGTTACCTCTCAACTTGAAGTCGAACAAAAAGCATGGTTTTCACTGCTGTCTGAATTCCATTAAGCATATAGATTCATAGATGAAATTATATATACGTCTTGTTACATCTCAATTTTTATCTTTCTTCATCTCGGCCCTCTGGATTCTCTCAGTCGCTCTTACTTGCCCTTAGGAATATTTCGCACAGATACAATCGATCAAAAAAGCCTGGAAACAACTTGTGGATTCCAACTGATCCTAGTGAACTTCTATTGATCACATTCATATATATATATATATATATACTATATATATAATATATATAATATATATAGTTTTCTGTGCTTTTTTTATATTTACATGTATATACACATACATATTTATATATATATATATATATATATATTAATATATATTAATAATATATTTATTATAGTTATGTGTTTTATTGTGTATAAAGTTAATATGTGTATATGTGTGTGTTTAATGAAAATAATGTATATATGATATATGTATATATTGAAATATATCTGAATATATATATATATATATATATATTATGTGTGGTGTGTGTGGTGTGTGTGTGTGTGTGTGTGTGTGTGTGTGTGTAGGAATAAATTGTATGTACATGAAATATATATCTGTTTATATGTATATATATATATATATATACCTATTATTTATGAATTTTAATAATGAAATATATATGTACATATATATATTTATATATATTATTAATGAATATGTATATATATGTATGTATATACATATATACATATATCTTATGTATTTGAATGGAATATACTGTTTATATATAATATATTATAATATAATATATATATTTATATATATATATATATATATATATATATATATATATATGAAAATATGTATATGGAACTATATATGCACATATTTATGTAGATATAGATATATGAATTAAATAATAATATATATATATATTATTATATATGTGTATCTGTAAGTGTGTGTGTGTGTGTATGTGTGTGTGAATGAAATATATATGTCTATATATATATATCAATAAATCTATATGTATACATATATACGAATGAAATATATACATATAAATTATCTATATACATACTTATGACTTTTATAGATAGATAGATATGTGTATAAATTCAATATCATAGTTCATAGTACACCCTATACTTAGGAAGTGAATTTGAAATACACCAATATTTTAAATTTCGTATTACAAATTCAGGCTTAATGCACTCACATCTACCCACACCCGTTCGCATTCATGTTTATAATATATATATTTATATATTATATATATATATATATATATATATTATGAGTTGCTTTCCTATGAGCCTTTTGTTTCCGATGATATATAATGCCGGATAAAAGTATTCCGATCCTGGCAATTTCGATGCATTATTCTAAAAGGTGACTCAAAGCCGCCGACGCTTCTGACCGAATTGTAAAGTGAAAGGAAATGAACTGATATCTGACTGCACTGGCCAAACTGGTTTAACCATTTTATGGCCAGGTGACTTTGTCCCTTGAAATGAAGCCCTGAATTAGACGAAATATTAGTGGTCGGTTAGGATGCTTTCAAACTCAAAGCGGAGGGGAACTTGGCCACCAGCAATCGAAATCTCTCAGGATTAGAATTGGTGAAACATACCGCTTGTGGAACATCAAATAAGCCTCTCTAATGTATAGGAGCTGTCCAGAAGTTGTACTTGGATTATTTGTCAGATGGGAGGTAAGTGGCCACACAGCAGCTGTTTTGTGAGGTAAGCTTCTAAAACATGAGCTGTCCAGAAGACCCCGTCTTTTTATGTCCGTTGTACTTACCTAGTAAAGAGCTTTCCGGCTCTGTGCTGTATCTAGTGGCTTCGGCCCTGGACCGGTTAAGTAATGTTAACAGCGTCAATCCCAGGGATCTTTACTCCAAGGTAATACCTGGCCCTTTGATTTAAAGGGACAGGGCTGAGTTTATTGCCCAGTATCTGAGGGGCCATTCTAGAGGGGGAATGCCGACGAGATTAACGCATTTTTGCACCTACCATCCCATGAGTATTGGCTCGTAAGTGGTCCCACATTAAAAAGGCCTTGTGTCCCATCCGCATACATTTTATGCGCGGTAAATACCCTTATGTCTGTTGTACTTGGATTATTTAGCAGAATGGGAGGTAAGTGGCGAAACAGCAGCTGTTTTGTGAGTTGCTGCTGTCGGATTTGTCACACACACTACGCACACACACATACGCACGCACACACACGCTACATACACACACACACACCACACACACACATATATATATAATATATAAGATATAGATAGATAGATAGATATAGATATGTCTGTGTGTGTGGAGAAAAGTTACAGACACGGGATGTTTAACAAAGGATGTTATGTAGGTGGTGATGTCGATGTTAAAACGTTTCGCGTCTGTTAGGCCATCTTCAGCACGTTGGATTGAGTTCTTGCTGCAACGGTGAACACTTTCATACTGAGAGTTAGGAGGTCGTGAATAGGGAGGGCTGGTCAATTGTTGGTATGAGTTACTTGGTAGTGGAAGTATATTTATTCATTTTTTAAATATTTTTCTGGTGTGTGTGTAGCTATTAGGGTCTGTTAAAGCCACAGGGTGGTTCGGTGTAGGAAGAGGTCCTAGATGGGTCATATACTTTGGGGGTTGGTGAGTCATATACAAATGGTAAATGATGGTAGGAATTTGATATAAGTATGTGTGGTGGTATGTGTTTATCTTTTTTTCTTCTTATTTTACTAAGGTATAGTTCTTATCAATTTGATCTGTAAATGTGCATGATAGCTTTTCCTGACGGAAGGATATATTAAGAAAGACCTGGATCTACAACAACTAAAATTGGTGTGTTGCTTATAATACTGGCTAGAATATGGCCACCTTTTTTTTGAGGATGTAAGGGAGGAAGCGGTAATAGTATTTATCATATTTGTTATAATATATATATATATATATATAATTATATGTGTATATATATTATATATATATTATATGTAATGTATTTGTTAAAATATTGTTATAATATATATATTATTATAATAATATATATATATATATTTATTTAAATATTATAGAGATTAAAGGGATTGGGCACCGCATAAAAGATACATCACCCAAATAACCCATTATCCTTTTTGTCTTCTCCTCACCTTCACACATCCAACCGACTTTTCTTTCCTTTTTGCCTCTATTCTACATTCTGTGCCCACTCATCTTTGCCCCAAAAAGTTACCTTTTTCAATATATAAGTGGACGTGTAACCCATTTTGTCTTTTATAAAGTTCAAAAAAGCTTCGCAAGATCGGGCGCAATTCATTTGATTTAAAGTTGTTGTGTTGTTTTTATCGCATTTTATCTCTATTTTCAAAATCACACAACACACACACACACCGACACACAAATTAAACACACACATTTTAACGACAACGCACACAATACTACATCATATATATGACGTGGAGTGTGTGTGTGTTATTGTGTTGTGTGTGAGTGTGTGGTTATAAAAATGCAGACGCATGTATACACCCAGAAACAACAAAAACAAACATGGAAGAATAGAGGCAAAACGGAAGGAAAGAGGGTCGGGGGTTGGATTGTGTGAGTAGGGGAGAAAAAAGGGAGTAATGGGTTATTTTTGGGGTATGGTACTTTTAGCGGTGCCAATCTTTACTCTTATAATATATATATAATATAATATATATATAATATATTATATATTATTATATTATAAAAATCTTATAAGAAATACTATTACTATATATATATATATTATATATATATATATAATATATATATTATATATATTTATAACACATAGATATACTATTCGCTTCCCTCCCTTACATCATCAAAAAGTTTTCGGCCAATATTCTAGCCAGTATTATAAGCAACACCCAAGTTAGTTGGTTGTAGATCAGGCTTTCTTTAAATATCCTTCCGTCTAGGAAATAGCTATCATGCAATTTACAGATAAATTGAAAGAATATTACTTAGTATAATAAGAAGAAAAAATGATAACACTAACAGCACACATACTATATCAGATTCCTACCATCATTACCATTTGTATTGCTCACAACCCCAAAGTTATGACCATTATCGACTCTTCTGACACACGAACCCTTGGCATTATTAACAGACTAATAAGTACCTCACATCCAGAATTTTAAAAATGATAAATATAACTTTCCACTACCACAGTATCTACAAAATGACAGCCTCCTTTCACGACATCTAACTCTCAGTATGAAGTGTTCTCCGTTGCAGTAAGAACTCAATCGCAACGTGCTGAGATGTGCTACACCGACCGAAACGTTATACATCGACATTCCCACCACAATAAATCATCATTTGGTAAACTGCCGTGTCGTATACTTTCTCCCACACACAGAATATCTATCTTCTATCTCATAGTATCTAATATTATTATATTATTATATTGTTGTGTGTGTGTGTGTTGTTTTATGGTGTGTGTTGCGTGCGTAGTGTGTTGTGCTGTATGTGTTGTGAACAATCCTGACAAGCCCCACTCACAAAACAGCTGCTGTTGG
>CM042142.1:124769376-124781390 GCA_023376005.1 Doryteuthis pealeii | reverse complement strand
ATTGTGGTTCGTTCATCCGGTGAACTGTAAAAGACAGAAATCATTTTGAGGGTTTTATCAAAGACCGACCCGTTTACCATTTTCAGAGAATAGGGTGTGCGTATTTGTTAGTGATGTCAAAAAACGGAAAAAAGAAAATGTGAGATGCTTTGATATGTGAAAGGAAATGGAATCAAAAAGAAGGCAAAAACTGAAACGATGAGAAAAAACGAGGAGAGTATATATATTTATATATATCACTATATATATATAATATATATATATAATCAAAAAAACATACTGCCATATACATATATATACAAAAAACATATACTTATAAATATATACAATATATATATATATATATATAATATATAAATATATATAGAAATCTAAATAAACACTGTGTATTTATATGGCGGTTTAGCCGACAAGTTTTTGGAGGATATGCTTAATGAAGTCATCTAATTTCTCAAAATTAATTAGTTACATAATTAATGAATTACGGTGCGG
This sequence comes from Doryteuthis pealeii, assembly GCA_023376005.1. Taxonomy (NCBI): domain Eukaryota; kingdom Metazoa; phylum Mollusca; class Cephalopoda; order Myopsida; family Loliginidae; genus Doryteuthis; species Doryteuthis pealeii. The sequence continues at coordinate 124,780,898 of CM042142.1, read as the reverse complement.
AAGAAAGCATATATATATGACAATCCCTGAATGTACAGTTCGAACCTATAGGTCTCACTAGCCAAGGTTATTAAGGGACTGCTCCGGGTGGACTCGAAACCTCGACTGCCAAGCTGACGCGGCGAGATATACTATATAATATATATATATATTATATATATTATATATATATATATATATAATATTATATATTATTTGGAGGGGTGTATGTGGTGTGTATGTGGTGTCAAAAAAGTATCGAGATTTGCTTGTACTTTTGTACTTTGACTTAGACTTTTTGTATTTCTGAAAAAAACTTAACGTACCATTCCTTTGTTCATTGTATCTTGTAAATACAGCTTTAGTCTCGATACTTTTATTGACACATCTGTATATATATATACATATATATATTATATATATATTATTTTTATTTTTCAAACGTAAATTAAAGCTAAATTCTTCAATTTGACCGTTTTTATTTTAATTCAAGACCAGTTGCAATAATTCACCAGGAAGTTAACCAACAAGAATTAATATATAGTATTTAAGTTGTGTTGTATAATATATATATATATATATATATAAATTCAAACCATTCTCAACATGATAATTACAAAGTGTATGAGACGGATTTATTTATCTTCTCTAATAATTTATAAATAATTATATTAACTTGATGCTTCAAAGGAGTCTATAATGATGGGAAAAACGTTTTCTATCAGGGACCCCACTCTCAAAAAGTGTTTTAAACTTTTGAGAAGGGTCCCTTGGAAAGGATTTTTCATTTGTTCCCCTCATTTCATTCATTTTATCCATCCATTAATTCAATTTTACCATAAATTTTTAAACTATTATATAATATACTAGCAATATTACACCCCCGGGGCAAGTAAATGTCATAAAATATCATATATATTGTGAAAGTCTAATAAACGTAAATAAGAATGCAGATAAAATGATTTGAAACAGAGAAACGGTATAATCGAAAAATTAAAACGCTGTAGCTTCCTCTTCACAACCCCGTCTTTCCTTCTAACACTTTTCTAATTAACATTTAGTTAAATAAACAAAGTAAAGAATAAAATTACAGTATTTCTTTTTGCTTAAATGATTTCTTTTAGATTATTCCGAGATTTTGCTCATATTTCATTAAGATAAAATCAAATAATTAAATCACAATACAAGCACATAATATTAAAATCAATGTTAAATATCAATATGCAAAATTAGCCTTCCCGTTCACACATTAAAACCTGCCTTTTGTGTACATATAAATACAATTGCATTCTTACTTAGTACGTAGATACTGCAAGCAGTAAAATTAAGAATGAAAGGCAATTTTCATTAATAAGAGGACTTAAATTGAAAATGATTTCATGCGAGAATGTGATGTATAATAACTAAATGGATAGTGGACTTGATTAGTTGATATTAGTTTCGTTACAGACAACAAACACATAATCTCCATTATTAATAAGATATATATAATATCTAATATTATATATATATAATAAGGATATTCTAATGAGTCAGACGGAACCTACTATTAGTTCGCATAAAGCCTCAGGGCTAAAATCTGACTGAAGAAGAAAAGGAGCAAGGACCAATAAATACTAAACCACATAATCATTTAAATTATCAAATCATACTGACCAATAAAAAAACACAGAACGCATTAGTTTATTGTTTAAGTAAAAATATTTACATTTCTATATTACTGATTTTTTATTATTATTATTTACTTTACTTTTATTTATTATTTATTTATTTTTTTTATTATTCATTATTTATATATTATTAGAACAAAGCAGATTTGAAACAAAAATTAAGTGTAAGCACCCCGTCGTCATTCTCATCCCTCAACAAATGAACCCTGGCCACGCAACGATTGTCCATCTCTTTTGCCCGTAGTTAACCGGACATTCCATCCCCGATACGACTAAATCTATGAGACGGGTTTATTTTTTAAACCTCGACATCCCGAAACCCATCATGGGACAAGCAGAAATGAATTAGGGAATTGGCATGACTCCCGTGCTGGTACATATGCCAATATATCCTTTCCCCTGTTGCTACCAAACCCCTGAGGACAAGGAGGTTACATTTCCACCTGCTGCCATTACCCCATTTATATGGCGAGCAATCAGAAAGCAGCACGTTTAAACGGTCGGGATGCATCCCTTTATTCGAACGGGGTTTTTTTACCCAACGAAGCAACACAACGTATGCTTAAACAGCAAATTACGAACAATGTTGGCAAAGTTAGAAATGAAAAAAACTGAATAGCGCTCCACCCATACTAATCCATAAAGCTTAACAGACTAACGGAGAAGCCATGTTTTTTATGCATACAGTTGCCTTAGAACTTCTGATCTTTGTGGTTTAATAATTTTCTTTATTATTAGGGAAACGTTAGCTATCGCTAATTTTCTCTCCGCAGAACTTTACCAACACGCTTGGTATATTAAATTAATATATATATATATATATTATGGACTCTCTCGTCGATTTTCGACGCACTGAGGGTCATACAATGAACAACCCACACAGTTATTTGTTTTATAGTGGTGAAGGCTGTGTTGGACCATCCGCACTTTTTGGCACAGTCGCAGAGGAAAGAATTGGTGCACGAATGCCACAAACCCAATTAACGACTGACCTCAGGAATTTTTAATTCAAGAGGTTTCCCTCTCCTAGACTTGGTACCTCCAAGGGATTAAACAAGCCCAGTCTACCCTACTATTTTACCCATACATAATATATATATATATATTATATATAATATATAATATATAATATATATATTGGTTAGGGGGTTGATTTAGAAGGCTATCACAATTGCAGTTGTAAAGAAAAAAATTAAACGGTAACAATGGTGTTGTGTGTTAACTGTATTTTTATTCTTGAATTTTGAGATAAAATCTCTTTTTCAAAAGATCACTGGAACTGAAGTAGTCTAGTTATGGCATTTCTTTTTGAAAAAGAGATTTTATCTCGAAAATTCAAGAATAAAATACAGGTTAACACACAACACCATTGTTACCGTATTATTTTTTTCTTTACAACTGCATTGTGATAGCCTTCTAAATCAACCCCTAACCAATATAATATATATATATATATATATATATATTATATATATATATATATATATGTGGGAAAATAGTAGGGTAGACTGGGCTTTTTAACCTTGGGTAGGTAACCAGTCTAGGAGAGGGAAACCTCTGAATTCAAAATTCCTGAGGTCAGTCGTTAATTGGGTTTGTGGCATTCGTGCACCAATTCTTTCCTATCGACTGTGCCAAAAAGTGCGGATGGTCCAACACAAGCCTTCACCACTATAAACAAATCACTGTGTGGGTTGTTCATTGTATGAACCCTCATGCGTCGAAAATCGACGAGAGAGTCCATAATATATATATATATATATATAATTTAATATACCAAGCGTGTTGGTAGATCCTTGCGGAGAGAAAATTAGCGATAGTAACTTTCCCTAATAATAAAGAAATTTTAAACCAAAGATCAGAAGTTCTAAACAACTGTATGCATAAAAAAACATGGCTTCTCCGTAGTTGTTAACTTTTATGGATTTAGTATGGGTGAGCGCTCTTCAGTTGTTTTCATTTCCCTAACTTTGCCAACATTGTTCGTAATTTGCTTGTTTAAGCATACGTTGTGTTGCTTCCTTGGGTATAAAAAACCCCGTTCGAATAAAGGGATGCATCCCGACCGTTTTAAACGTGTGCCTTTCTGATTGCTCGCCATATAATGGAGGTAATGGCAGCAGTGGAAATTAACCTCCTTGTCCTCAGGGGTTTGGTAGCAACAGGGGAAAGGTATATTGGCATATGTACCAGCAACGGGAGTCATGCCCAATTCCCTAATTCATTTGCTGCTTCTCCCATGATGGGTTTCGGGATGTCGAGGTTTAAAAAATAAACCCCGTCTCCCTAGATTTAGTCGTATCGATGGATCGTTTAACTACGGGCAAAGAGATGGACAATCGTTGGCGTGCTGGGTTCCATTTGGTTGAGGGGATGAGAATGACGACGGGGTGCTTACACTTAATTTTTGTTTCAAATCTGCTTGATTCTAAATAATATATAAATAATAATAATAAAAAAAAAATAAATAAAATAAAATAAAATAAAATAAATAAATAAATAAATAAATAAAAAATCAGTTAATATAGAAATTAAATATTTTTTAATTAAACAATAAACTAATGCGTTCTGTGTTTTTATTGGTCAGTATGATTTGATAATTTAAATGATTAATGTGGTTAATAGTATTTATTGGTCTTGCTCCTTTTTCTTCTTCAGTCAGATTTTAGCCCTGAAGAGCTTTATGCGAAACTAATAGTAGGTTCGTCTGACTCATTAGATATCCTTATTATATATATATATATATATATATATATATATATCTTATTATAATGGAGATTATGTGTTTGTTTGTCTGTAACCGAAACTATATCACTACTCAAGTCACTATCCATTTAGTTATTATACATCACATTCTCCATGAATCATTTTCATTTAAGCCTCAATTATTAATAAAATTGTCTTTCATTATTAATACTGCTTGCCATATCTACGTACTAATAAGATGCAATTGTATTTATATGTACAAAAAAAGCAGTTTACTGTGTGAACGGGAAGGCTAATTTGCATATTGATATTTAAAATTTGATTTTAATAAATATGTGCTTGGTATTGTTGATTTCTAATTATTTGATTTTATCTTAATGAATATGAGCAAAAATCTCGGAGAAATCTTAAAAGAAATCAATTAACAAAAAGAAATAACTGTAATTTTATTCTTTACTTTTTTATTTAACTAAATAGTTAAATTAGAAAAGTTTAGGAAGGAAAGACGGGGGTTGTGGAAGAGGAAGCTACAGCTGTTTTATTTTTCGATTATACCTCTCTCTGTTTCAAATCATTTTATCTGCATTCTTATTTAGTTTATTTAGACTTTCAAATATAATATGATATTTTATGACATTTACTTGCACCCGGAGGGTGTATATATTTGCTAGTATATATATATATAGTTAAAAATTTATGGTAAAATGAATGAATGGATGAGATAAAAATGAATGAAATGAGGGGAACAAATGAAAAATCCTTTCCAAGGGACCCTTCTCAAAAGTATTAAAACACTTTTTGAGAGTGGGGTCCCTGATAGAAAGTTTTTCCCATCTATTATTAGACTCCTTTGAAGCATCAAGTTAATATAATTATTCTATAAATTATTAGAGAAGATAAAATAAAATCCGTCTCTTACCTTTGTAATATCTGTTGAGAATGGGTTTGAATTTATATATATATTATATATATATATAATATATATATATATATATATAATCTTGTCTGGTTAACTTCCGGTGAATATTGCAACTGTCTTGAATTCAAAATAAAAACGGTCAAATTGAAGAATTTAGCTTTATTTACAGTTGAAAAATAAAATAATATATATATATATATATATATGTATATATATATACAAGATGTGTCATAAAAGTATCGAGACTAAAGCTGTATTTACCAAGATAAAAATGAACAAGGAATGGTACGTTAATTTTTTTCAGAATACAAAAAGTCTAAGTCAAAAGTACAAAAAGTACAACAAATCTCGATACTTTTTTGACACACACATACACACACACATACACCCCCCCACATATATATATATATATATATATATATATATATATATATATATATATATATATATATATATAATATATATTCTCCGCCCGTCAGCTTGGCAGTCGAGGTTTCGAGTCACACACGGAGCAGTCTATAACCTTGCTAGTGAGACCTAATAGGTCGAAATGTACATTCAGGGATTGTACATATATATATGTCCGCCTAAATTCATTAATTATTAACTAATTAATTTTGAGAAATTAGGTATGACTTCAATTAAGCACATATCCTCCAAAAATTGTCGGCTAAAAGCCATATCAAATAAACACAGTGTTTATTTACGTATTTCTCATATATATATATATATATATATATATATATATATAATATATATATATATTTATAAGTATATGTTTTGTATATATATGTATATGCATATGTTTTTGTATATATATATATATATATATATATATATATATATATATATATAATAATACTCTCTCGTTTTTCTCAATCGTTTTCAGTTTTTGCTTCTTTTTGATTCCAATTTCCTTTCAATATCACAAGGATCTCACATTTTCTTTTTTCCGTTTTTTGACATCACTAAACAAATACGCACACCCTATTCTCTGAAAATGGTAAACGGGGTCGGTCTTTGACTAAAATCCACTCAAAAGATTTCTGTCTTTTACAGTTCACCGGATGAACGAACATCAGTCAACTTCGGAACTTCATTGCCAAAATTGTTTGCGATTTGCTAGACCACCCTGACTGATAAAAAGAAAAAGGTTACATTTCCTTATTTGCGTGTGACTCTCTGCTGGTTCTTGTTTCTCACACGCCAAAATTATAATGTACAGTGTATAGGGATTTGGCCCCTATAAATTTACGGTATGTGGAATTGAACAAATTAAAATAATTAAATTTTCTTAAATAACTAGTTTTAAAGGAAAATTTAACGTTTGACACGAGAGGTTCAAATAACGATCACGTTCTTGGCCGGAATGTCTTATTTAAAAATGTGTATAAAAAAACGTGTTTTGGTTTAAAAGTGAAGTATATTTTATTTCTAAACCTAAAAGTCTAAAAAAATCAATCAGAAAAACTTAACAAACTTTGAAAATAAAGGTGTATAGAAGATAAAGGTGTACACAAAAGTTGTTCAGATTATAGGGATTGGTCCCTATAATTTTACGGCATGTGGAATTGAACAAATTAAAATAATTAAATTTTCTTAAATAACTAGTTTTACAATGGTATGTCATGAGTTTAGAATTAGGTAAACAAAAAAGAATCGAATGAATATTAGTTTAGAAATATTTTTAGAAACAATAGAAACAATGGTTTAAATTCATCCGATAATTTATGTCACCAGAATTCCACAGATACCAAAATCATTCGATATTGCATCATTGCAAATCACTTGATATTTAATGAATATTTTAGCTTAATGATCACAATAGACAAAGGACAAAAAGAAAATTATAAAAAGACCCTTATACCTGAAAGACAGACAGTGGGAGCTTACGCTCTTCCCGACTCAACAGAGTTGGGGCGAATGCCCTCTAACTCGACAGTAAGAGGGAAAGTTCTCCCCCAACATCGACACAATGGGGAGAAGTCGCTGCCGAAGACATAAAATGATATATCAGGTTGGTCTCGTATTTTCGTTTCCAAATTTTCTCTCTCTCGCTTAATAAAAACAAATTTCAATCACAAGTTTCTATCACAGACAAAATTGATACAATGTTGACAACCAATCGCACAAAAATAAACAATACATGTCACACTTGTCACACACAACTATGTACAGACACATACAGTCTGCAACACCACTGAAAGAACAATTGAATATACCAATTGTAAATTAATGTATATAAAGTTTATTTCCTTTATCAATTTTGTCTTCTTATGTTTTCTATGGAAACTTAATTTCCGTAGTCTTATACATATACATTGTGGGGACCCATAACTCTTCAACTCCTCAACTAAAGACACACCAAACAACCTCGGTCCCTACAAGTGTTAAAGTCCTTCAAGTTTCTCTTGATATTGTCTTTGTACCTGAGCTTTGGTTTACCGATTCCAAGGGATCCCTCTCTCAGTTGAGAGTACAGTATCTACTTTGGTAGTCTGTCATCCTCAAGTCTGTTTAAGTGGTCATCCCATCTCAGGTTGCGTTGGATAAGTATTTCGTGCATGCCAAGGAGTCCAGTTCTCTTCAGGATGGTCCTGTTTGAAACATGTTGCCACCACCTGACATTTAATATACTGACATTTAACATATAACAATATTCTTCAAATGAACTAGCAAAACTATACACACCCTAGGCACAAGTATTTTAGTTTTAATGTAATAAGATATACTAGCAAAATAAAAAACACCCTCCGGGCGATGTAAAAATAGATTTTTGAAACATATTGCCTGAGGGGTGGGAGTAAAAAATTTAATGTCAGCGAGTTACCCTAAGTAAGGAAAATCATCAAATTCATTAATAAAAAAATTTGAAATGTAAACTTTAAATATGTATTAAAATAAAACAAACTATATATAGATATATAATACCAGTCATGTATTTATTAAAACTTGTTTTTAAAAACAATGACGACTGTCTAATGCTGCATGTTCAAATTTTGAGTGTATTTATTCTATGTTATGACGATTTTGGGTAATGTCACATAACCCAAAATCAAGTGATGTAGTTTTTGTTACAGACAAAAAATTAGAAAGACTAACAAAACTAAATAAGAACGAATATAAAAATATTACACTAATTTGGTACCTAATTCTAATTTGGTAGCCATATGTATCAATAGCAAGTATTGAACACAATAATAATGTGGCCCGCGTTCGTTATTTTTTCAATTATCCGGCCCACCGTGAAACAAGTTTGGTGATCCCTGGTCTAAAATATTCATTCTAACAAAAAAAAAAAAAAAAATCGCCATGTCGACGAGGCTTAGAATACAAAGGAATGAGACCTCCTCAAAGGGGTGTCCTGGTTATGACACGAAACAATATCTGTTGGTGAGGCTCCAGTTCTAGCATTCTGGGAAGTGTGAAGAATCTCTTCATTGCAATTACTCCTAGGTAGACTCTGATCTGGAATGGTCGTAACTATTAGGGTTCTATCTGTGATTCAAAATGGATCTATTTGAAAATTATTTGTATCAGATAGGAATAACTGATATATAACAGAGTCTAAAAATAAAATCTTACAAAACAACACAAAAATGTAAAAAGGAGTTTATAATGGTGATTTGTAAAGTGTATACTTAAATTCAGTCGGATACTATAATGACCCTGTCAAGGGCGGGAACATACAGCTCGTAAATAAATAAATCACATGGAAATATTTAAATTAACTGGCGCATGTTTTAGGGTGGATTTTTTATTCGGGAATTTAAAATTAATTACAAGTGGATAACAAACGAATATTAATTGATTTTTAACGCATTAGATATAATTCTAAGGAGAGGAAAATAAAAATAAAACACGAATTTCTACTACATTAAAAAAAAGAGTAAGTTAATTAAAAAAAATTGAAGGTTCTTACTAATTAATTTGGCGTGTGAATGTAGAAAATTAAAAATTACTAGTCGAAGATTTAGAAGTGGCGTTTTAATGTCTGGAGAACATATAAATACATAAATGGTGACCCGCCTTGAAATGATTTCGTGTAAAGGGGGACTACTATTTGGTTGCTCTGTTTAATGGCATTTAATATTCGCGGGTTATTTAATGCCAAACCTCACAGAAGATCATCAGAGAGAGAGAGAGAGAGAGAGAGAGAGAGAGAGAGAGAGAGACAGACAGACAGACAGACAGACAGACAGACAGACAGGGAGATATGATAAGATTGAGAAAAATAGATATGAACAGTGATATATATATATATATATATATATATATATATATATATATGTGTGTGTGTGTGTGTGTGTGTGTGTGTGTGTGCGTGAAGAAAAAAACAGATTAGGAAAAAAATCACACAAAATGCGAAGAAAAATAATGGAAAAGTGAATAACGAACACAAACAATTACATTCCATATATATATATATATATATATATATATATATATATATATAAGTCAAGTCAACGGGGCGGCCTAAAGTCGGTATCAGCCAGTCAGCGAGGGAGTCTATCCCCTTTTCAATAGCGCTAGACCAAGGAGATTGTTTTTTAGCATCTGAGGTGGAGCGCCACACCTACCACCAGCTCCTTACTTTACCGCACAGATCCCTGTGCTACTCATACGCTGGGTTGGCGAGGACCGGTATCGAACTAGGAACCTTGTGGTTTCTAGCCGAACGCTCTACCGACTGAGCTAATATATATATATATGTATATATAACAGACTATATATATATAACAGACTATATATTATATATATAATATATATATATATATATATATAAACAGACTATATATATATATATATATATATATATATATATATATATATATACAGAGAAAGAGAGAGAAAGTGATAGATAGATAGATAGATAGATATGAAATTTGACTTAGATAAAACAATAAATGTAGTCTTATGATGTTAAAAGCATTTTTTCCTAAAAAAATACACATTTATTTTTTGAGCCAATCCCACTGAAGATCATTACCGGTACTTCTTAACCCATATCTGGGGGTGGGGTGGGGGTGCGGAATGTTTCACAAGGTTCAAAAGTGAAAATAACAGCACGACTGGAGTTCGAACTCACTATGATGTCGCAATCCATCACGTTAGCCACTGTATCGCGGGTATTCTCTCCTATTATTGAATATATCATTTTTATTGATAACAACTTCTACTACGCAGATTATCTAGCGCTTCTCGCAAATATTATCATTCTGGAGGTGTCCGTTGTGTAAGGGTTATCATCATTGCAAATAGACAGACACGAGTTCAAATCCTGGCCTAGGCTAGTTGCATTTCACATAGCGCTAATACACTTGGGAAAGGTATGCATCCAACTATTGTCGCTCCAGCATGAAATAACAAGACTGATTTTCCACCTAAACAAAATCACTGATGTTAGAGGTTTTGGTAACACGTGACAATCTCTCACGCCGCTATACATTATGGGGTAGGAAGAGGTTTGGGTGTTTTATGGTTTAGAGGTAGTTGGATATTCTTGGTGCGTGTTCCCCGGGTTTTCTTTTAACCCCATCTCATTTGGTGGTCGCACTGAAACGGATGGAATTTAAGGAACGAAAAAAAGAAAAGAAAAAGACAGGGCAGAAGGTAGCTTTATGACTTTATTGGCCGGATCATAGTCGCCTGTAACAAGGGAGTATCTCTCTGGCTAGTAGGAGCGACTAGACCCAGTTACGGCCTAAACTCCAAATGGGCGAGATATTCTTTTGGGAGTCGGGAATCAATCCCTTTTGTCGCACATGCGCGGAGGGTTCTTCCGGTGAAGGCCTCTGAGAGTTTTTAAATTTCATTTTAATTTCATCTAAGTTTTATTTAATCCCCACTATCTAAACAGTAGCAACAAATTGCTTAGCTGTAATATCATTCTCTCTGAGGGAGATACATTAGCACCATTTCTCTATTACAGATTCAGTACTTTTTCACGGAATTTTGAGATGAGGCTTGATAATTAGTATTACTAAAATAAAAAACACCCTCCGGGCGATGTAAAAATAGATTTTTGAAACATATTGCCTGACGGTGGTGGGAGTAAAAAAATTCAATGTCAGTGAGTTTTTACCCTAAGTAAGTAAAATCATCAAATTCATTAAAGGATTAAAAAATAAAACAATTTGAAATGTAAACTTTAAATATGTATTAAAATAAAACAAACTATATATAGATATATAATACCAGTCATGTATTTATTAAAACTTGTTTTAAAAAACAATGAGGACTGTCTA
>CM042142.1:124761876-124764376 GCA_023376005.1 Doryteuthis pealeii | reverse complement strand
TTACTAATAACTCATTCTCATTACACACACACACACACACACACACACACACACACACACACATATAATATATATATATATATATATATATATATATATATATATATAAATTTGTCATAATCTAAAAAGGAAATAAAAAGGCCAAGAAATAAAGTGTTAAAGACTAGAAAAGAAAGAAAGAAAAGAAAGAAAGAAAAAAAATCTAAACTTTGGGAAAGACTGTCGAATCTTATTTCGTCGTGGTCTAATGGTTAGCAAGCTAGTTTCGCAGATCCATTACTACTATAAAGTGAGTTCGGTCGTCGCTGGATGCCCCGTAAAAAGATTCTCATGTTAAAAACAAACAACCTGGTGGGAGGCCAGGAAACCATTTTTTTAAGGAATTAGATTAAGTACCTCTACATAGATAAACTCGGTGAAAAAAACCATTAAAATATAAAGGGGGAATTTTATTCTGTCCTTAACAGCCACAGAAAAACAGAAGGCAGAGCTTCCCTTTTTTCAGATTAGAACGAGATAAATAAGCCACCCTTGATAATCTGGATTATCTAAAAGTGAACCCTCCACATTTCCAGTCTTGACCCTTATTGTCCAAACCAGAGATTCACTCGGTCAACTATCAACTAATTGGTCTCAGTTTCCCGGCTGGAGACCCTAATCAGCTCCCCTGGGAGTGAGAGAGAAGTAAATAGCCTTGACGTTGACATTAACCAGAAAATTCATGTATACTCGGCACTGGCAAAATGAGCCTAAAATGCGTTTTTGACAAAATGACTACAGAAAATAATTTACCAAAAACTCAGCGAATTATCGGATTTCAATGAAATTTTCAGTGTTTATTCATCAATGAATGATCTTTATAATACATTATTTATTTTATTTCAAAACTTTCTGATTTTTTTCAGGTCGCTTAATTTTGACCCCTCTTACTTTGGGAGTGTAAAATATTGGCGAGTTGGTCCTTAAACTAATTACAGTAGAAATAAAAAGATAAAAGACCGAAGTTGTAAATAGAAAAATAAAATTCTAAGTGGAATATTTTATAAGAAAATAAGTACCGAAAATCGGAAAATAAAATGTTAAAAAATAATAAATAATAAATTTTTAAGAGATTTCTTTTTTACTCATTTCGATAATTATTTAATTGGCTATTATCTTATAAAAGAAAAAAATTATACATCGATATTTTTCAGCTTAAAAAGGGGGGCGGCTACATTTTCAATAGAGTTTTTCTTCAAAACGTATACTTTGATTGACTAAAATAAGGTTTGCATTAAATAGATATTTATTTCTAGAATCTAAAAATATAACATTTTAAACTTAAAATCCGAATATTTTTTATTTTAAATGGATTTTATATATTAATTTTTCATAGCAAAAATACTAAATTAAAGATTTGAAATAAGATAACTGATGAATTATAAAATTCATTAATTGATAAATCAATACTGAAAATTTCATTAAAATCGGATAATTACCTGATTTTTTGGGTTTTTTTTTTTTTCAATCGTGAATGTTATATTAAAATTGTAAACAAGCGCTTAAAACCCTTGAAAAAGAGACAGAATGGATGACCAAAACAAATCCCTTTAAATGTATTAAAAATAAACTGCATATGTAATGATATTTTTCTTTTTTTTTAATGATGGTTATTATGGTACTACTTATCGATTTAGACAAAGTTTGACCTTAAATAATAGATTTAATTATTCTTAATTCGCTTTTAAAACTCGTAGTATCCGATTTTTTATACATTCATTTTTCAGTCGTGTCCTTGAAACAAGAGCCGACCAATATGTCAATAAACTTATACGACGCAGAGATGCTGATAAATACGCCTCCTGCATCCCTGATGCACAAAAATCTAAAAGGACACAGTAAAATCGTATCAGTGCATCCCAATACTGTAACTACATTTCAATTGTTTCTTAGAAGTGAGTTACACAGGATAGGCTAAAAGGTAGGAGTTAGACAGCTTTAGTTATTTCCCCAGATCATAAATAAAAACCCTACAATTTATTAAGAAACTGTAGTTGGGACCTATCAAATTTCTTATAGGTACGCGTCCTGCGTCCTTGACGCACAAAAATCTAAACGGTAAATATCGTATCCATACGTCCCAATACTGTAAATACATTTCAAAAGATTTATTAGAAATGAATTACACAGGATAGGTTACAAGGTAGGAGTTAGATGGCTTTAGTTGTTTCTCCAGATCATAAATAAAAACCCTACAATTTATTAAGAAACTTTAATTGGCACCCATCAAAATTCCTGGGGACTCATTCAAAATAAATATGTGCGTCCCAGAACGCACGAAATCAAAAAGCTATCAGCATCACTGCGAGAGTAATCCCAAAGGTAAGGTCTCCCAAAATATTTAGAAATCACAGAAATGTTTATTGTTTATTGTCAATGATGTTTACCGCATGTTAAAGTTTCGGTAATCTTCAACTTGTTCCACGTAAATTCCTACTATAAAATAAACTGAACCCTCATT
>CM042142.1:124721876-124759376 GCA_023376005.1 Doryteuthis pealeii | reverse complement strand
GCAATTTTTTTCAAGTTTTCTGGCCAACTTTTTAATATTTGGGTGGAATTCGTGGATTAGTCCACCAAAGTTCATGTCCCGAGTACTTTCGGCACTTCGAAGTGCCATCATCAGGGGTGATGTGTTCCAGATCTTCAAATTATATTAATGGATGTGGAGGCTGGAAGGAAGAGAATTGATAGGAAAAGTGTTATAGGCATTTTAAAATGTGAGTACTGCATTGGAAATTAATTTTGTCTAAGGATGGTTTATATATATATATATATATATATATATATATATATATTAATGATATAGTTTTTTACATTTATAAGTAAAGGGGGTTTAACATCATTGATAGAGTATGTATATCAACGTAGCATGGTAACTGATAGTCGCATGGTAACTTATAGTTGTGATAGATGTGATTTTCAAACCAAGTGAATATTTTTTTGTTTTTCCTTATATGCTTTTGTGTGGTACACCATGGGACGGGTCAACCACTTGATTCTAATTTAGTTTAGATGATTCTAGTTTAGTTTGTGGTGAATGCTGAGGAGATTGGTTTTCTTTGTGTGGGATTTAGTGGGGGCTTTCTAATCTACAGTTTTATTAATTTTTCGAATTGCTTTTTTATTTTTATTTTATGGTTTATTTTATTTTGTGGTGCATGGTGGGAAGGCTGGTTTTCTTTGTGTAGGATTGAAGGGAGGGTGTTCTGATTTATTGCTGTATCAATTTCGCATTTGCTATTTTACTTTATTATATTTGATTTGCTACTTTGTTTTTCCTTTATCACGTTTAATTTATTTTGGTATTTTTTTGTTTGTTTTTGTTTTTGTTTATCTTATATAGTACTAGCAGCGGCTACCCGGCGTCGCCTGGGTAGAGGGGGATTTTTTAAAGTTAGTCCCGCAGATCCATTATTACTAAATCATGAGTTGAATCCTCATGGGATGCCCCATTTAAATCCCTATGCAAAAAAATAGACCTTTCATTGATCCAGTTACTCTGAAAATAAATGTTAATGTCTACTATATAAAATATTAAATGAAAAAAAAATCCATGCTGTTATGATTTTAATTTTTTTTTCAATGATCTTCACGAATATAAATCAAATCTCTATTATTTTTGCTCAAAAACCAAGCCCTAGTGATATTTAATGTGTACATATATTTACTTTGTCGTTAATTGTTTTATTTTCGAAGTTTCCTACGGACATACAGATACACACAACTGCCCTTTATATATGTATAGATTATTATGGGGGCGCGTAGCATAACTTTCACTTATTATTATTATTATTATTATTATTATTATTATTATTATTATTATTATTTAACCCCTTTCGAGTTTTTCATACTAGCGTTAGCTGGTGGTCTTACACTGGATTCCTAAGTGACACTAAGTCTCTTCAAGTCTCCAATACTTTTGAGTTTTTTTGCCGATCTTAACAATGTTGTGGACTGTTTGGTATCGATTCCTCTTCTGATTTTCAATTGCTCCAGTCTTTTTTTCCAAGTCCTTGTGGATCGTTCCTTGATCACGAAGTATAATTGGTACCACAGTCACCTTCATATTCCACAGCCTTTTCAGCTCTCTGGCAAGGTCTAAGTATTTGTTTATCTTTTCGCTTTCTTTCACTTGCACTCTGTGATTCGCTAAAACAGTAAAAATTCCCTGGATGACATGTTATTTTCTTCTCGTTAATTAGCAGCATGTCTGGTCTTCTGGACGGGATCCAGGTATCCGTTTGTATCTCAAAATCCCAGACAAATTTATGAGGCTAATTTTCTCGAATGGATTCAGGTTTGTGCACATACCATTTCGTATTTTGTATATATGCCATTTGACCAACTTATAAACTCTTGCACGATTATTATTATTATGAGTTTTTTCACACCAGTATTAGCTGATGGTATTTCACTGGAGTCTAAGTGACAACAAGCCTCCTCAGGTCTCCAGGACTTTTCTGAGAATTCTGGCTGATTGCAACTATGTAGTTGTCTTGATGGTCTCTGTTCTTCCTTTCATTTCCAGATCCTCCAGTCTTTTTTCCCAAGTTTTTTTTTGGCGGGGTGGGGGACTGTTCCAAGTGCACCAACTACAAATGGCATCACTTTAACACTCATATTCCGCAGCTTTTTCAATTCTCTTTTAAAGGTCCAAGTATTTGTCTATCTTTTCATTTTCCTTCATCTTCACCCTGTGATCTGCTGGAACTGCAAAATCTACCAGGTGACAAGTTCTCTTTTTTTTTCTTTTTTTTTTTTTTGTTTAATCAATACTAGATCTGGTCTCCTGGCTGGGATTAGGTTTATCTCAGATTTTAAATAAAAATGTTTCTGTCTTATTTGCTATTAGTTTATTTACTGTCAAATAAAAACAAAGATGAACATCGACTCACTGTGCAATTTAAGTGTTTTGAAAGGGGTAATATGAAGGGGGTTAAACACTTTTTTCTTTTTGTTTTCCTCTATTTTTTGCCTACTTTAAACCTCTCACAGCGGCTATCCCACCACTGCAATCCTACTGATGGTTAGTTCATTATAATTGAGCAGAAGAACTAAGATTACAATAATATTAGGGCTTTATTTGAATAGAATGCGTTCTGAGGTGAATAGATTGTGAAATATCCCACCATGTAGGTAAAAATACCAAGAAAATATGGTACAGCCGTGGGGTAACTTTGGTAGACAAGGTATTTGGTAGACAAGGTATTTGGTAGACAAGGTTTTTAATAGACAAGGTATTTGGTAGACAAGGTATTTAGTAGACAAGGTATTTAGTAGACAAGGTATTTGGTAGACAAGGTTTTTAGTAGACAAGGTATTTGGTAGACAAGGTATTTGGTAGACAAGGTTTTTAATAGACAAGGTATTTGGTAGGTATTTGGTAGACAAGGTATTTGGTAGACAAGGCATTTGGTAGACAAGGTATTTAGCAGACAAGGTATTTGGTAGACAAGGTATTTGGTAGACAAGGTATTTGGTAGACAAGGTTTTTAATAGACAAGGTATTTGGTAGAAAGGTATTTGGTAGACAAGGTATTTAGTAGACAAGGTATTTGGTAGACAAGGTATTTTGGTAGACAATTTATTTGGTAGAAAAGGTATTTAGTAGACAAGGTATTTAGTAGACAAGGTATTTGGTAGACAATGTATTTGGTAGACAAGGTATTTAGTAGACAATGTATTTGGTAGAGAAGGTATTTAGTAGACAAGGTAGGTATTTGTAGACAAGGTATTTGGTAGACAAGGTGGTAGACAAAGTATTTGGTAGACAAGGTATTTAGTAGACAGGTATTTAGTAGACAAGGTATTTGGTAGACAAGGTTTTTAATAGACAAGGTATTTGGTAGAAAAGGTATTTGGTAGACAAGGTTTTTAGTAGACAAGGTATTTAGTAGACAAGGTATATAGTAGAGAAGGTATTTGGTAGACAAGGTATTTGGTAGACAGGTATTTGGTAGACAAAGTATTTGGTAGACAAGGTATTTAGTAGACAAGGTATTTAGTAGACAAGGTAGTAGACAAGGTATTTTAGTGACAAGGTATTTGGTAGACAAGGTATTTAGTAGACAAGGTATTTAGTAGACAAGGTATTTGGTAGACAAGGTATTTAGTAGACAAGGTATATAGTAGAGAATGTATTTAGTAGACAAGACATTAAATCAGTGTGCTGAGTATGAAGTTTTCCCCAGTTGAACAATTCTGTGTTTATTCAAAAAACTGTTGATTCAAACATATCGAACATTAGCACTGGATATCCTTGACGAATTGTAGACATCGGTCTAGACGTATATACATCATCCCTTTGAGTTGTTCAGCTGTGATTCAATCCTTTTGATTACATTTCCTATATTCCAGGGTTAGCACCAGGTAGGGATTCTGTCGTATCAAGTTCGTGAACACCAAGTTATCAAAGAGATCAAGCTCTTGAATTAATATTATTTTAGCCAATGGGAGTGAGGCTTGTTAAGACATTCAAAAAATGCTTAAAAGAATTAGGTCATTCACCAGCAGATCCATTACTCCTTCGGTATTACTTCATTAGTTCGCACCCACCCAACCCCGATTTTTTTTGGGGGGGTGTTAATCTAAGCGGGGGAGTTTTTAGATATCTATTGCGATGTTTATTTTATCTGTTTCATCGTAATTCTATCTAGCTATCTACCGGTCAATTTGTTCAACACGTTAGATTTAAATGTCTATCTGAATATCAAGTTCAATATTTATCTTTTATTTTTTATTTTAAGAAACTTTTCCTTTTATTTTCTCGAGTTTTTCATATATATATATATATATATATATATATAATATATATATTATATATCGAAATAGTCTGTACGGTGTTCTGCATAGCGAGCCATCCTTTGCCGGGATTCACTTGTCAAGATTATTTTCTATAATTATCGAATTTTATGCGATACATGCATTGTAATAGCCTTCAAGCAAAATATAAATAATAATTTATTCAACAATGCTTCTAAAGAACAAACATCCAAAAATCTTATTCACTTCGCCGAAGAGCTTACGGCCGGGTTTGTTTACTACTCAATCAACGTCCCCTTACCTACTATGGTAGAGGCGTGTAAGTATCATTAACAAGGTTAATTTCGCAGGGATTGTTCGCTATGTACCGGCGGCCGAAGCGATATGGTCTCTGACTATGCCTGCTGAGGTCCCGGTTTCGATTTCTGTCGGAGGGAAGTCGTTAGTATACATCGCTGATGAGACTTAATAAAGTCGAAACAGTCAGTACGGTGTTCTGCATAGCGAGCCATCCTTGTCAAGATTATTTTCTATAATTATCGAATTTTATGCGATACATGCATTGTAATAACCTTCAAGCAAAATATAAATAATAATTTATTCAACAATGCTTCTAAAAGACAAACATCCAAATCTTATTATATATATATATATTATATATATATATATATATATATATATATAGCACAATTGAGATACAGTGAGAAGGAGCAATTTAAGAAATTTAAACTAAAGAAGAATGGAGAAAGAAAAAAAAAAGAAAAAATATAATGGTTTGAAAAAAAATACAATGAATAAAACAAAGAAATATAGTTAGATAGATAAAGAAGCAAGGAAGAAAGAAAACAAGATAAAAACAAACATGAAAACAAACCAAATATATATTGTTTATGATAGCTGCTAGGGGTTTGAGGTAAGACGGCTCGAACACTCCATCCTGAAGCGGTCTCTACGTAAGCGGCACATGACGGACCTCATGGACAAATTTCCTACATTTAAGCCGGACTATATATGTGACGTGTGTGGTAGGGCCTGTCTGTCGAAGGCTGGGCTTCTCAATCACGCACGGTCGCATACGAGAGGAAACCAAGGTTCATATGTATGACAGTGAGTAAAAACAAAGCTGGACCCCGCGTGCTCACAACCGAACTTATACAAATGACCTTATTCTGTGAAGAAGTGGCTATCACCATATATATATATATATAAAAGTAATTGGTAATTTGCTTGAAGCGTTGTTAAGTATGTTATAATATATTAATGATTTGAAGGCAATTACAATGCGTATAAAAAATAAAAACAAAAAGATGTTATTTTTGTCTTATCGATTTCAAAGTAGAAACTTCATCTTCAGAGGTGCATATCAGAAATATACGTGCTTAAGTTTTTTTTTTGTGTGGTTATAATTTTTTTTCTTATTTTTGTTTTTGGTCGTCTTTTTTTTCCTCCTCTCTTTTTTCTTTATGTCATGAATGAAATGGGCGAATAACTGTAATTTCTTTTTTTTATGTTTTGTTGAGAACGATTATATATAATATATTATATATATATATATTATATATATATATATAGAGAGAGAGAGAAGAAGAGAGAGAGAGAGAGAAATTACGCCAGGATATGTTTAAGAAAGGGTAGTCTCAAAATGAAACTGAATTTCTAATGATAGCAACACAAAATAATGCCATAAGGCCCAATTATATCAAATCGAAAATAGATAAGTCGCAACAGAATAGCAAGTGTAGGATGTATGGAAATTGGGGTGAAACAGTTAATCATACAATAAACGAATTCAGAAAACTAGCGAAAAAGGAGTTGCCAAGCAGACACGAATGGGTGGGAAAGGTAATCCACTGAGAACTGTGCAAGAAATTAGACATCTACTGTTAACAAATGGTATATGAACAATCCAGAATCTGTCTTAGAGGATGAGACGCGGAAATTCATTGGGATTTTGAGATACGAATGGATCACCTAATACCTTGCAGAAGACCAGATAGGTGTTAATTAACAAGAAAAAAAAGAACTTTTGATCCAGTGGATTTTTCCTTCAGTCGGATCCCAGAGGGAAAATGAAAAACAAATGTAAAGATGAACAAATTCTTGTACAACAGCATTGTTGAATTCAGCTGGAATACCCAGGAGAATCCTGGAGACCCGTGGAGACTTGTTGTCACTCAAACTCCGGTGAAAGGCACTCAGCTAACGCTAGTGTAAAAAAAAACTAATAACAACTTCAACAACAACAAAAACAATAATAATAATAATAATAATAATAATAATAATAATACAACAAAATGGTATATGCATAAACCAGAATCTGTTCTTGAGAAGGAAAGAGAGAGAGAGAGAGAGAGAGAGAGAGAGAGAAGGAAAGAGAGAGTGGGAAAGAGAGAGAAAGAGAGAGAGAGAGGGAACGAGAGAGAGAAGGAAAGAGAATGAGAGAAGGAGAGAGAAATAGAGAGAGAGAATGAAAGAGAGAGAGGAAAGAGAGACAGAGAGAAGGAAAGAGAGAGAGAAAGAGAGAGAAGAAGAAGAGAGAAGGAAAGAAGAGAGAAAGAGAGAGAAAGAGAGAAAGAGAAGAGAGAGAGAGAGAGAGAATGAAAGAGAGAGAGAGAGCATGTGTATGTGTATGCGTGCACAAGCATGTTTGTGTGTATGTATGTGCGTACGCTTCTGTGTATGTATGTGTGCGTGTGTATATGTGTGTATGTATGTGTGTGTTTATGGTCAGACATTACATACGGATGTATATTTTTTTCCCACGGATAAGCACAAACTCTTTGCGACCATGAATTATGCAAAATTAGGAAATTTCAGCTTCGTTTTTCACACGCACACTCAACGGTTTCTCCCCCATTAGCCCTCCCCCCTCCTCTCTCTCTCTCTCTCATAATCTCTCCATCTCTCCCGCTCACTCATTCTGCCATTATCCATGTAAATGCCTTGGCGGGGGCGAATCAGACGAAGGGGGTCGTTACCCTCCTGGAAGTAGGGCATTCGTAAATGGTGCGATTTTATTTGGAGATTAATTTTCAATTTGCTTCCAACTCATTCGTTGTCTTCGGTCAACAGCGATGTCAACAGCCGAAAATAGTCGACATAGATTTCGCTGGTTTCAGTCACATGCACAAAGGAAGCCTCATCTATCTATCTACTTATCTATCTATCTATCTATCTATCTTAGTCTATCTATCTACTTATCTATCTATCTATCTATCTATCTATCTATCTATCTTAGTCTATTCATATCTATCTATCTTGTTCTATTCATATCTATCATTCTATCTATCTTAGTCTATTCATATCTATCTATCTATCTATTTATCTATCTATCTATCAATCTATCTATCTTGGTCTATTCATATCTATCTATCTTAGTCTATTCATATCTATCTATCTATCTATCTATCTATCTTGGTCTATTCATATCTATCTTAGTCTATTCATATCTATCTATCTATCTATCTATTTATCTATCTATCTATCTATCTATCTATCTTAGTCTATCTATCTATCTATCTATCTATCTATCTATCTTAGTCTATCCATATCTATCTATCTTAGTCTATTCATATCTATCAATCTATCTATCTATCTATTTATCTATCTATCTATCTTAGTCAATCTATCTATCTTGGTCTATTCATATCTATCTATTTTAGTCTATTCATATCTATCTATCTATCTATCTATCTATCTTGGTCTATTCATATCTATCTTAGTCTATTCATATCTATCTATCTATTAATCTATTTTGGTCTATTCATATCTATCTTAGTCTATTCATATCTATCTATCTATCTATTTATCTATCTATCTATCTATCTATCTATTTTGGTCTATTCATATCTATCTATCTATCTATCTATCTATCTATCTATCTTAGTCTATCCATATCTATCTATCTTGATCTATTCATATCTATCTATCTTGGTCTATTCATATCTATCTATCTATCTATTAATCTATCTTTGTATATTCATATCTATCATTCTATCTATCTTAATCTATTTATGTCATTCTATCTATCTTAGTCTATTCATATCTATCTATCTATCTATCTATCTATCTATCTATCTATCTATCTTAGTCTATCCATATCTATCTATCTTGTTCTATTCATATCTATCATTCTATCTATCTATCTTGGTCTATTCATATCTATCTATCTATCTATCTTAGTCTATTTATGTCATTCTATCTATCTTAGTCTATTCATATCTATTATCTATCTACCTATCTATCTATCTTGGTCTATTCATATCTATCTATCTATCTATCTATCTATCTATCTATCTATCTATCTATCTATCTATCTTATCTATTCATATCTATCTATCTATCTATCTATCTACTTAGTCTATCCATATCTATCTATCTATCTATCTATCTTAGTCTATCCATATCTATCTATCTATCTATCTATCTATCTATCTTGGTCTATTCATATCTATCTATCTTGGTCTATTCATATCTATCTATCTATCTATCTATCTATCTATCTTAGTCTATTCATATCTATCTATCTTGTTCTATTCATATCTGTCATTCTATCTATCTTAGTCTATTCATATCTATCTATCTATCTATCTTAGTCTATTCATATCTATCTATCTATCTATCTTGGTCTATTCATATCTATCTTAGTCTATTCATATCTATCTATCTATCTATTTATCTATCTATCTGTCTATCTATCTATCTATCTATCAATCTATCTATCTTGGTCTATTCATATCTATCTATCTATTAATCTATTTGGGTCTATTCATATCTATCTATCTATCTATTAATCTATCTTGGTCTATTCTATCTATCTATCTATCTATCTATCTATCTATCTTGGTCTATTCATATCTTATCTATCTATCTATTAATCTATCTTTGTATATTCATATCTATCTATCTATCTATCTATCTATCTTAGTCTGTTCATATCTATCATTCTATTTATCTTAGTCTATTCATATCTATTTATCTATCTATCTATCTATTTAGTCTATCCATATCTATCTATCTTGTTCTATTCATATCTATCATTCTATCTATCTTAGTCTATTCATATCTTTCCTTCTCTCTCTATCTATCTTGGTCTATTCATATCTATCTTAGTCTATTCATATCTATCTATCTATCTATCTATTTATCTATCTATCTATCTATCTATCAATCTATCTATCTTGGTCTATTCATATCTATCTATCTATCTATTAATCTATCTTGGTATATTCATATCTATCTATCTATCTATCTATCTATCTTGGTCTATTCATATCTATCTATCTATCTATTAATCTATCTTTGTATATTCATATCTATCTATCTATCTTAGTCTGTTCATATCTATCTATCTATCTATCTTGGTTTATTCATATCTATCATTTTGTCTATCTTGGTCTATTTATATCTATCTATCTATCTATCTATCTATCTATCTATCTTAGTCTATTTATGTCATTCTATCTATCTTAGTCTATTCATATCTATCTATCTATCTATCTTGGTTTATTCATATCTATCATTTTGTCTATCTTGGTCTATTTATATCTATCTATCTATCTATCTATCTATCTTAGTCTATTCATGTCGATCAATCTATCTATCTCGGTCTATTAATATCTATCTATCAATTGATCTTGGTCTATTCATATTTGGTGGTTTGAGTCATATTCACAAATGATACCTCATCTATCTATCTATCTATCTATTTATCTTGGTCTATTGATATCTATCTATCTATCTATCTATCTATCTATCTATCTATCTATCTATCTTGGTCTATTCATATTTATGTAACTATCTTGGTCTATTCATATCTATCTATCTATCTACCTATTTATCTATCTATCTATCTTGGTCTATTCACATCTATCTATCTATCTATCTATCTATCTATCTTGGTCTATTCATATCTATCAATCTATCTCGGTCTATTCATATTTCAGTGGTTTGAGTCACATTCACAAATGATACTTCAGATATCTATCTATCTATCTATCTATCTATCTATCTATCTATTTATCTTGGTCTATTCATATCTATCTATCTATCTATCTTAGTCTATCTATCTATTTATCTATCTATCTTAGTCTATTCATACTTATATATCAATCTATTTCAGTTTGTTCATATTTATCTATTTTTCTATCAATCTATCTCTTCCTCTGTTCATATCTATCTACCAATACACACACACACACACACATATATATATATATATATATATATATATATATTCATCAAATAGTTACTATCATGTTTTCATTGTAGTAGCATAAGTAGTTAATCCAAAAGGGCTCAATATATCTTGTAAAATATAGAGCATTAATAGTCGTAGAAAAGTTTACAACCATATGTATGTATGTATATATATTATATATTATATATATATATATATATATATATATAATATATATATATACTTTGGTGTGGTACCAAGTTTCTTGGTACAAGGTGATTCTAGGCTGGTCCTATTCTCTAACAGCAGTTTGTTATAGAGTTCAGGTTCCGTATGAGAGCTCAATGATTAATTTTTATAAACAGCAAATTTATCTGTGAATAAAAAGGCCTTAAATACCAGGTGTATCGTAATTATGGACCATTTCCACTCGTGGGTATCTGGGGCCCACCGAGCTTCGTCAGACCACGTTTTTATTTTATTTCGGACTGGCAAACGGCCAATTTCAGTTTACATTTATACATTTCTCCCCGCCTCCAGAGGCGATGTTTGTGTATTTTTTCTTTCAAGCGTCTTTTTGATTAGTGGAAATTTTTTTTTTTTTTCTAGTCAGAAATAAAATAAAAACGTGGTCTGACGAAGCTCGGTGGGCCCCAGATACCCACGAGTGGAAATGGTCCATAATCACGATACCCATGGTATTTAAGGCCTTTTTATTCACAAATATATATATATATATATATATATATATATATATAATCACTATCTATCTTAATCTCAGTTTGTTCTCTATTTATGTATATCACAGTCTTATCATCTTTCTACCGGCACACATCAAATACATCATCTCTCTATATCAATATGTTCACATCTCTTTCTATTCCAGTCGGTTCCACACGGAAAACACCGGTTCCCGCTATATCCCCGAATTTAAGCAGCGATAAGTCTATTCAATAACTTAATTGGGTGAACCCTTAGACAAAAGTTGATACTGTTGATACAATCTACACTTGTGTGCCATGTTTAGGAGCCCACAGTAGAACATCATTTATGAGCTCGTCCCTGCTTCTCCAACAATGTCCAACAGGTCTTGTTCATCTTACTTGGATAGTTTATATGATAGGTAGCAAGGGGCCATACAAGTGTTCTTTTGAAGGGTACTGCTTCAGGACAGCATGTAGTATCCTTGTACAGTTCCCAACTTTGTATCCAAATGTTTAGTTAGTCCAAATGGTGCAGTCATATAGTAGTACTGACACAGTTACAACTTTGAAGAATTTTTGCTTAATATCATTGTTGTTTAACAACCTCATAATTTTACACAGATTATTTTATTGCCCATATTGGTGATTCATGCTATAAAGAAACAAGAAACAGCAGGAATATTGTTTATGATATTGTATAACAGATCATCACCATATCTGTAAGCAACTAGTCCTTCGTTTTTGAAAAATGACTTGATTCGACATTAAATTACCCGAAAAGGGTTGATATGCCATAAAACAAAACAACCATCCAAAGCCATTCTATTCATACATCCCTCTTTCGTTCGAGGAACAGGAAATTGTTTACGGCACACCAGATGAATATGTTCAGTGAGTGTCAGGTCCCAACATAAATGTTCAATTTAAGGGCATCTAGATTTATGCCAGTGCGTTCATTAACTTCATCATTATTTGGCTGGTGACATAAAAGATATATAAATTGAGTGAGATTCACAGACTCAGTCAAGTAGGAGATTCTAATAAGTAGGAAGAATTATATAAAAATCTTATTCACTTCGCCGAAGAGCTTAGGGCCTGGTTTGTTTACTACTCAATCAACGTCCCCTTACCTACTATGGTGTAAGTATCACTGACAAGGTTAATTTCGCAGGTATTGTTCGCTATGTACCGGCGGCCGAAGCAGTATGGTATCTGACTATGCCTGCTGAAGTTCCGGTTTCGATTTCTGTCGGAGGGAAATCGTTAGAATACATCGCTGATGAGACTTAATAAAGTCGAAACAGTCTGTACGATGGTCTACACACCGGGTGATACTTTTCCGGGATTCACTTGTTTTCTATAATTATCGAATTTTATGTGATATACGCATTGTAATTGCCTTCAAGCAAAAATATAAATTATATATATATATATATATATATATATATATATATAATATATAATAAGATAATAAATATATAAAGGTTTACATATCTATTTATTTGGTGACAAATAAATAGATATGTAAAACCAAATAAATAGATATGTAAAACCTTTATATATTTATCTTATATTATATAACAGCTCTATTTTATATTGAGCACTCTACCAATAATACTGCGTTTGGCACACAGTCCCAGTAAAAAGCTGACAGTGACAATCCCACACTATAGTATATATATATATATATATATATATATATATATATATATATATATTGGAACATCAATGTTTTCGTTTTGAATTTAAATTATTTTCTGCTTCTCTCTCGATGAGTCCGGATTAAAAACAAGCTCTGAAGATGATTTTTATAAATCGAAATATTGTCCAATATTAGCTATGAATATGATATAAAATATTTTCATTTTAACAGCATATTGTGTTGTTTTCATATCCTTTTATCTATACTTATACCGGCGGATTCATTTCCTTATTCTTAACTTATATATATATATATATATATATATATATATATATATATATATATATATATATAAAGAGTGAGAGAAAAATAGAAAGAGATAGATAGATAGATAGATATCAACTGAGTGAAATAAATAGATAGTGGGGTAGATGGATAGATAGATAGATAGGTATAGCTAAACTGAGATAGATAGATTGATAGATAGATAGATAGATATAAACAGACTGAGATAGAAAGGTATACAGATAAATATGAAGAATCTAGTCGTGATTAGCGAGCTAGTGAAATAAATCCTCATTAGACGTCTCAAAAACGTCTCAAAACGTGGCCTTGTGCCAAAGAAAACAATGTTCTACGAACGATGAGAATTCCCCGACGCAATGTAAGGGTTATAGAACTATGCAAATATTCCCTATCCACATCCTCTCAGTCCACCGTCGGGGCCTCATGCATTCCACAGTGTCTGTAAAACATCGAGAATAATCGCTTTTATCCTGCAATGCCCTTCCTATCCAAGATGTTTTGGCAAGAGATTTAAATCCAGACAATTTTGAATCAGAAATGCGTGTTTTTATCAACCGCCGGAGGTAACAATTTTATGGTGAGTTTGTAAGGCCTTGTGGTTCAATCGAAGTTAACGTTCCTAAATTCCACCATCGTATGTCACCCTACCGAAAGAAAAAAAAATACCAAAAATCAAGGAATTAACCGAATTTAATGAAATTTTCAGTGTTGATATATTCATGAATAAAAGATAAAATGCCCCAGTTATTTTATTTAAAATTTTTACATTTTTTCAGCTTAGTTAACTTTGAACTACGTATCTTTAATAATTTGTGTTACGCCTCAAATATACGTGGTTAAAAGTTAATTGAGCTGAAAAATGTAAAAGTTTGTATATAAAGTAACTGGTACATTATATATTTTATTCATTGATATATCAACACTGAAAATTTCATTAAATTTGGTTAATTCCCTGATTTTTTTGGTATTTTTTTTCTTTCGGCGGGGTGACATACGATGGTGGAATTTAGGTCGGTTAAGTTCGATTTAACCGATAAAATATATAAAAATCAATCAGCTTCCGTGTTCATCAATAAAAACTAATGATGAAGACAGAGATGGAGTCAAATCGATACGTTGTTATTCCCAGAATCTAGTTGGTGATCTTAGTCTGTTTGTTTGTCTGTTTGTTTATTAATTTTATCGGCATATCAACTCGTCTGGGGTTATGTCATGCCTAACGCTTAGGAAGTAATACATATCGTGTATTTATATTTCTACTTTTTAGTGATTTGTTTTAACCATGTGTTAGCATTATTGGGGATTATGTTGTATGGTATTGATTTGTTTCATGTCTATATTCTATGGTATAATTTTATTTCCCTCAAAAAAGAACAGAATATCCTCCATGTTGACATTTTCAAACAAATCTTTCATATTGTTTGCTTTAAAATAACGGTTTCTAGTGTGAGAAACCTGCATTCCATGAATAAATGTTTAACTGTCAAAGGTGTTTGACATGTTCCACATTGTGGTTGTTGTTCTTGTTTGAGTATAAAGGAGTGCGTTAGTTTTGTATGACCAATGCGTAATCGGGACACAATGACTTGTTCCTTTCTAAACTTTCTTAAAGGTGGTCTCCAGTCTCCCAAAATGGATTTGATTAGGAAGAGTTTAGTGTGGATGTTGTTATTCCAGTATTGTTGCCATTTTGTATGAAGGAATCTAGTAAATTTAGGTTTCAAATCAGTATAAACTACATATATACTATAAATATATAAACTAGTATCTTAGTCTGTAGTTTTCCTTGTAATATATAACTCCAAGTCATTAGTTTTCCTTTTAATACATAAGTTCAAGCCTTTAGTTTTCCTTGTAATATATTAGTTAGACGTATGTTATTAACCTCTGGTTGTTAATCCAAAGATAAGTCTTCATGACAGAAAGTTCAACTAGCAAATGATTGAGCTCAGTGCAAACGATCTTAAATGCTTTTTGTCTTTTCATCTCATTGGCCAATTTATACCGGAAGTGTATGCTGTGGTAAAGTTCATATATAGATTTCGATTTCACTTATATATTATACAACAGATATTCCAACAGTTCCTAAGAAGAAAAGACCTAAATCAACTCAGAAGACAGAAGATCAGAGAAATCCGACCAGCACAGAAAATACAAGATGAGAAGATAACAAGAATGTGATTATTTAACACATTTTGTGTTGGAACATTTTGGGTGATATAAAGGTGTGCTGAAGTCCACCACTTAAACTTATAGACTCTGCGTGGGCGCGTGGATCAAAGCCAACCAGTCAACAGGTTCGAATACTGGTTAGTTAACTATTAAATCGCCGATCTGGAAAGCCGTTTATTTGTACGTATTCAACACTGACGAAAAGATCTGCAACTATGGACTCTGCTCAACCAAATGATTCTACCCAACACTAAGGGACACTGAAGAACAACCAAAAGTTTCTACCCGACACTAAGGGACGCCGAGGAACAACAAAAGGATTCTACCCAACACTAAGGGACACCGAGGAACAACAAAGGATTCTACACAACACCAAGGGACGCCGAGGAACAACAAAAGGATTCTACCCAACACTAAGGAACACCGAGGAACAACCAAAAGTTTCTACCCAACACTAAGGGACGTCGAGGAACAACGAAAAGTTTCTACCCAACATTAAGGGACACCGAAGAACAACCAAAGGATTCTACCTAACACTAAGAGACACTGAGGAACAACCAAAGGATTCTACCAACACTAAGGGACAGCGAAGAACAACCAAAGGATTCTACCCAACACTAATGGACGCCGAGGAAGAACCAAAGGATTCTACCCAACACTAAGGGACACCGAGGAACAACCAAAGGATTCTACCAACATTAAGGGACACCGAGGAACAACCAAAGGATTCTACCCAACATTAAGGGACACCGAGGAACAACCAAAGGATTATACCCAACACTAAGGGACACCGAACAACAACCAAAGGATTCTACCAACACTAAGGGACACCGAGGAACAACCAAAGGATTCTACCCAACACTAAGGGACACAAGAACAACAAAGGATTCTACCCAACACAAAGGGACACCGAGGAACAACCAAATGATTATTCTCTAAAGATCAGCCTCTGCTTAACATGGGATCACTACTGTAAAGTCCTCTGACTTGAAGTCTAAAAATGGCCACAAAAATGGTAGAATTTTGTGCGTTTTTTTACTGACCTTGTGCCACACCTTAGCAAAGATTAGTAAATAACTATTTTACCAGCAGAAATGTTTTTTTATGAATGTGGGAAAACAAATCCAAGTGGCGGATTATTGCTGGAATCGAGCAAAAGATTACACAGCGGCGGTCTTTTCTATTTAATTGTCTCGGAGAGGCAATGGGGGATCTGCCCCCCCCCCACACATTTTTTTTTGGCAGTGACACTCGTTAGGTTGACTTCATCTCTAGTGCGTTTTATGACTAACGCCACCTGTCGCATAATTTTGTCAAAACAGTTGTCTTCTTGAAGAATGCTCAATCTTCTACGGATTTTTTTGTGCTTTTATTTATTTATTTTATTTTCAGCTAATTTGATTCGTGCTTCGAGAATTTTATTATCGGAAAAATAATAATGAATAACAAGAGAAAATTATTCTACAGTAGGGACAGTTTAGCTCAGTCGGTAGAGTGTTGGGCTGGTAACCTCGAGGTTCCTAGTTCGATACCGGTCCTCGCCAACTCAGCGTATGAGTAGCACAGGGATCTGTGCGGTAAAGGGAAGAGCTGATGGTAGGTGTGGCGCTCCACCTCAGACGCTAAAATAATCTCCTTGGTCTAGCGCTATTGAAAAGGGCATAGACTCCCTCGCTGACTGGCTGATACGGACTTTAGGCCGCGCCGACAACTTATTATACAGTAGGGCCAGTTTAGCTCAGTTGGTAGAGTGTTGGACTGGTAACCTCGAGGTTCCTCATTCTATACCGGCCCTCGCCAACTCATGAGTAGTACAGGGATCTGTACGATAAAGTGAGGAGCTGATGGTAGGTGTGGCGCTCCACCTCAGACGCCAATTCAATCTCCTTGGTCTAGCACTATTGAAAAGGGGATAGACTCCCTAGCTGACTGGCTGATACCGACTTTAGGCCGCCCCGACGACTTATTATACAGTAGAGCCGGTTTAGCTCAGTTGGTAGAGGTTCCTCATTCTATATATATATATATATATATATATATATATATACACATATATATATATATTTCTGCCCCCCTCTCTCTGTCTTTTTCTCTCTCACATTCTTTCTCATTATCATAAAGATATCTAATTCTCTCTCTCCCTCTCTCTCTCTCTCCGTCTCTCTCTCTCTCTGTCTCTCTCTCTCTTTCCGTCTCTCTCTGTCTCTTTCTCTCTTACATTCTTGCTCATTATCATTGAGATATCTAATTCTCTCTCTCCCCCCTCTCTCTCTCTCTCTCTCTGTCTCTTTCTCTCTCACATCTTTCTCATTATCATAAAATATCTAATTCTCTCTCTCTCTCTCTCCCTATCTATCTATCTATCTATCTATCTAATATATATATATATATATATATATATATATATATATATATATATATATATATATATATCATGGCATTCCAACATTTTAGATACCAACAGCTGCATCATTAACCCAACCCGGCGAGAAATAATCCCACCATTGTGCCCTTCTTCTTCTTCTTCTTCTTCTTCTTCTTCTTCTTCTTTTGGGCTTTGAAGGATTTCTTCAGATATTTCATGGTGTGACCCGCTTCTACCAAAAAATGCCCGAAATATGTCAATTAAATCTGCCTGTGGTTTTGCTTGGCGCTTTGACAGGCACCAAGAATTCCGTTTTATTAACGTCTCTCTCTCTCTCTCTCTCTCTCTCTCTTCTCTCTCTCTCTCTCTCTCTCTGAAGTCAGAATCATCCCTCCCCCCGCCCCCAACTTCCTTTCTTCTTTTTTCCCAGCTTCCTTCTTTATTCTCTTTCAGTATCTCCTTCTTTTTCTAATTCTTTACCATCACTTTCTATCATTATTCTGTTCTTCATCCGTTCTTTTTTCCTTCCGTTTGATTCTTCTTCTTCTTCTTCTTCTTCTTCTTCTTCTTCTTCTTCTTCTTCTTCTTCTTCTTCTTCTTCTATCAAATAGTTTTCTCTTTCTTCCTTCTTTTTCAGCTTCTTTTTATCTTCTTCATTTATTGATAATTCATTATTTTTTCTTTACTTTTTCCTTCCTTATGTTTCCCATCAAATGCCTTAACTTTTCTTTTCTTTCTTTCTTTCTTTCTTTCTCTCCTTCATTTTCATTTTCTTCTTTCTTTCTTTTTTTCTTTTTCATTTTTTGTTTTTGCTTATTTTTTTGCCTTTTTCTTTTTTTCTTTCCTTCATTTTCATGTTCTTCTTTCTTTCTTTCTTTTTCATTCATTATTTTTTCTTATTTTTTTTCGTTCTTTCTTTTTCTTTTTTCCTTCATTTTCATTTTCTTTTTCTTTCTTTTTTCTTTCCTTCTTTTTCTTGTTCTTCTTTACTCTTTCTTTCTTCTTCTTTTATCTTCATTTTTCTTTTTCCCTTGTTGTTGTTGTTGTTGTTGTTGTTGTTCTTCTTCTTCTTCTTCTTCTTCTTCTTCTTCCTTCCTTCCTTCCTTCCTTACCATCTTAATCTCAATCTTTTATTTCTTCAATCTTCAGAATTTCTAAATAATTTCAGAAGTTACTAGAAGCGGCTAGATAGAGGAAGGGATAAAAAACGGTAGTCTCGCAGATCCATTGATTGTTGGAGTCTCACATAATTGATTTGTTTATGTTTTAATCCAAAACGCCCCAAATGATCTTTCTTTCTCTCACGATTCAAATCTTAAATTTTAGATATCTTCATGAATACAAATAGATTTTTCATTATTTTTGCACAAAATGCAAGCTCTGGTGCGAGTGAAAGTGTATATATAATCATTTTGTCGTTAATTGTTTTATTTTCATAGTTTCCTCCGGACATACATACATACATACATACATACATAGACACCAATTGTCCTATATATATGCATAGATTTAACCGAAGAAAGAAAAATCGGAGATTTTATTCCAAAAGTTCTTATTCTAGTTACGCACACACACACACAAACACACACACACACACACACACACTCTCTCTCTCTATCTCTCTCTCTCTCTCCCTCTCTCTCTCTCTCTCAAATACACACAGACACGCACACTTAAATAAATTATGAATAAATAAATAAATAAAAGATCTTAAGATTTATTATCAAATCACCCTTTGCGATTTTTTCAAGCCGGTTTTAATTGGTCGTCCTTCACTGTCCTATAAGGACAGCAAGTTTATCCGGGTCTCCAGAACTCTTCTGAGTATTCTAGCCGATCTTAACAATTTTGTTGTCTGGGTGACCTCGATTCGTCCTCTAATTCCCTCCACTTCCAGTCTCTTTTTTCTTCTTCAAACTCTTGGGCACCAACTATAATTTGTATCACTTTGACCCTCATGTTACAGAGATTTTTCAGTACTCTGGCAAGGTCCATGTATTTTTCTATCTTTTTTTTTTTTCTTTTTTTTTTTTTGTATTTACATCCTTGGTCTGCTGGAAAAGCAACATCCACTAGATGACAAGTTCTCTTCTTGTTAATTATCTCTAAGTCTAATCCCCGACCGATTCTGGTTAATGCTTATGTATGTATTTACCAACCACGAGCAGGATGTGACACAAGGTCAATTTCTTAAGCAGAGTTTAACAGGTTCGAATTCAGAGTTTTCCTTCTCCTTGACTGTTTACCTAGCCAAGGTTAAAGAGCCCAGTCTGCTCTGCTATTTACCCATAGCTTGAGGGAGAATTGGATTCATACCTTTCCCAAGGGTATTAGCACCATGTGAAATGCAAACAGCTTCGTCCAGGAATTGAACCAGGTCGATAAGTCCATTTCCCTACCACTCTAACCATTAGACCACATGCCTCCATAATTCATGCTTTATGCATATGATATTTTAAGAAATTTACTTTGTGTCGCATCCTGCTCGGGCGGAGGGGTTGGTAAATATATATATGTTGTATCATCAAGGTGAAATGATACACAGAGGAAATTGAGTGCATAATATATTTATTCAGAACAAGTATCCAGTGCTAACGGATACATAAAAAAACAGCCTTTTTGATATCGTGAAAATCCTCAAAACGGGTTCCCTTGATGACTGACTGCTTTGAGTTTGGGGAAGAAGAAAAAAATCACATGGAGCCAGGTCGGGCGAGTAGGGAGGTCGATCCAGCACAGTGATGTTCTTCTGATCCAGGAACTCTTGGATACTCAGAGCAGTGTGGGCAGGTACATTGTCATGGTGAAGCACCCACGAATTGTCCTGCTACATCTCTCGCCGCTTCTCGCGCACTGAACGAAGCAAACGCCGCAGTATCTCTTTGTAGATATGCTGGTTTATCGTCTGGTCCTGTGACAAGAAGTCGCAGTGGACGATGCCCCTCACAATAGGATGTGTCACAAGGTCGAGTGCGTGGGGCATTTAGCGAGGATCGAACTTACAACTCAATAGAAATGGATCTGCAAGACTAGCTTGCTAACCATTACAAACGCGAGGGGTCCGCCTTTTTATTTACTCATCCCGATCTGACATGGTCCTATCCCTAGCGTATAAAATAGCGGTTACAGTGTGAAACGGAAGGCTAATTGCATATTGATATTAAAAATGTATATTTTAATAAATATATGCTTAGTATTATTGGTCTAACTGTTGGTTTTATTTTTTAATGAATATAAGCAAAAATCTCTTCAATGAATCTTAAATGAAATCCAAATTAACAAAGAAAAGATAACTGTAATTTATTCTTTAACTTCCTCTTTTAACATAAATTAGTTAAATCAGAAAAAAATAAACAATGAAAGACGAGATGAATAGAAGAAGAGTAAGTTTCAGTTGTTCTATTTTTCGATTATATCTCCCCTGATTCAAATCTTTTTATCTGCATCTATTTAGTTTCATTAGCCTTTCTAATTTAATGCGATATTTCATTACATTTAAAACTTAAATATTTGCACCAGGAGGTGCATATATTTCTAGATATATTTAATAATAGAGATTCGTTTCCGTTTTGTTGTCTTAACAAAAATGACGTCACTGCTTTGGTCACATTACCCAACATATAATCCAAACGTCATAAACATAGAATAAAATATACTCAAAATGTGAGCATAACAACGTTAGACATTGTTTCAATAAATAGATGCCCAGCGTTATATATTTGTAATATAGATTGTTTATTCTAATATAATATTTAAATAGTTGTATCGGAACTGTTTTCCATTTCAAATGTCTTCTTTCTTTCTTTCTTCTTTTTCTTTCTTTTTGTTTACTCCTTAATAAATTGACGATTATTACATACTTATGTACACACTCTATGACATGAATATTCAGCAACCCATCCCTTCTGGTGTGATGGTTAGCAAGCTAGTCTCACAGATTCAATATTACTCAATAGTGAGTTTGATTCTCGTTTGCCTTGTCACATCCTATTTGTGAGTGAATGGTTGGGTAAATACCTATACTATCCCATATTAATACTTTTTGACTGCCTATTTCTGAACAGTCTATCCTAAATTGAATTCAAAAGAGTATGGGTATTTGGTGGCTTGTTTGACTGCATTCATAATCTCTTGAAAATATTGTCTTTCAAAAAATTATTTACATCGCCCAGAAGGTGTCTTTTTATTTTGTAGTATGTATGATATATATCTGTGTGTGTGTGTATGTGTGTGTGTATGTGGTTGTGTGTGTGCTGTTGTGTGTGTGTGTGTTGTTTCTACCGCCAGTTAAAGCCTAGAAAATTGGGAATAATGATTGAGCTTATAGGAAAATGACCGAAAGACATGAAGACAGAAATGAACCGAAAAACGTTCCAATTCATCAAACATTATTATTTGTTAGTCTGTTATCGTTGCATTAATTCCTCATGCTCTCTTCCTTCTCATTTAAGGCCAGATAGAAGTGTGTGTGTGTGTTGTGTAGTGTGTATGCGTGCGTGCGTTGTGTGTGTTGTGTGTGTGTGTGTGTTTGTTAAAAAAGAAAGAAATATGCAAGTTTGGACACGTTCTCCTCCCTGTGCCACCATGAAACGTTAACGCTCTATCTCCTGACACTTCTTTTCGAGAGATTCGCTTCATTATTTAGCATGCAAAGTTACTTATGGCAACAGGTCAGTCAAAGCGACACAAGTCTAGAGTGCAACCGCCCCATCTGCCTCTTTTTTTTGGGGGGGGGGGATTCATTTCCATCCTCACCCACAGGTCGTCACTCGCCGACAATAATCAGTCAGAAGGTAAGAAACAAAATGTGTACAGTGACTAAAATAGTTGTTATTTAAGTTAATTATAATAACCGTCCAATAATAGTTAGCTAATCGATTGTATATAATAATGTAACTTCTTGTATATGGAACAGCGTGCGGTATTCATGTCATGTTAATATAATAGCTGGCGTAATGGTTAGCAGGCTAGTCTCGCAGATACATTACTACTGAATAGCAAGTTTGACCCACGCTGGGTGTCCCATACTTACGACATTTTTATGGAGGCGCGTGGTGGTGATGGTTAGAGTCGTAGGAAATGGACTCGTCGACACGAGTTCAATTTCCTGGACGAAGCTGTTTGCATTTCACATAGCGCTAATACCTTTGGAAAAGGTAGAATCCAAATTCTTCCTCAAAACTATGGGAAATAGCAGGGCAGACTGGGCTCTTTAACCAGTGGCTAGGTAAACCAGTCTAAGAGAAGGAAAACTCTATTTGAACTCATATCAAATGGAATTCTTTTGTTTTAAACAAGATAGAGACAATCTCCCACACTGGATGGTAAGCCTCTGAAATTAATAGACCAGTACAATACCTGAGTAGTAATATCACATTCTACAGAAAGCATAGGAAAGGGAGATAAAATGAGTTCTTGTTTTAAAACAAAATGAGACATCTCCACAGTGGTTTGGGCAAGCCCCTGAAATTAGTATACTAGTAGTAATATCTCATCATTGCAAGATGATAAAGGACGGAAGATTTAGGAACACGTATATCAATATATTATATATATGGAGGCGTGTGGTGCAATGGGTAGAGTCGTAGGAAATGGACTCGGCGGACTTGAGTTCAATTCCTGCGACGAAGCTGTTTGCATTTCACATGGCGCTAATATCCTTTGTGAAAGGTATGAATCCAATTCTCCCCCCCCCAGCTATGGGTAAATAGCAGGGCAGGCTTGTGCTCTTTAACCATGGCTAGGTAATCAGTCTAAGAGAAGGAAAACGCTGAATTCAAACCTGTTAAATTCCGCTTAAGACCTTATTCACACCGCTTGTGCGGAGGGGTTGGTAAATATATACTTACACCTTGTGTCACATCGCCTACCTGTAGCACCGGTTTGGGTAAGTAAAAACGGCGACCATCGTGGTTTAATGTTAGCAAGCTAATTTCACAGAACCATTACTTACTGAATAGCGCGTCTGATTCCTAACTAGATGCGCCACACTTGCGACCTTGTTGTCCCGTCCTACTCGGCGACTTCGTGATTCNTAAAGCATGGTATAATCCATGGATAATATTGTCTATTAAAATATAAATAGTTACAGAGAAGTAATGTTTATTTCCCTGGTGAGATTAT
The DNA here is from genome assembly GCA_023376005.1 of Doryteuthis pealeii. Taxonomy (NCBI): domain Eukaryota; kingdom Metazoa; phylum Mollusca; class Cephalopoda; order Myopsida; family Loliginidae; genus Doryteuthis; species Doryteuthis pealeii. Next base: position 124,735,633 of record CM042142.1, on the reverse strand, counting down.
GTCGGATACTTATGCCCTGTTCGATTGCACCAATGATAGAATATTCATAGAAGGAAAGGGCATAAATCCGTTAGTCTCGCGCAGATATCCAGTGTGAATATTGAGTGTAAATTTTTACATATAGATTGATGCTTGTTTATTAAGGTCTTTAATTGCCACAATGGCTCGAGAATCCCATCTAAATTCTTACCGTCATTGTTTTTCTTTCTTCGTCAGGATGTCAATAGTCTTAAATTTAGAGTCTATTCTCTCTCTTATTGGGAAGACATTAGCCTGAAACAATACACATTTGGGGTTCTTATTTTGGGGCAACGAAAATGCAAGCTCCTGCTGAGTTGAAGGGGGTAAATATTTTTTCTACCGATCATGGTTTTTGTTAGATATATATGATCAATCAGGATGATGGGATTTGTATTTTCTCTGCCATATTTGTGTTCCATTCCGGGACATATACAGTACATTTAATCAAGTATTAGATCTTTTTCTGGCCTAGATATTCTAAACTATTGAACGGGAGTTTAGTTTTTTTTCTATGTTTAGTAAATATGGTAGTATAAGATTAAACCGGAAGAATAGAAAAAATGGACATCTAGGTAGTTTTCATCTGGTATCACAAAAGTTAATTAGGTAAGTATTTGAGATTTTCTTTAGATGTTTTTCCAGATTTTTATTGTCTAATCGGGAATGATAACACACAAAGAGAAAAAACAGGGAGAAAATTCCGTTGTGTATCATGGTATTATATTCCTCTTATGTCAGTTTTGTTATTTATAAATAAGTAAGTAATAGGAGAAATTGTTACATCTGATTTTTTTTGCGTCTATCTATATTCAATGGTATCGGTGGTTTCTTTAAGAATGACCACAGATTCAAGACAGGTGATTTGTTTTCTGTGTTGATGGAATTTCCTGTTTAATTAGAGTAGTATGTTTTTTGCGTCAAATTCTAAACTCAAAAGATTTTACTTCGTGAGCACACATCTCTTCTTAATCCTGCAAGAGACTCTTTTTCTGGTTTCTTTCCTTTCAGATTTTTAATGCTAACTAGTCTGTTTTAATCGTTTTTCGACTTTGCCTTTTCTCTTATCTAGTCAGACCAGTGTATATGTCTCTTTCGGTCCTGGGCTGGTTGTGGCGTTGTGTCTGTGATTCTGTTCTCTTTCCTTGTGGGCCGTTGTACTTCTTTCTTCCTTCGTGCTTTATAAGCTGTGGTTGGTCTTCTTCTCGGTCTGTGTTTGTCGGTCTTCATCGTATCGACGGTCTGGTATACCTTTTCCTTTTCTGTCTTCGGTTCGTTTCTTCATCATTTCTCTTAGAATCTGTTCTTCTGCCTTATCTTTATGTCCGCTGTTATACAGTTGTTATCCTTCTTCTTCTTTTCTCTCGATATTTATAACTATCGCTTGGTCAGTATCATCTTTTCTTAAATTATGAATACTTTCTTTACTGAATAGAATAAATAAATAAGAGATCTTAAGATTTATTATCAAATCGAGCCCTTTGCGATTTTTTCAAGGGCCGGTTTTTAATAGATTGGATCCATTTGCCGTTTCTAACTTTTAAACATTGTCCTTTTTAGTTGATCGGACATGTTGTCAGAAGTCTTTTTCCGGGTAAGATCCTCCAGGTTTATACTTTCTCTTTAATCTTCTGTAGTATTCGGGATCTTCCTTATAAAGCCGATATCTTAACTTTAATTCATGTAGTGACAGTCTTCATTCCTTATGGGTGACGTACCTCTGCTGTTTTTCCTGTTTTCTCTGACTCTTATATTTCCTCCTTCTCTATCCGCACTTTTTCTGCAGTCTAATCTGGGTTTTTTGGGCCTTTTTCTTGCTTTTGATACCTAAACTCTTGTGCCCTGTTTTCACCCAAAACTATAGATTGGTATCAACCTTGACCCGTACCATTCCGTTTAACATGAGATTTTGTCAGTTAAGCTCTGGGCAAGGTCCATTGGGTGTGAGTATTTTCTAAACAATTTTTTTTTTTTTTTTTTTTTTTTTGGTTTTGTAATGTATGTTTTTCTGTCTCTTGTTGTGTTTCTGCTGGAAGAAGGCGATACACTGCGCACTTCCTGTTTTCACTAGAATGACGAATGAGCTTTTCCTTCTTTTCTTCACTTCGAATTCTTTACATTCTTAGATTATGTGTCTGATATTTTACAGATTTGTTTTGAACCCTCCTTGACGCGATTTCTGGTTAATGTTGGGTCTCGTATTCAATGTATCGTATTTCTGTTACTTTCGATTATTAGACTTCTTCATCCGTGAGCTTGGTGATCGTTGTACAATGGGTAAGTTTACTTATTTCTCTTAATTCCTTGCGATGTAATTTAATTAATCGTTATTTTAAAATTCAATTATTTCGCCTTCTTTTCGTATCTCTGGATTCTTGTCTTTAAGTTCATTCTTGTCCTGTTCTGTTTCTTCTTTATTGGTTTTCGGTTCTCTAAATACGTTGGGTTTTTCTTCTCTTGTATTGTATATTCTCGTTATTAATCAATCATTTTTTGTCTTTCATATCATTCTTTTTCCATTCTTGTCTTTGTTTATTTTTCTTTTGCTTATCTAAGAGCAAGTTGGTTTCTTTATTAATGTGTAGTTTTAGTCATGTGTTTAACAGGATTTCGTAGATTATTTAAGATCAAGTTTTTCACTTCTTCTTTTTTTTCTGCTTTGCGGTAGCGTGTTAGCTCCTTAGCTCAAGTGTCTAATAGACCTCCTTAGTCTGTCTGTTTCTTTCTAAAAGCTGTTGTTGTCATTTTTTATTTTATATAAGGCATCCGGAGTATTTAATAGCAATTGAGGGAGGAAGTCTGGAATTTTCCACTAATATTCTTCTTATCTTTTTCCTTTCTTAACTCTTTCTTCTTCTCTATGTTGGCGTTATTAGTGTCATTTCCTTATTTACTTTTAGGCATAACAATGTGCTTTTTGTCTTATAAGTGTCAAACAGCGCTTCTTCGATTTCCAGTAGGAAGTGGGTATATTCTCAGGTTCGGATGATGTTGCATTTCCCTACGTCACTGCCGTCTAACCATTTAGACACATGCTCCATAATTCATGGTTTATGCATATAATATTTTAAGAAATTGACTTTGTGTCGCATCCTGCTCGTGCGGAGGGGTTGGTAAATATATATATGTTGTATCATCAAGGTGAAATGATACACAGAGGAATTGAGTGCATAATATATTATTCAGAACAAGTATCCAGTGCTAACGGATACATAAAAAAACAGCCTTTTTGATATCGTGAAAATCCTCAAAACGGGTTCCCTTGATGATAGCTTTGAGTTTGGGGAAGAAGAAAAAATCACATGGAGCCAGGTCGGGCGAGTAGGGAGGTCGATCCAGCACAGTGATGTTCTTCTGGGCCAGGAACTCTTGGATACTCAGAGCAGTGTGGGCAGGTGCATTGTCATGGTGAAGCACCCACGAATTGTCCTGCTACATCTCTCGCCGCTTCTCGCGCACTGAACGAAGCAAACGCCGCAGTATCTCTTTGTAGACATGCTGGTTTATCGTCTGGTCCTGTGACAAGAAGTCGCAGTGGACGATGCCCCTCACAATAGGATGTGTCACAAGGTCGAGTGCGTGGGGCATTTAGCGAGGATCGAACTTACAACTCAATAGAAATGGATCTGCAAGACTAGCTTGCTAACCATTACACCACGATGGGTCGCCCTTTTTATCTACTCATCCCGATCACGCCTAGTAGGACGGGACACAAGGTCGCAAGTGTGGCGCATCTAGTTAGGATCAGACGCGCTATTCAGTAGTAATGGTTCTGTGAAATTAGCTTGCTAACCATTAAACCACGATGGTCGCCGTTTTTACTTACCCAAACCGGTGGCTACAGGTAGGATGTGACACAAGGTCGTAAGTATATATTTACCAACCCCTCCGCACGAGCACGATGTGACACAAGGTCTTAAGCGGAGTTTAACAGGTTTGAATTCAGAGTTTTCTTGCTCTTAAACTGATTACCTAACCATGGTTAAAGAGCCCAGTCTGCTCTGCTATTTACCCATAGCTGGAGGAAGAATTGGATTCATATCTTTCACAAAGGTATTAGCGCCATGTGAAATGCAAACAGCTTCGTCCAGGAATTGAACTCGAGTCGACGAGCCCATTTCCTACGACTCTACCCATTGCACCACACGCCTCCATATATATAATATATTGATACACATGTTCCTAAATCTTCCGTCATTTATCATCTTGCAATGATGAGATATTACTACCTAGGTATGTGAACTGGTCTATTAATTTCAGAGGCTTTCCAACCAGTGTGGAGATGTCTCCGTCTTGTTTAAAACAATAACTCAGTTTTATCTCCCTTTCCTATGTTGTTTGTAGATGAGATATTGCTACTTAGGTATGTGAACTGGTCTATTAATTTCAGAGGCTTACCATCCAGTGTGGAGATGTTTCCATCTTGTTTAAAACAAGAACTCAGTTTTATCTCCCTTTCCTATGCTTTCTGTAGATGAGATATTGATACTTAGGTATGTGAACTGGTCTATTAATTTCAGAGGCTTACCATCCAGTGTGGAGATGTCTCAAGAATTCCATTTGATATGAGTTCAAATGGAGTTTTCCTTCTCCTAGACTGGTTACCTAACCATGGTTAAAGAGCCCAGTCTGCCCTGCTATTTACCCATAGTTGGAGGGAAAATTGGATTCAAACCTTTTCTAAGGGTATAAACACTATGTGAAATGCAAACAGCTTCGTCCAGGAATTGAACTCGGCTCGACAAATCCATTTCCTGCGACTCTAACCATTAGCCACGCACCTCCAAAATAGATTGATATACATGGCATATATACGGACATACATCTAAAACATGGGATAAATAGATAGATAGATATTACATTAGAGAGACAAAAAAGATAGATAGTCCAGGAATTGAACTCGTGTCGACGAGTCCATTTCCTACGACTCTAACCATCACACCACGCGCCTCCATAAAATGTCATAAGTATGGGACACCCAGCGTGGATCAAACTTGCTATTCAGTAGTAATGTATCTGCGAGACTAGCCTGCTAACCATTACGCCACGCTATATTATATTAATACGCTATTATATTAACAATGACATGAATACCGCACCTGTTCCATAACAGAAGTTATATTGTTATATACAATCGATTAGCTAACTATTATTGGACGGTTAGTTATAATTAACTTAAATAAACAACTATTTTAGTCACTGTACAAATTTGTTACCTTCTGACTGATTATTGTTGGCGAGTGACGACCTGTGGGTGAAGATGGAAATGACCCCCCCCCCCGAAAAAAGAGGCAGATGGGGCGGTTGCACTCTAGACTTGTGTCGCTTGACTGACCTGTTGCCATAGTAACTTGCATGTTAAATAATGAAGCGAATCTCTCGAAAAAGAGTGTCAGGAGAACTAGAGCGTTAACGTTTTCAATGGTGGCACAGGGAGAAGGACGTGTCCAAACTTGCATATTTCTTTCTTTTTAACAAAACTTCACACACACACACACACACACACACACACACACACACACACACACACACTTCTATCTGGCCTTAAATGAGAAAGGAAGAGAGCATGAGGAATGACAAACTAACAAATAAATAATGTTTGATGAATTGGAACGTTTTCGGTTCATTTCTGTCTTCATGTCTTTCGGTCATTTCCTATAAGCTCAATCATTATCTCCCAATTTTCTAGGCTTTAACTGGCGGTCAGAAAACACACACACACACACACACACACACATACACACACACACACACACACACACACACAGATATATATCATACATACTAGCAAAATAAAAAGACACCCTCCGGGCGATGTAAAAATAATTTTTTGAAAGACAATATCTTTAAGAGATTATTGAAATGCAGTCAAACAAAGCCACCAAATCACCCCCACTCTTTTGAAATTCATTTAGGATAGACTCTTCAGAATAGGCAGTCAAAAAGTATTAATATGGTATAGAGTAGGTATTTACCCAAACCATTCACCACAAATAGGATGTGACAAGGCCAACGAGAATCAAACTCAATATTGAGTAATATTGAATCTGTGAGACTAGCTTGCTAACCATCACACCAGAAGGGATGGGAGCAGAAAATTCAATGTCATAGAATGTGTACCATAAGTATGTAAAATCGTCAAATTTATTAAAGGAGTAAAAAAGAAAGAAAGAAAGAAAGAAAATTTTGAAATGGAAACAGTTCCGATAACTTTAAATATTATATTAGAATAAAACAATCTATATATAAATATATAACGCCGGGCATCTATTTATTGAAACAATGTCTAACGTTGCATGCTCACATTTTGAGCATATTTATTCTATGTTATGACGTTGGATTATGTGTTGGGTAATGTGACGTAAACAGTGACGTCATTTTTGTTACAGACAAAAGCCAAAAGTGAATCTCTATTATTAATAGATATATATTATTATTACTAGCAGTGGCTACCCTGTGTCGCCTGTGTCGACGGAGATTTTTTAAGTTAGTCTCGCAGATCCATTATTACTGAATCGTGAGTTGAATCCTCGTGTGATGTCCCATTTAAATCCCTATGTAAAAAATAGACCTTGCATTGATCCAGCTACTCTGAAAAGAAATCTTAATGTCTACTATCTAAAATATTAAATGAACAAAATCTATGCTATTATCATTTAAATTCTATTTTTGAATTATCTTCACGAATATAAATCAAATCTCTATTATTTTTACTCAAAAACCAAGCCCTGGTTATATTTAATGTGTATATATATTTACCTTGACGGTAATTGTTTTATTTTCGAAGTTTCCTCCGGACATACACATAAACACAGCTGCCCTTTATATATGTATAAATTATTATTATTATTATTATTATTATTATTATTATTATTATTATTATTATTTATTAGCTCTACTTTTGGTATTGAGCACTTTAATATATTTAACTTAGGCAACTCTTACAGTATTTTTTTCTTTTGGCCATTTTAATAGTACCATCTGATTATTTTCAGGAGGTGCATATGATTTGGTCATTTTCTTTCTCCAGGCAAACGTTTATATTGTGTAATTAAAAATTATAAAGCCTGGAGTTCTTTTATACTGTCGGAGTTTAGAAATAAAAATAATACACACACGTACACACACACACGCACACACACACACACACATATATATATATATATATATATAGATATACATATATATATATATAGATATACACATATATAGATATACATATATATATAGATATACACATATATAGATATACACATATATAGATATACATATATATATATATATAGATATACACGCTTTTTCCAGTGCCTTAAAAAGATGTTCTTCAATTAACTGTCTAGGACCCTGCTTCAAAATACGATTAAAATACATAAATAAATATCTTCAATTTACTGTTTAATTATTTGACAATCAAATCTTCGGTACCGCCAACCCTCTCAGAAAAATAAAAATAAAATAAAATAAAATAAAATATATTGTAAAAATTATACATTTTAAAAAATTATTACATTGATGGCCTAAACTTGAGAAATATTGAAATTAAATATTTCGAACGAAACACAAGATTGAGCAAGGTCAGCATTCTCCATACTATATATATATATATATATATATATATATATATATATATATATATATATATATATATATATATCCCGATATACTTTTACGTGGTTACGAGACAAAAATTCATCTCAAGGTTAAGTATCGGGGACAATAATAATTATCAAAATAGGAGTTTCAGAGATGATTCCGGGCAATTGATTAAGTCGGTAGAATGCTATATATATATATATATATATATATATATATATATATATATATATATATATATATATATATATAATGTTGTTATGGGTCCATCGGGAGAAAATCAAGTATTTTATTAAAAAAAAGTAGGTCCGCTAATTGGATTATGTTTTAAAAGAAAAAAAATTATTACCATTTTATATTAGCGACACGTGTGTCAGATCTTCTGATATCTTCTTCAGGCTGTAATTATCCACATTCTATGTCCATATTCGGATTAAGAATATGGTTAGATACAGCCTGAAGAAGATATCAGAAGGTCTGAAACACGTGTCACTAATGTAAAATGATAATGCTTAAAAAAAAACATAATCAATTTTGCGGACTTTCTTATATATATATATATATATATATATTATATATATATATATATATATATATATATAATGAATAGTGAATGAAAAAATGAGAAAAGTATTTACATGGAAAGGTGCTCAATGCTAATAAAGCAGAGCAGGTTTATAATCAATGGTAATATTATGGTTTTACACTCATAACTTGAAGTTTCAAGGTAATCCAATCATCAGATGAGTTCAATGGTTGAGATATCAAAAACCAGTCATGAAATGGTTGAGATGTTAAAAATCAAATTGTTATATATATATATATATATATATATATATATATATATATATATATATATATATAAGATGATATATAAAAGATGATCAAACAGTCATAAGACTAACAGGAATATTTATTTTGTGTTATCTATTTTTGTCTACTAATTTCGACCTTAGATTACCTAAGGTCGAAGCTAGTTGAAAAAAAATCAGACTCCTAGACTGGTTGACTAATCATGGTTAAAAAGCACAGATTTCACGTCTATTTATCTATAGTTGGGGGAAGAATAGTTGGATTCCAAGGGTATTAGTGCTATGTGAAATTAAAGCAACCTCGTCCCGGATTTGAACTCGTCTCGTCATGTCTATTTCCTACAACTCTAACCATTACACCACCATTACACCACCAATGTAAGCAGTTAAAAAAAAACAACTATTCAATATCTATGTCACACACAGACACACACACACACACACACACACACACACACACACATATATATATATATATTTATCTGTGTGTGTGTATGTGTATGAATGTGTGTGTGTGTGTGTGTGTATGAATGTGTGAGTGTGTGTGTGTGTGTGTATGTGTGTTTAATTATTTTATCTTATTGAATGTTTTCAGTTTCCAGTTAACCTGTTTAGTTGCATTTCCGTCTTGTCTTCATTCTCTCTCTCTCTCTCTCGCTCTCTCTCTCTCTCTCTCTCACATACACACACACACACTTTCTCTCTCTCTCTCTCTCTCTCTCTCTCTCTCTCTCTCTTTTTAATTTCCTACTTTTCCTTTCTTTCCTTTCTCTTCTTACCCCAACTCTTTTTTTTTATTTAATGTTTCTCTTGATTATTTGATTCGATTAGTTTTGATATTCTCACACGCATCCAACAAACAAAGGGACAAACACAATTCGACAACAGATTCGTCAATAATTCATCTCCAACCGGCGTTCTTTCTTAACAACAAAAAGATTTACTAATAAGAAAAGGGCGACATTCTCCTTCTATTGAATTGATCAATGTGTTTATATATGTATATATATATATATATATATATATATTATATTATATATATATATATATAGCCAATGTTTCTGCGAATTAGTTTGAAGTGACAAAAATAGCCGTTTGATTATAAAATATTGAATTAAAAGGACCCACTTATTGAATACTCATCCAACCCTGAAAGAACACACACACACACACGCACACACGCACACACACACACACGTGCACACATGTACACACATGCATACACACACACACATACACACACAGGGAAAATATACATACACACACTAACACAACACACAAAAACAAACACATTAACATATATATAATATAATATAATATAATACAATATAATCTTATTATAATGGAGACTATGTGTTTGTTTGTATGTAACCAAAACTACATTACTACTCAAACCACAAGTCCCTTAGTTAATAAAGTCACATTCTCCGTGACTTTATTTTATCTAATTCTCAATTATTAATAAAATCATTTTAAATTATTAATACTGTTAACCATATTTACTTATTAATAACATGCAATTGTATTTATATTTATACATTATATTTATACATTATTAATATTGTTGGCCTTATGTACATACGAATAATACACAATTGTATTTATATATACAACAAAATAGCAGTTTACAGTGTGAATGGGAAGGCTAATTTGCATATTGATATTAAAAATTTGATTTTAATAAAGATGTGCTTAGTATTATTAATTTCTCATTTTATTTTAATGAATATGAGCAAAAATCTCGGGGATAAATCTTAAAAGAAATCCATTAACAAGAAGAAAATAACTATAACTTTACTTCCAATTTTAACTAAATTAGTTAAATTAAGAAAATTTAACAATGAAAGACGGGAGTGATGGAACAGTAAGTTTCAAAGTCGTTCTATTTTTTTTTATCATGCCTGCCCTCTGTTTCAAACCTTTTTATCTGCACTCTTATTTAGTTTCATTTGCCTTTCTAATTTAATACAATATTCTATTACATTAAAACTTAAAATCTTTCACCCAGAAGGTGCTTATATTTAATAGTATAATATAATGGAGAATGAATATGAAAAGTGTTGCAAATAAAGGTGCTCAATACTGAAATAGTTTCATGGGGTTATGCAATCTATATATGAATAATCTTATAAGTGTGAAACTGTCAGTAACCAGGCACCATTGTCTTCATGTCCACGCTATTCTAATTACATATATAGGGTGGGCCATAATGATTGACACATTTTAAATGCTATTTTCTCAGATTACAAAAGAGACACACAGAGTACTAAGTATATTTATTACATAACTGGTACACAGGAGTCTTACATGTGATCTAAGATTTTACTATTATGTCCTTGAGTTGGTCACCATCATGACGAAAACATTCGAGAGCTCGATTTCTCATATTACGTAAAGTGTGGTTTAGCATATCAATTGGAATAGCTGTTATCTCTCCACGGATGCCTTCTTTCAGTTCCGCTGTCGTGTGGACCACTTTTCGGGATGGTGCCTCTCGCTTTCCAAAATGCTGTCGGCTGCAACGAATGGACCTTTGGCTGGTAAAGTATTCTTTGACTACATATACAATTTCTTTGGACTCCACGGCATTATGAGGTTCACCAAAATCAAAGTTATAAAAAATTAATGTAATATTCAAGTTATAAAAATTAATGTAATATTCAAATCTTAGATTACATGTAAAACTCCTGTGTATTTTGTGTGGATTACTAATGAAACTACAGTGATAACACTGGAGTGACAATGAACACTATATATATATATATATATATATATATATATAGTGTCATCCACAGACACGTGTTTCGACTTATCAAGTCTCTTCAGTATGGCTAGAACATTTTGTAAGCAACCTACAGCCGGATTTGAAATCCGATCGGTTGGGTGTCAGTCCGGCACCTTAACCATTAGGCTGTCTTCACTTACAGAATGGGAAGGGGATTTTAACTGTTTTAATACACACATCGCTTTGTGTGTAAAGGCCGTCACAAAGTGCTCCATTCCTTAGAAGAGCGTTGCGTTTACGCTTGAGATCCCCCACCAGAGTGCTCAACCCTAGGGGATGGGGAGCATATATGGGGTCATCCACAGACACGTGTTTCGACTTATCAAGTCTCTTCAGTGTGGCTAGAACATTTTCAATCACTTATTGAACACACGTTCAAACCTGAAAGAACACTCACTTGCACACACACACATACATACACACACGCGCGGCACACCCGTACAACACACACACACACATACATATAAATATATCTAGTGTGGGATTGTCACTGTTTCAGCTTTTACTGGAACGGTGTGCCAAACGCAGTATTATTGGTAGAGTGCTCAATATAAAATAGAGCCGTTATATAATATAATAAAATAAATATATAAAGGTTTTACATATCTATTTATTTGGTGACAAAGGAACAGTCAGAACCATTTGGTTTCATGCATGCGTAAGCACAAACAATCTTCAGGTGACGTTGTTTCAAATGAAGATTGTTTGCGCTTACGCATGCATGAAACCAAATGGTTGTGACTGTTCCTTTGTCATCAAATAAATAGATATGTAAAACCTTTATATATTTATTTTATTATATATATATATATATATATATATATATATATATATATATATATATATATAATCTGCCTCAAGCAAAGCCACACCTCATCCAAAACATAGACCTCCCCGCCTCATCCAAAGAAACTAACCCTACCCATTCCAAAATAAGACACCAACCCTCCTCCCCTAAATTGATAGATATAAAAGAGATGTTACTTTGGGAAATTCTCAGTAAGAGCCATGTTCTTGTGATTACCTGAAAATGCCGTATTAATACGGTTGAAATAAAAATTGTAATGAAGCAAGTTTAGAGTTTTTCTTCATTTACTATATATATATATATATATATATATATATATATATATATATATATAAAGAATCACTTATTGTGTATACATTCAAATTTGAAATGGCATTCACATGAACATGAAACACACGCACACAACACAAACACAGACACACATACATATACCCCCCATATATATATATATATATATATATATATATATATATATATATATATGTTGTGTGTGTGTTGTATATATATATATGTATAGATAAAAGGGTATGAAAAACACACTTTGTTGTTAGAATGAATATATTTTTATATCCTTTTTCATTGCTGATATTGACAATATTTCGATTTATTAAAATCATCATCAGAGCAAAATGATAATTAGGTCCGTTTTTAGATTTAAATGTTTTTAATCCGGATGAATCATCGAGCCATTTTTATCCATACAACATTTTCTTTCCTTTCATCTTTCAACATAATTGTCGGATTCACTTCCATTTGTCTCACTTACACACACACACACACACACACACACACACACATATATATATATACATATATATAATATATATATATATATATATAGTAAGTGAAGAAAAAACTCTAAACTTGCTTCATTACAATAATTTATTTCAACCGTATTAATACGGCATCTTCAGGTAATCACAAGAACATGACTTTCTTGTGATTACCTGAAGATGCTGTATTAATACGGTTGAAATAAATTATTCTAATGAAGCAAGTTTAGAGTTTTTTCTTCATTTACTAAATATCTTGCTCTGTCCTTTTACTCACTGGTATTAGGCACATTGAGCTCTCCTTATGGTCTACCTTCATCAGCTTGGTTAAACCACACATGGAAAGACCCTAACTACGGAAAAAAAAATATATATACATATATATATATATATATATATATGGCGAAGTTTTGAGTAGATACATAGATACTAGCATACTTACATGCATGTAGAAATGTGATCGATAGATGCAAAAATAGGTAAATATATATATATTACCAGCCCCTCCGCAGGAGCAGGATGTGACACAAGGACAATTTCTTAACCAGAGTTTTACAGATTTGAATTCAGAGTTTTACATCTCCTAGATTACTTGCCTAGCCAAGGTTAAAGAGACATGTCTGCCCTACTATTTACCCATAGCTGTAGGGAGAATAGTTGGATTCATACCTTTCCCAAGGGTATTAGCGCTATGTGAAATGCAAACAGCTTCGTCCAGGATTTGAACTCGGCTCGACGAGTCCATTTCCTGCGACTCTAACCATTAGCCCACGCACATCCAAAATAGATTGATATACATCCATATATACGGACATACATCTGAAATATGGGATAAATAGATAGATAGATAGATAATAGATATTACATTAGAGAGACAAAAGATAGATAGATAGATAGATAGAATAGATAGATTAGCAGAATTTCATAGTTTGATATACATTGCAATATCTCTCTCAATATCGCGGTGG